>WOXC01000280.1:0-193904 GCA_011680675.1 Gymnobelideus leadbeateri
CCTGTGGAAATGAAAACATCATTGGACTGTGCCTCCTTGTTAAACTGGAAGTTGTGAGAAGAACCAGCCAATCAGAATATGAGGCCCCAGGAGTGAAGAGTATTTCCAAGGTAAGAAATAGTCAAGGAGGGGCGGCTAGGTGGCTCAGTGAATAGAGCGCCGGCCCTGGAATCAGAAGGACCTGAGTTCGGAGCCGGCCTCCGACACTTAATCCACACAAAAACAAAAACCTAGTCGTGTAACCTTGGGCAAGTTACTTAACCCCAATTGCCCTAAAGGGGCGGCTAGGTGGCACAGTGAGTAAGAGTGCCGGCCTTGGAGTTGGGATGACCCGAGATCAGATCCGGCCTCAGGAAATGAGCACCCATGCATAAATAATGACTAGCCCTGTAACCTTGAGCAAGTTACTTAACCCCAATTGCTTTAAAAAAAAAAAAAAGAAATAGTCAAGGAATGGAGTGGGATTCCAGGGGAAGAGGTTTCTATGGTGTGGTAGAGAAAGTCCTTTGGAGATGAGATGCAACATACAACTAATCATTGGGAGGGCATTTTAAAACTTGGATAAAAATCATGTTATTCCTTTTTTAAAAAAAAAGTCTATGTATTTGGCAACCCATCTCTTCCTGACACTAATTTTATGACCCTTAAAGCATATGATATCAGAGACTAAGCATATATAAATACCCATTTCAGAGCTTCATATGTTCTGATTATTGATAGCGTTTGACATGTAAAAATATGTAATAAAGAATGGTTCTGTTTTGCATGAAAAGTCATTTGTTTATTTCTCCTTAGTTTCTTATGGAATTATTTTAGAAGTGCTGACACATCACTGGTTGTAGAATTCATAGGAAGAGTTGGTAATCATGAATGGTTCAACTTGAGATGGAGATAAGGAGAAATAATACTTATTTCTGAAATTGCTATAGAAAAAATTTTTCCTCTTGCTTCCTTGTGAAATAACAATTCTCTGTACTTAAGGATCATAGTAACTCAGGAGACCAAAACAACTTCTTTCTTCCTGACTTATTACTGTTCTCAGACTGAAATGAATATCCCTTTAATTAGTAGGTGATATACAGAGAAATTCTCTGGCTGATTTCAGTTACTATTGTACATGTGGCATGAGGACCAAAAGAGTAAGGGTAAGAGTAAGCAAGAAATGCAGCAAAATTCATCTATCTTTTCTTTCATGTCATGTTTCTTCCAGCTCTACTAGATTGTATTAATAATGCTGATAAAAATTCTCTGTAACAGTCACCAGACTATGTCAGTCAACAAATAAGTTATCATAGAGACACATAAAAACAAGTATTGATGCACCACAATGACTACATGGTGTTTATGGGCCTGACATAAATGCTAAGTTATGCCAATCTTGCCCATGTTTCTGTAAATTGTTGAGCTTACTGTGATTTTATTCAACCTCAGAAATTGTGAACTCCTATTCCTACTAAGATCTAGTCAATAACTCAGAGACATAAAAGAAACTAAAAAACACTTGAGTTTGCTGCTGTTGATTTCCAGAACAACAAAATGTAGTAGATGCAATTGTAGAATATATAATCCCTCAACAGGAAGCTAGATGGTATAGTGTATAAATTGCTGGACCTGGAGTTAGGAAGACCTATCTCCCTGAGTTCAAGTCTACCCTCAAACACTTACTAGCTGTGTGACCCTGGGCAAGTCACTTAACCCTGTTTGTCTTAATTACTCATCTATAAAATGAGCTGGAGAAGGAAGTAGTAAACCATTCCAGTATCTTTACCAAGAAAGTCCCAAATCAGGTCATAAAGAGTCAGACATGACAGAAAAACTGGACAGAAATAATCCCTTAGCAGATAGATTCAATCCAACTTTGCACTTAGTTAATGAAAATAATTTTTTTAAATAGAAAACTACATGACAATATTTTTATTATGCCTCAGATGAATCTGACAGAACCCCTACCAGTAAAGTTTCTTACATAAATCTGCACCCTAGAAGGCTCTGGTTATCATATCCTTCAGAGGCCAATGGCTCAAGGTGTCTCTTTTACCAATTTTGAGACTCATGGCCAGATTTCTAAGGTCTCACGACCCCACTACCCCAACAGCTGAGGAATATTTTTGTTGTTTATTTCTTTGTTTGTTAATGTTGAGTGTTCTTTTCATAATATTTGCTCTGAATATTATTCATCATTTTTATTGAATCACTCTTGACCTCAGATAAGTAAATTCACCCTATCATTAGCTCAGATACTTTAACAACAGACTTTCTCTGAATAAACATATTTGATAAACTATTCGTATAGATTCTGTCAGAGAATACCTGAATATTCTTTCAATAGTATTTGTCTTGAATATTTGTCTTTTCATAATATTTGTTGATTTTTGTGTGCTCATGCTCCAAAAATACTGCTGTCAAAGTCTTCCCCACACACCCCCATTCACTTACATGAAACCATATTCATATTTCTCAATCTCAATGAAGTTAAATTCAAACATAGTAATAAATTGGCAAATGGAAGTAATGCAATTAATAGTATTTTGATTTTTAAAAGTTTGCTTATCTTCAACTATTTTTATTCTAGTCTACAGGATGGTTTCCCATTGCTTTTTGTCAGTTTTGAAGATTGGGCAAGTCCTAATAATTTCTCCTAGTAAGAGTTCCTTCACCCCAGGTCACAATATGGTGACAGGTATTGGTAATACCATTATTGCAAATAAAAAATGGTGACAGGTATTGGTAATATTATTGTAGCAGTTTGGCTCTTTAAAGCATGCATATTAATTAAGAATATGATGATTAATGCTGGTTTACAAACATATATGAAGCTGTTTATTTTTTATTATTTTTTTTTGGAGGGCAATTGGGGTTAAGTAACTTACCCAAGGTCACATGGCTAGGTTTTTGTTTGTGTGCGCATTAAGTGTCTGAGGCCGGATCTGAACTCAAGTCCTTCTGACTCCAGGGCCCGTGCTCTACTCACTGCACCACCTAGCCATCCCAGAAGTTGTTTATTTTTAAGCACCCAGCATAAATGAATGACAGTGTTGCTAAGTCAAAGAGAAATGGCCAATAGATCAGTCATTCAGAATATCAAAGGATCATTAAATTACTACCCTACATAGTCTACTTTTCAAAAATATATGTCATGCTTAATTTCCTATCAGGGTCACAGATTTATCCATAATTCTTTTTTTAGATCTGAATTTATTATTTATACTCTATAGAGATCAGAATGCTATTCATTTTATTATTAACACAATCTTGACCTTAAATACATTCTACCTGCCCACTTTCAGCTCAGATACATTAGCAACAGACTTTCTATGAATAAGCATGTTTGATAACCTGCTAACTTAGATTCTGTCAAAGAATACTTGAATAACAAACTTTAAGCTCATTGAGGGCAGGGGACATTTTTTTAAATTTGTCTTTATATCCAGAAGAAAGCATAATCCATTACAAATATTACTTTTTTATTTCATATTGGTTGAATTGAACTTAGCTAAATAGAATTTCTCCAAAAAAATCTGAAAAGAAGAAATAATGCTAGTTTTGTGAAGAAAGAATATTCTTTCCTTTTTTGTAAGTTCACTCAACCCTTAAGGTACATGAACTAAAATAACTGAATATTGACCCCCGGAATTGACCCTCTTGTGTGACCAAGTGTATTATGGCTACATTTCAGTTCCCAGAACTAGCCATTCCTGGAACAATAAACGATGCTGATGGGAAGTGGCTATTCTCCCAGCATTATTGATTGATAGCTGTATTTTTTCAGCCTCACCTGGAATTCACGCAAGGAAGCCAAACCGTGTGAAACAACTTATGAAAGTTTTAACTTCTTTGTTCTCCCTGCATAAAAGCTCCCAAATCTCTCCCTCTCATTGGGATCTCACCCATGGAGAGGACGCTCTGCCTGGGACTTTCCCCGCCAGGACTCTGAGGCTGTTCCCCGGGATCCCCCAGCCACTGCAAGGACGAGTTGGTGCTCCCCCGGATCGGTGATGTTTTCTTTAACTTTCCCTTCTATACTGATTATTATTATTATTATTATTATTATTATTATTATTATTATTATTATTATTATCGTAATCTGTTATAGTTCTCTTGATCTGCTAGTTTCGTTCTTGTACTACTCCTATTCCTTGCCTACTCTGATTATTAAAACATTTTAGCCTTAAAAGTGAGTGCATCGAGTCATTTGTGGGTGCAAATCCGAACCTTTAAAAATCTACCCAAAACATTTTGTCGATGTCATTTGTTAAATATCAGGGGAATGTAATAAGAATTTCCATTGGATTACTATGTGAAAAACACTGTTAAGCACTTTATAAATATTATAATGTTTTATCCTCATACCCACTTTGTGAAGCAGGTACAATTATCATCTCCATTTTACCAATGAGGAAACTGAGGCATTCCCTTAACCCAAAGGGAATATTTTTTGGCCATCTCTAATTGATAGGATTTTTAGAGGTTGGTGAGATAGAACAATGGACTTATCTATTAGGAAGACCTGAATTCAAATCATCCATGACATATACTAGCTCTGTGGTGCTGAGCAAGTCACTTAACTTCTCTTTCAATATCAGTTTCCAAATCTATAAGCTGTAGATAATAATAGCACTACACAGTGTGGTTGCCTAAAGACATAGTATAAAAGTTGCTTAAAATTGCTTATTTTCCTTATATTAAGTTGAAATTTGCAAATTAATTTTTCTGGGTTCAAATAAATTTGTTTTGTTTTCAAAAATACTTGCAGAACTCTCATGTCCTTATATTGCTGGAAAGCCAAGCATGAGCAGCTCTCCAGAGGACTGCTGCTGTGAATAGCTGTAAGGTTTTGATCATATAGTACAGTGAACTCTCTATTTATTCAGCAGTAAAGTAAAGCAAAATATTTACAGAAACCAAAGTGCAGTGTTGACAATGATATAACAATTTATAACTAAAGTGGCCACAGAGTTAAAAAAAATATCATTCAGTAAGTCCTTAACTCAATCACCCTTACGTAGCAATCCTCAAAAAGGGATACAAAGCACTATGGTCTCTCACCCCTAGGTCACATTGTCTTAATCTCATCAGTCAGAAAGTCTTATTTCTTCTTGACTGGAGACTAGCTTCCAGTTATCCCAAACTCCATCATCCTTAAGGGGTACAAAGTATAAAGTTCTCCCCACCCTCTGTCACAGTAAATCATGATCTTATAAGCGAGCACAAAGTACCTAAGGAAAGGTCCTTTCATGTAGACTTGGGACTGGCTCCCAAATTCCAGCGTTCCTCTTCCACACTACAAGTTATTGTCTGAATTCAAATAACAGTCACCTGCATTCACAGGTAGACAGGCCCTAGCTCCTGTTCCAGTTCCTGATCCATTTCAAAGCTCATGGTGACCAGTCCACCTCAAGCCCTTGGAAATCTCTGTTCCTGGGAACAGAAAACTTAACAGAGCTACAATATCTACATGAATCAAGCTTAGCAGAATTACAACAATATTCACACACATTGCTGGCACTATCATCTCAATTCACTTTCTGTCTGTGAAATCAACATAAGTCAACAGACAGGGAGCATCTGTCTGAAAAAAGTAACACAATTCAACAGATAGAATCCTCCTATCTGACAAAGTAACACAAAGAACAGACAGAAAGCTTCTGTATGAAAAATTATATAAATACAAATCAACTCAAGCAGAACAGACACAGAGAGCTGGGCACCATAGATATTCTCCTTCTCAGTTCTCCTCAGTCCCAGGTTGTGCTCCTGCTTTTATATGGTGGTTTTTCTTCCTTTTCCACCTTAATTTTGGTCAGCAAGATCCTCCCACCTTCAAATGACAAGGTGGGGCTCAAAAAAGGTGCTAAATACTTAAATAACTGAAACAAAGTACTAAGTACTCCTTTGCTTGCCATTGCAATTCTCTACCTATCCCCAAATATCTTCTTTTCAGGGTAAATATATCTAGTCCATAAAATAAATATATCTAGTTCCTTGTATTGCATGGGTTAAAATTTCCTTATGCTATCCATTCTGCTCTTCATGTCCTCTAGCTTGCCAATTCTTTTAAAAATGTGATTTTCAGAATTTGGCATAATACCTTAGACACGTTTTTAAAAAGCCAGAGTATGAACTACCACCTACTTCAATCTGAACAATATGCCTTTTCTAAGTCATTCTCCATTCATATTAATTCAAAATGGCAAGTGATTTAATAGATAAAACACTGTGTTTGGAATCAATTAAGACCTGAGTTCAAATATGACCACAAATACTTCTTAGTTTTGTGATTCTGGGTAAGTCACTAAATCTTTCTCTCCCTTGATATCCTCAACTATAAAATTGGTTTAATAATAACACCTATCTCCCAGGGTTGTTTTGGTGATCACATGAGATAATATTTGTAAGTGCTTAGCAGAGTGTTTGGCACATAGTAGGTTCTAAATAGGTACTTAATAAAAAAATAAATTCTCAACCATATGACCTATTAGAAACATTAGGACTATTCCCAGCCTCCCCAGGGTTCATTTAGACTAGAGCTAAATTGGTCCTAGTTAAATGCATATCTGTAATTGAATCATCTTCCGAATTATTCAGAGCCCTTCTGATCCAACATTTTAATATGCCCACAAAATAGGCTTCAAAGTATTTTGGGGATTTCCAGAATTATGTCTCATCATAGGATACAATGATATTTGATTTTATTAGCTTTTTTTGTTAGGAACTATACCTTGAAAGTTTATTTTGACATTGACAAAAAAAAGAAACCCCCTTAATCTTGTCCTTCAATGTGAGGGCTTTACCAGAAAAATAGAAACCATATTTTTATTCCTGTTTTATAACAACAAAATCAATTTTGTAGCAGACTTCAGCAGGTATAGAGGGTGCTCAGGACTTTTACAATATAATCCATAGGTGATTTGAGTTGATAGAAAAAGGGAGGATTTGACAGGGATCTTGGGGAAAATTACAAAAGAAAACTGCATGGGAGCCAAACACACAATGAAAGATAACTTGGAATCCCTAGGATCTATAGAAAGTACAGAGAGATGGGTGAGGGACAGAGGGAAGTGAAAGATCATACTTTTCTCACTTTCAAAATAAGTGAATTGAAATAAACTATAATGTTTCAACCATTCATGGGATATTTGCTTGCAAATGTATATGTGTCTGGGTACAGGTGACAAGAGCTACAAAAACTTTATGCTGTGGAAATTTAGTTATATCACTTGGGGGTAGGAAATAAAGAATGAGAAAGTATAAATTTGATCGCATACACATTTTAAAAATGAATACATTAGAAAAGATATTGTTTCTCCAGAGAAAGAAAAAAAAAGGAAAAGGACAGGGGCAAGCCATTAAAACTAGTCCAAGGGCATTTCTCACTAAATGCTGCACTTCTGTCCTCACCTCTCATCTTACTGAAAAGCTGTGTATTATTGTACACTGCTCATAAGTATTCAGAGAACAAATGAAAATGGATTTAAAATTGACTATTTCAGTAAAAGCATTTGAAATCTCAAATAGAATAGAATCCTATGAGTGAATTTTTTGACCTCCCCTCAAAGTTGTTTCTGAAGGTGGAAAACTTATAAGAACACATTTAGCCTCAATCTACCCATCTTAGTTTGTGTTACTCTTTGTTTCAAACTAGATAACTTGAATACAATCTTTCACACACCCCTGCCTCTCATGTACCTTTGCCATGTATTTTTCTTCACATAGATTATCCTATTCAGTTCTCCTTATCAATCTATGACCTCCTCTCTTTCAAAACTTTGCCCTATATTTGTCTGCTATATGAAAACTTCCTGATGGTTTTCAACTTCTAATATTCTGTATCCATAACACTCAAATACAGTTTTGCTATAGGTATAACATATAAACTCCTGTCTACTGATAAGTGGGCAAAAAAAAGGGGCAGGGTGGAATGATACATTCTGGATTGGATGTGAAACAATGAAAATTCAGACTTTGAAACCTCTCTTATATCTTTAAAAAACTGTGTAATTCAGATGGCTGTGTAGAAGCAGGAAAACCCGTGCACTCCCCCCATAACCACCTAAAATATCTATAGAAATGACTATAAACAAACTTTAGGGCTACAGAACACACAAAGTGACAGAGAGAAACAAATTTGCTGAAGATAGCCTTGCATATGGACAGGAAAGGTTCATCACAGCCTGCTGGGAGCAGAGTCCAGCCCAATGTGAGCTCTCGGTTTTAGCCACAGGGAGGCCGGACCAGCCACAGCTAGAGGGACTTTGGGAGAGTAGATCACCAGCAACAGTGGCAGTTTCCAGAATTAGCAACCCATAAATGCAAAAGACAAAATGAGAGATAAGTGTAGACTTTAGGAACAGGAAGTCCAAGAGAATGGTCTGTCCTCTGCCACCAAAGGGAAAAGCAGCTGAGGCACAGAGGCAAGAGCAACATGGCTGCTTCAGAGCTCCTGGCCTGAAGATTGTAGATCACCTGCAAGCGACCAGTCTTAGGGATAATCACTCTTGCTTTAACCTGCTTAGGCCTGCATTGCTATGGAGAACGTGGGGTGTGTAACCAGTGAACCAGAGCATATGGAGGCTTCAGAAAGGGCAGCCAAATAATAGCTCAGGCAGCTGTGAAAATGTCAGTGATTGGGACAAAGCTCTCTTCTTTGGAAGCAGAGTTCTACTGTAGCAAAAAGCTCAAAAGTGAAGTAATTGAGTGGCGACATGAGCAAACAAAGTAAGTAAAGCAAGCACAGCAGCCAAACTTTAGTTTCCTTTTTTGGGGTCAAAAAGCATCAAAGCACAGAACAGGAGTAAGACAATGAAGTCAGAACTCCTGCACCAAGGGATTCCAAGAAATATATGAACTTGTTATAGGCCGTAGAGGAGCTTAAGAAGGAATTAGAAAAACAAATAGGAGGGGAGTAGAAACAGTGCGTCTCAGCCACTCTCCCCCCAAATAATCTCCAAACTATGTAAAAGGGGACTCTGAACAACTTCTGGAGCCCCAGCACCCACAGAATGACATAGAGAAGCTAACCTCCCACTGAGGACAGCCCAGCAGCCCTGCAGGAAGGACCAGCGCGGCGCACTGGGAGCCAGCAGCCTGCAGTGCAGTGTGCAGTGAGTGGGGAGCTGAGCACAGGTTCGCCTGAGTCGAGGTTTTAGCCCCAGGGTGGCAGGGCCAGCAGTCGGCTGGAGGGACCTCAGAACACCAGCAGCAGTGGCAATTCCAGAATTATCAACATAGACTTGCCTAGGACAAAGTGAGAGGTTAGTGCCCTATGGACTTGGGACCAGTATTTGGGGAACGCGTCAGCTCCCTCCCCTGGGGGTGAGAAGTGGCTGAGGGGACACGCCATTTTGTAGTTTTCAGAGGCAGCTCCAACTCCTGGCCTGCAAACTGTAGGGAGATCCAGTTATCAGTCTTGGGGGATAATCACTCTTGTTTAACCTCCCTGGAGCTGGATTATGATCTGGGGTGGAGGTCATGGTTGGGTTTCCAGCTTGCCAGAAATGGAAGTTGCCCCCCCCCACCCCATGTTTGGGACGAACGTTCCCATCTGGCACCAGGCCACACTGTGGAAACAAGCCCAAATTTCAACATGCCAAGGCAAAGGAAACAAATTAAACAGAAAAATTCAACCTTAGACTCCTACTTTGTGGGCAAAGAGGATCAAAGCATGGAACAGTCAGAGGACTGTGAGGTCAGAAATCCTGCTCCAAAAGCCCCAAAGGAAAATATGAGCGGGTTACAGGCCATAGAAGACCTTAAGAAGGACTTTAAAAATCAAATAAGATAAGTGGAGGAAAAATTGGGAAGAGAAATGAGAAGGATGCAGGAAAAGTATGAAATGAGGGTCAACATCCTGACTCAGGAAAACAACACCTTAAAAAATAGACTAACTCAAATGGCAAAGGAGGCCCAAAAGGGCAATGAGGAGAAGAATGCCTTAAAAAGTCCAATTTGCCAGATGGAAAAAGAATCACAAAAGTTCACTGAGGAGATTCATTCCTCCAGAGTTAGACTGGAGCAAATGGAAGCTAATGACTTTATGAGAAATCAAGATGCTGTTAAGCATATCCAAACAAATAAAGAATAGAAGGCAATGTGAAATATCTCATGGGAAAAACCACTGACCTGGAAAATAGATCCAGGAGAGACAATGTAAAAATTATTGGACTACCCGAAAGCCATGATCAAAGAAAGAACCTAGAAAACACCTTTCAAGAAATTCTCAAGGAAAATTGCCCTGATGTTTTAGATCCAGAGGGCAAAATAGAGGTTGAAAGAATCCACAGATCACCTCCTGAAAAAGATCCCAAAAAGAAACTCCCAGGAATATTATAGCCAGGTTCCAGAATCCCCAGATCAAGGAGAAAATACTACAAACAGCCAGGAAGAAACAATTTCAATATTGTGGAAACAATCAGAATAGCCCAGGACCAGGCAGCTTCTACACTGAGGGATGGAAGGGCATGGAATATGACATTCCAGAGGGCAAAAGAGCTGGGACTGAACCCAAGGGTCACCTACCCAGCAAAACTGAGTATTTTGTTTCAGGGGGAAAATATCATCATTCAGTGGAATAGAAGACTTTCAAGCATTCTTGAGGAAAAAACCAGAGTTTAATAGAAAATTTGACATCCAGACACAAGAAGCAAGAGACGCCTGAGAAGGTAATCAGGGAAAAGCAATCAAAAGGAACTTATCAAAGTTGAACCATTTACATTCCTACATGGAAAAACAATAACTTTGACTGATGGAATCTTTCTCAGTATGAAAATAATGGAAGAAGGGTGTATGGTCATGTGAATACATATGTGAATGTGTGTCTATATGTTTAGAGTTATGTATGGATAGAGGGCATAGGTTTAATTTGTTGGGAAGGGAGAGTCCTCAAGGGGTGAAATTATGAGGTGAGGGAGGAAAGTGGCAAGAGGAGATGGGGAGAGACAGGGTAGGGTAAACTATCTCATGTAGAAGAAGCCAGGGGAAGTAGCTGCAAGGGAGGGGAAGAATAGGAAGGCAAAAAGGCAAAACCACATTCTCATTGAATTTGGTTCAGGGAGAGAATGACATACATACTAAATGGGATATCTTAACCTGCAGCAGAATAGGGGGAAGCGGGATCAGAAGAGGGATGATGGATGGGAGGGCATCCTTGGGGGGGAGGGTTGGCTGGAAGTGCCCACTATAGATGAGGGACAGGATCAAGTAGGGAATGGACCAGGTGGGGGGTGGGATGAGTGGGAGGGAATCATAAGCAGCCTTGTACAATATATCTACTATGGTAATGTTTTGCATAGCTAGACATGTACAACATATACTGGATTTCTTATCTTCCCAGAGGGAATGGGTGACAAGGGAGGAAGGGAATGGATCTGAAATTCGAGGTCTTAAAATTAAATGTTTCAAATAGATATATAAATACTATTATTAATACTCTTTTGCTTGTGGTTGGGAGATATGACGTGCAGCATTGGAACACAGACATTCACCTTCCTCTAATGGAAAAGTCAAAGGCGGTATGGGAGAAGTTATTGGAGAGAGCAGATTGGAGGAAGTGATATCATGTGGGACTGCTATTCTGGCAGAGTGGGTAGGGGAAAAACAGGGGGGGAAATAATTGTAACTCAAAATGTGTCGGAAATGAATGATGTAAAACAGAAGTTAATAAAGCATTTGTTTAAAAAAAATATCCTAGCAAATTCTGAGAATTAATCTTTAAGAAGTTGGAAATTTGTATTATATTGGGATTACTGGTTCTTTAACAACCAGAAGATTTGTTATCTGTGTTTGAACTGTTTCCTGAATTTCTAAAGGGAAAATTAATAGTATTATTGGATTAATCTGGTATAATGATTGCAAAATGTTTAATATAATGTCTGGCATATGTTGGATACAACATTAATATCTCTCTAAATTTGAAGTGGATTTTGAATGATAGAAGTGATAAGATCAATTATTTTATAACTCGTATGTCATTTGAAATTCACTGTTGTGTTGTTGGCATCTTTCTAAAATTGTATTGTGTTTCTAAAAATTGGATTAGCTAGTGAAATTTGAAGAAAAAAAACCTTTTTTTGAAGTAGAAGGAATACTATTACAGGAATTTTTTAAAATCTGGATTGTGTTGCATATGAATTCATTTTTTATGTTTGACAATTAAAAACTGTTCAAGCAAAATATCATTTAAACTTTCCAATAAAATTTTCTTTCATAAAAAAAAACAGCGTTGAGAGATGACTATAATGAGAGGAGAAGGGGAGAGATAGAATGGGGTAAATTATCTCAAAAAGAAGAGGCAACGGAAAACTTATACAATGGAGAGGAAGAATGGGAAGGCAAAAGGAAATGGGTCAACCTTATTCTCATTTAATTTGGCTTAGGGAGGGAATGATATATACAGGGTGTCTCACCCTACAGGAGAGTAGAGAGGACAGGGATGAGATTTGGGGTGATGGAGGGGAGGGCAGGTTTGGGGGAAGGGAAGTTAGAAGCACAAACTTTTGAAAAGATATGTGGTCAAAGTAGAGAATAGAACAAGTGGGTGGCAGGACAGGGTGGAGGGAAATATAGTCACAATATATCCATATAGAAATGTTGTTTTTGTCTTGGTATACGTGGACAACCTCTATTGAGCTGCCTATCTTCCCAGTAAGGGTGGGTGATGAGGGAGGAAGGGAAAGAATCTTGAATTGAAAGTATTAAAATCAATTGTTTTATAAATACATATGTATATGTGTGTACATATACATGTATATATGTTACTTGATTTTAATACTTTTAATACATATATACATGTATATACATACATATACATATGTATGTATGTATATATATACACACACATACATACAACTGGGAAATAAGATATACAGGCACTGTGGTATCGAGATCCATCTTGCCTACTCGGAAGTCAGAGGTGGGATAGGGGAGAATATAGGAGAGAACAGATTGGGTAAGGGGTATACAGTGGGATTGCTCTTTTGGGGTGGTTGGTAGGGGAAAGATGGGGATAAAATTTGTAACTCAAAATATTATGAAAATAAATGATGTAAACTAAAAATAAACATAAATTTATATTTAAAAAATCTTTATTTCAAAAATACACAACTTCTCTAAGCCTCACTTTCCTCAATTGTAAAATTACATTACCTCATAAGTCTCATTCAACCCTAAATCTATGAAACAAAGATTCTATGATCCTTTGAGAAAGAGGCTGTCTTCTCTTTCAATTCTAACACTTCTCTTCATTTTCTCCTTTTTCTAATATTATTTTCCCTTTGGTTTTCTACCCATCTACTCATTTGGCCAAGTTTATTGTTCCATAATTTCGTCTATTTTTTAAAAATCTTCTCTGAAATAACAAATTTGGTAATTCTGTTCATGACTCTTATTTTTCACTCTAAGATGTCTTTTCTATAGATTTCTTTGTATATAAGTAGTTATATCTATATCTATATCTATATTTGTGTATGTATATTTGCATGTATGTGTATGCATGTCAGAAAGCAAGGAGGCAAAACAGATTGTGCTATGTATTTATTTTTCTTTATCCACCACTTTTGTATGACATCATCCATATTTTGCCTTTCATACCCAAAAACAAGTCTTCCCAATATATTTGGAAGGCTTTGGCATTACCTTACTTGTCTTCTTTCTTGACTTATCCTCCCTTGGAAATTGAATCAACTACCATATGTTTAATTACCATCTCTATGCATATGGCTCCAGAATCTATATATCTAGATCCTACCTCCCTCATGAATTTCAGTACTACATCACTGATTATTTGATGGACAGCTCTACCTGGAGGCTCCAGAGGTATCTCAAACTCAACATATGCAAAACAAAAATCATTATCTTCTTAGCATTTAATTCTGTTTAAAATGCTATAGTAGATTATTATGTTCTAGGGAAATTGACTTATATTTTCACACTCCATTAGCAGCTTCACTTGATTTGGACTCCAGAGAAAAAGATGTTCCCATCTTGGGTATTTTCTAATCATTGCCCTGTCCTCACTTTTCACATTCCTTTTATGTGTTGTCTTTCTCACTAGATTGTAAGCTACTTTAAGGCAGGGACTTCCTTTATTTTATTTTTTTATTTGTTTCTGCAGTGTTGATCACAGCACATGGCAGGTATTAGGTGGTTGGTAAATGTAACTTAATTAAATTGGATTACATTGATCCTCTCCCATCTCTATATATTTCTGTAGATTCCTGGAAACATCAGATGTGCTTTTTTTGTCCTCCTTTCTAGCTCATATATTACCATAGAGACCACATCTTTCCAAAATATAAATTAAAATTCTAGATATTTATGCATTACAGCTTTTTAAGATAATTTCTAGCTTGAATTTGAGGTGAGGGGACATATAAGTTTTAATGGAGAAGAAACATTCATGATATGAAAAGGAAAATTGGGCACGACAAAAATTTCACTATAATTTCAAATGGTGAAAAAAATTTTCAACTTATTTTTATTTATAATGTTCAATATTCATTAGAAAGTAGTGAGGGGTAGCTAGATGGCACAGTGAATAGAGCACTGACCCTGGAGTCAGGAGGACCTGCATTCAAATATAGCCTCAGGCAGTTGACACACCTACTTGCTGTGTGACCTTGGGCAAGTATCTTAACCACAACTGCTTTGCCTTTCCCCTTCAAGAAAAATAATTTTTTTTTCTAAGTAGTGACTGTCTTTTCTGTTTTAAGTTTTTATATATTTATTTCATTTTAACGTCTTTTTTTTAATTTTCATTTTTAAATACAACTGTACAACAGACCATTTTATTCTTGCATCTTTTCTTCTTTATATTTCCCCTTCTTTCATCTTTATATTTCCCCTTCTTTCATCTTTTCTTCTTTATATTTCCCCTTCTCCTTTCCAACTTGTCAGGATTTGGCTTTACGCTCAAGAATATTTTTGTGATCTTTGTCCAGTTTTAGTCTGGTGATAACTACCTTACTAGGGTGAATTCCCACATGGACTGTTGTGCCATTAGCTTTTTCACGTTGTACACACTCAATGTAGATGACATATTTCTTTCTGTAAACCTGAACTACCTTGCCAATTTGCTGACCTTTGTAGTGTCCACGAACCACCTGGACCTCGTCGTCCTTGCGGATGGTCATCGAGCGCACCTTGTACTTCTGCCTCAGCTCCTTGTAGAGCAGGGACGACATGATCTTGCGCCGGATGTGCGACGGCACATTGAAGTGTCTCTTTCGGTTCTTGCTTCAGTTCGAGGTCATGAATGGATTAAACTTCATTTTGGCAAGCGGGACGACCCGAAAAGAGCTAACATCTTTTTTTTTTTAAAACAATTTTCAATTCTGAATTCCCTCCCTCATAAAGCTACCACATCCATTGTGAAAGCAAGGGATTTGATATCAAGTATACATATGAAATCATGCAAAATAAATTTCTGTATTATATTTTTTGACAAAAGTGGGAGAAAATTGAAGTGAAAAAGAAATGCTTCAAAGTGTATTCAGACTCCAGCAGTTCTGTCTCTAGAGGTGGATAGCATTTTCCTTCATAAGTGCTTTGAAATCATCCTGGAACAGTATGTTGATCAGAATAAACAAGTCATTCACAGTTGATCACTGGAAAATACTGCTTTTACTTTGTACAGTGCTCTCCTCTGCTCACTTCACTTTGCATAAGTTCATAGTCATATAATTCTGTACAGGTTTTTCTGAAACCATCCTGCTCATTATTCCTTTTATTATAATAGTATTCCATTGCAATCAGTTGCCACAATTTGTTCATCCAGTCCCCAAATGATGTGCATGTCCTTAATTTAAAATTCTTTGCCGTGACAAAAAGAGCTAATATAAATACCTTTTATACCCATATGTTTCTTTTCTTTCCTATTCTATCTTTTTGGGATACAGATATTATATTGGTATTCCTGGGTCAAAGGATATGCAGTTTTATAATCCTTTGGACATAGTTCCAAAATGCTCTCCAGAATGATTGGAGTGCATGTGACCCATTTTTTCCCCATGCCCCTTACAACATTTGTCATTTCCCTTTTCTGTCACATTGCCCAATTGTATAGGTATGACAGGGTACCTCAAAGTTGTTTAAATTTTCATTTCTCTAACAAGTAGTGATTTAGAGCATTTTTATATGACTATAGATAGCTTTGATTCAATTATCTGAAAACTGCTTATTCATATCCTTTGACAATTAATCAATTGGAAAATAATGTTATAAATTTTACTCCATTCTCTATATACTTGAGAAATAAGACTTTTATCAGAGAAACTCGTAGAAATGCTTTCCTGGGGCAGCTATGTGGCATAGTGAGTAGAACACTAGCCCTGGAGTCACTCGGACCTGAGTTTAAATTTGACCACAGACACTTAGATGTAAAAAAAACTATTTTTTTTTACATTTGTTTTTAAAACTTTGATTTCCAAACTCTTTCCCTTCTTCCCTCCTCATCCACCCTCATTGGGAAGTCAAGCAATTCAATATAGGGTGTACATGTGTAGTTATGCAAAATATTTCCATGGTAGTTATATTGTGGAAGACTAACTATAAATCCCTCCGTCTTATCCTGCCCCCCATTTATTCTTTTTTCTACTTTGACATTGTCCCTTTTCAAAAGTGTTTGCTTCTAACTACCCTCTCCCCCAATTTGCATTCCCTTCTATCATTCCCACTTTTGTACTGTAGTAAGCCCCCATTTTGTGAACATCCTCCATCTCTCCCCATCATAGGAGCGGTGCCTAGGAAATCTTCCCAAAACCCAATAAAGCCCACCTATGCAGTAAACATGCCAAGTAAACCTGCCCACTCCTGCTACCTGAAGATCATAGCACCCTCCCCTTTCTGTTCAGTTCTCGAAATACATTTGAAAACTTTCTAGTTGTGCAACAAACTGACCTTTCATTATAATAGTATTCCATTGCAATCAGTTGCCAGAATTTGTGGTGAGTAGTGACTGCATTTTCTGTTTTAAGTTTTTAAATATTTATTTCATTTTAACATCTTTTTTTTATAATTTTCAATTCTGAATTCCCTCCCTCTCTCATAAATCTCCCTCATCCATTGTGAAAGTAAGGAATTTGATATCAAGTATATATATATATATATATATATATATATATATATATATATATATATATATATATATATATATATATATATCATTGGGCAATGAATTGATGGCTACCTTTTGGCTCCTCCTTGGTAAAAGCTATGTTGTGATTTTTTGTTTATATAGACCTCAAGATGTATATGATCAGGACTGCCTGATTTGGGTGGATGACCCTGGAAGTCCAGGGGTTATGATCCACAATTAAAACTTCATTTAAAATTAAGGATCTAATCTTGCAATCTCATCTTACAACAGGGCCACTGCCCTCTAATTTCTTGTAGGGTAAGATAATCAATTGAGTGTGTATGTTATTCCCTCCTTAAGCCAAATTCAGTGAGAGTAAGGTTGACCCATTCCCTTTCATCTTCCTGCTCTTCCCCTCCATTGTAACAGTTTTCTCTTGCCTCTTTTATCTGAGATAATTTACTCTATTCTATCTCTCCCCATCTCCCATTGTATTCCTCTCATCCTTAATTTTATTTTCAAGATATCATCCCTCCCTGTTCAAATGATCTCGTGCTCTCTGTCTATGTATACATATACACGTATATTCACACCCACACATATGTGTTTATAAACACATACACCCTCTTATACATAAATATATATGCATATATACATATATTCCCTTCACCTATCCTCATAGTGAGGAAAGACTCATGAGTTACAATTATGAATTTTCCACGTAGGAATGTAAATAATTCAACTTTAATAAGTTCTCTATGATTACTTTGTCCTGATTACCTTCTCATGCTTCTATTGCTTCTTGTATTTTAAAGTCATATTTTCTGTTCAGCTCTGATCTTTTCATCAAGAATTCTTAAAAGTCCTCTATTTCATTAACTAGCCATATTTTCCCCTAAAGCATAATACTTAGTTCTGCTTGGTAGGTGATTCTTGGTGTTAATCATAGTTCCTTTGACCTCTATGAATATCATATTCCAAGCCCTTTGATCACTTAGTGTAGAAGCTGCTAGATCTTGTGTTATCCTGATTGTGTTTACACAATCCTCAAATTGTTTCTTCTTGATTGCTTGTAATATTTTGTTCTTGACCTGGGAACTTTGGAATTTGACTATGAAGTTCCTAGGAGTTTCCTTTTTGGGATCTTTATCAAGAGTCAATAGGTGAATTCTTTCAATTTCTATTGTGCCTTCTTGTTTTAGAATATCAGGGCAATTTTCCTTAAGAATTTCTTTTTTTTTCTAAATGCTTTATTAACTTCTGGTTTACATCATTCATTTCCGGCAGATTTTGAGTTACAATTTTTTTTTGCCCATTTTTCCCCTACCCACCACCCCAGAATAACAGTCCCACAGGATAACCCCTCATCCAATCTGCTCACTCCCATCTCTTCTCCCATACCCACTTCGAGTTTTCCAGTAGGACAAGGTGAATCCTCATGCCCCAATGCCTGCACATCTTATCTCCCAATGATATGCACAATGGTATTAATCATAATATATATATATATATATATATATATATATACACACACACACACACATATATATGCACACACATATGTATATATATTATACAATTAATATATATGTATACATATTATATAATTAATATATATGTATATATATTATATAATTAATATATATGTACATATATTAATATTGGTTTTAACAGTGAGATAAGCAACTCAGCATATACTGTACTTGTATAGCTATACAAAACATTACCATAGTAAATATAGTGTAAAATACTGACTATATTTTCCTCCCTTCCAACCCACCTCCCACCTGGTCCACTTCCTGCTTTGATCCTGTCCCTTTTCAAAAGTGGGTGTTTCCAACTTCCCCCACCCCCAGCCTGCCCTCCCTTCCATTAACCCCCTTCTCATCCCCTTCTCCCTTACTTTCCTGTAGGGTGAGAAACCCTATTTAGTATGTATGTCTTTCTCTCCCTGATCCAAATTCAATGAGGATAAGGTTTTGCCTTTTTGCTTTCCTGTTCTCCCACCCACCCCACTTGTAACAATTTTCCCTTGCTTCTTCTATATGAGATAGTTCACCCCATACTGTCTCTCCCCATCTCCTCTCAATATTTATCTCTCTCACCTCATAGTTTCACCTTTTAAGTATCATCCCATCCTATTATATTCAACCCGTACCCTCTATCTATGTATACATGAAAACATATATACACACATTCACATATGTATTCATATGTCTATATACCCTTCTTCAACTATTTTCATACTGAGAAAAGTTTCATCAGTTACAATTATCATTTTCCCATGTAGGAATGTAAATAATTCAACTTTGATAGGCTCATAATGATTTCTTTTCCCAGTTTACCTTCTCAAGCATCTTTTGCTTCTTGTATCTGAATGTTAGATTTTCTATTCAACTCTGGATTTTTCCTCAAGAATGCTTGAAAGTCCTCTATTCCACTGAATGACCATATTTCCCCTGAAACTGGATACTCAGTTTTTCTGGGTAAGTGATTCTTGGTTTTAATCCTAGCTCTTTTGACTTCTGTAATATCATATTCCATGCCCTTTAATCCCTCAGTTTAGAAGCTGCCAGATCCTGTGCTGTCCTGAATGTGTTTCCAAAATATTGAAATTGTTTCTTCCTGGCTGCTTGTAATATTATCTCCTTTATCTGGGAATTCTGGAACCTGGCTACAATATTCCTAGGAGTTTCCTTGTGGGGATCTTTTTCAGGAGGTGATTGGTGGATTCTTTAAACCTCTATTTCCCCCTCTGGGTCTAAAACATCAGGGCAATTTTCCTTGAGATTTTCTTGAAGGGTGATTTCTAGGTTCTTTCTTTGATCATGGTTTTCAGTTAGTCCAATAATTCTTAAACTGTCTCTCCTGGATCTATTTTTCAGGTCAGTGTTTTTTTTCCCATGAGGTATTTGACATTGCCTTCTATTCTTTCATTTGTTTGGATCTGTTTAACAGCATCTTGATTTCTCATTACGTCACTAGCTTCCATTTGCTCCAGTCTAATTCTGAAGGAATGAATCTTCTCAGTGAGCTTTTGAGATTCTTTTCCCATCTGGCAAATTTGGCTTTTTAAGGTATTCTTCTCCTAATTGCCTTTGTGATCCTCTTTTACCATTTGAGTTAAAATATGCATTGGTTTCAGGCTATGGAGGTGGTCAAAAAAGACAAGTAAAAGGTAGCAGAAAAAATTAGGTAGACACAGGAGAATGATGCAAGAAAATCATAAAACAGCTTGGTAACTGGAATTAATACTTTGATAAAGGAGTCACAAAATGAACTGAAGAAAATAACACCCTAGAAAAGGGATTTAACAATGTGGTGAAAGAGGTACAAAAGGACACTGAAAAAATATAGTTAAAACACAGATTTGGCCAAATGGCAAATGAGATATAAAAATCCATTCAAGAGAGAACTCCTTAAGAAGCAGAATTGGACAAAAGGGGAAAGAGGGACACAATTTTACTGAAGAAAATAATTACTTAAACATTATAAATGGGCAAATGGAAGCTCCATGAGACATCAAGAAACAATAAAACAAAGCCAAAATAATGAAAAAAAGAAGAAAATGTGAGACATATCTTTGGAAATACTGGCCTGGAGCCAGGAGAGAGAATTTAAGAATTTTTGGACTAACTAAAAGATGACTTTAAAAATAAAATAACAAAATAACTAGACATTGCATTTCAAGACATTACAAAAAAACTTCACTGATAAACTGGAACCAGAGAATAAAATCTAAATTCATAGAATCCACTGGTCACCACCTGAAAGAGATGCAGGATAAAAACTCTTGAGCTTCCAGGTAAAATAGGAAATATTACAAACAATCACAAAGAAACAATTCAAATATTGTTGATCTGTAGTCAGGATCACACAAGATTTAGCAGCTTTTACATTAAATGAGTTTAGGGCTTGGAATATGCTATTACAGAAAGCAAATGAGTAAGGATTAAAACCAATAAATATCTACCCAAGAACACTGTGTATAAAAGAGGTGAAAATGCATATTTAATGAATTAGAGTACTTGTATGCACTCTTTATGAAAAGACCAGAATTAATTATTGTAACTACCAAAAACTTTATCATTATAAGGCCATTAGAAAACATAGATTGCAGGTGTGAGATGACTGTGATGAAAGGATATTTAAAAAATGAGTAAGAAAGGATGCAATGCAGGAAGAAAGAAGGTAGCACAAATTATCTCCCGTGAAAAACCTGACATGGAAAAGCTTTTACAATGCAGAGGAAAATGAGTGGGTGGTGGGCATATCTTGAACCTTACTCATCATTATTGTCTCAAAGAGGGAATGGCGTGCACATTCAGTTTGGTATAGACTTACAAGGGAAATGGGATAATGGAATGTTGGGGGATGATAGAAGGGGGCAGTGGTCAAAAGTAAAATAGTCTTTAGAGTAGGGTTTGGAGGAGAGAGAGAATGGAAAGAAATATAGAAAATGATCATAATTGTGAGTATGACTGGGATGAATCTACCTGTAAAATAGAAATGAATAGCAGAATGGATTAGAAACCAAAATCCAAAAACCCATTGTTTACAAGAAACATACTTGAAAAACTGAAACTCACATGAAGAATACTATTGCAATAGAATGCATTATCCTTCAGTTGAGATAAAAAAGCAGGGGAGCAATAACAATCTCAGAAAAATTAAAAGAGATAAAGGAAAGCTATTTTGCTAAAATGTGTCACAGATATTGGAATAATATGAACATTAAACATATATGTACCAATCAGCAAAACATCTAAATTCTTAAAAGGAAATTTAAATGAGTTACAGGTGGAAATACTTAATAAAACTATATTGTGAGACTTATTTTCCTTCCTAGAAGTAGATAAATCTAACCAAAAATATACAATAAAGAAGTTAAGGAGATAAATAGAATTTTGGAATAGTTAGTTATGTTAAACCTTTGGATAAATTTAAGTAGAAAGGAGTATATCTTATTTTTCTCAGTTGTATATAACATAATCCCCAAAAATCCCAATGTATGCAGTAACAAAATACCTAATGAAGGAACTAAAAAAACAGGAGAAATAAATGCATCATTTTCAGATCATATTTCAAGAAAAAATATTCAATAAGGGGCCTCAGATTAAATTGTCAGAGCTATGAGGAGGGCATACTTTCTACAGGCCCCATAGCTCTGACATGCTATTATTCCCCATCCCAGGACTACCACCCAAGTCTGTAACCCAGATCCATGCAGGTCAAAGCTAGAGAGATTACTTTCTGACTGTTTGCTTGTTCCCCCTAAGATCTGCAGGCTAGGAGCTCTGGAGGGAGCCACATGGAAGCAGCTATAGCAACTGTACCACTACCACCTCTCACCTTGGGGGTAGTGGCCTGACCATGCTCTTCTCTCACCCTGTTCCAACATAGTTTCCTACTGACCTTTTGCTTTCTCTTTGGCATTTATGGGTTAAAATTAATTGGAAAATAAAAACTCTATTCCTAGAGAATGATGGGTCAAAGATCAAATCATAGAAACAATAAATAATTTCATTAAAATAAATGGTGAGGGGGCAGAGCCAAGTTGGCAGGGTATAAGCAGAACTCCATTAACTCCCCCATAATAACCTCAAGTACATATAAAGTATGACTCTAAACAAACTGTAGAGGTACAGAATCCACAAAGTGACAGAGAAAAGCAAATCTCCCACTGAAGGCAGCCTGGACATATGAATACATATGTGATTGTGTGTATATATGTGTACAGGTATACATAGTCAGAGGCCACAGGACCAATTGAATAGGAAGATATGATACTTAAAAGGTGAAATTGAGAGGTGAGAGGGAAATATAATAAGACGAAATGGAGAGAGACAGAATGGGGTAAATTATCTCATATAGAAGAGGCAAGGAAAAACTGTTACAATTGAGGAGAAGAACAGGGAGGCAAAAAGAAATGGGTCAATCTTACTCTCATTGAATTTGTCTTAGGGAGGGAATGACATACATATTAAATAGTGTATCTCACCCTACAGGAGAGTAGGGGAAGAGGGGATGAGAGGAGGGATGATGGAGGGGAGGAAAGGTTGGGAGGGGAGGGTACTTAGAAACACACACATTTGAATAGGGACTGGGTCAAAGTAAAGAATAAATCAAGTGAGGGGCAGGATAGGATGAAGGGAAATAGTCTTTCAAAATAAATCCACTATGGAAATGTTTTGCATAGCTACACATGTACAACCTATATTGAACTGCTTATATTCCCAGTAAGGTTGGGTGACGAGGGAGGAAGGGAAAGAATCTGGAATTCAAAATTTTAAAATCAAATGTTAAAAAAAAAACAAAGAAAAAAAAAGAATGGTGAGAAAAGATACAAATTTTTATGGAATGCAGCCAATGTAGTAGCTTAAAGGAAAATATATGTCTCCAAAAGTTTACATCAATAAAATAGAGAAAGAGCAGTTTAATTAATTGTGCATGCAATTAAAAATTTAGAAGAAAGATCACATTGAAAATCTGCAATTAAACATCAAAATGCTAATCCTGAAAATCAAAGGAGAGATTTAACATTACTAAAAGTAGGCAAACCATTAAATAATAACTAAAAGTAGCTGCTGTTTTTATGGGAATAAACTAAATGAAAGAGTAAAGCATTAGTTAATCTTATTTTGAAACTAAGAAAAAAAAGAAAACCAAATTATCAGTATCAGAAAATGAAGAAGGCTAATTCACTATTGGTGAAAATTAAATTAAAAGAATTGTTAAGAGCTATTCTGCCCAGTTATATGCAAATATATCTGACAATATAAGTGAAATGTGAATGAATATTTACAAAAACACATAGATTACTCAGATTAGCAGCACAGGAAATAGAATACTCATATAACCTTATCTTAGAAAAAGAAATCCAACAAGGCATAAATAAGCTCCCAAAGGAAAAAATCACCAGGACCAGATGGATTCACAAATGAATTCTATAAAACTTTTAAAGAATAACTAATTCCAGTGCTATAAACTACTTGGAAAAGTAAATAAAAAAGGAATTACAGTAAATTACATTTATGACACAAATATGGTACTGATATTTAAACCAGAGAGAGGAAGAGAAAGAGAACTGTAGAACACTTTCCTCAATGAATGTTGATGCAAAAAAATAAAATATTAGTAAGGAGGTTAAAGCAATATATCACAAATATTATACATTATGGTCAGGTGGGATTTATACCAGTTATGTAGGGCCAATGTAATATAAGGAAAGTTTTTTTTTTTTTTTCAGGGTGCAACTCCAACTTTATTTCCTGCTCTTCTACATATATAGCCTATCCTACACAAGCACTTTCCATTTTGGCTCTTGGCCAATTACAACACCTTCTGCCTTTTAAGGTCAAGCACACCTTAACCCCTGGGACTCTTATCTCAAGATTTCTACCTGGAGCAAGGATATTCCTTGTGGACCAGGATGTGTCTGGATGTTAGAACAAGGCGGGGTCAGCTGGGGGCCTAGCAGTATCTCAAGTGCCTAGAGGTTTAATGGGGGCGAGAGGCCTTGCCATCATCGCCTAAGCCCAGAGGCAGTGCTGTCACAGGTCCAGGGACGTCTCAAGGGCACTGAGGTAAATCCTTGTTGGCTCTCCTACATATCCCCCTTCCTTTTTAATAGAAGCTGAAAGGGCCTTTATGGCCAACAAGGTGTCTTGGTGGGTACACACAAGCTTATGGCCCTAAATGCCCAAACAGTCATGAGAAGAAACACATAGAAGAGTCCTAGGGTGAGGCAAGGGAGGGAAAGCCATGAAGTGAACTCATGGAAGAGATCATTAAAAAAGGAACTGGAGGGGGGCGGAGCCAAGATGGCGGAGTAGAAACAGCTCATCCAAGCCTCTCTGCCCCCAGATTCTCCACAAACTATGTAAAAAAGGACTCTGAAAAATTTCTGGAGCCCCAGCACCCACAGAACGACACAGAGAAGCTAACCTCCCGCTGAGGACAGCCCAGCACCCTGCAGGAAGGACCAGCGCAGTGGTCTGGGAGCCGGCAGCGCGCAGAGCGCAGGAGCCGACCAGAGCCCAGGTCCACGTGAGCCGAGGTTTTAGCCCCAGGGCGGCAGGGCCAGCAGCCGGCTGGAGGAACCCCAGAACACCAGGAACTGTGGAGATTCCAGAATTATCAACATAGACTTGCCTAGGACAAAGTAAGAGGTTAGTGTCCTATGAACTTTGGGACCTGTATTTGGGGAATGCGTCAGCTCCCTCCCCTGGGGGCTAGAAGCTGCTGAGGAGACACGCCACTGTGTAGTTTTCAGAGGCATTTCCTGCTCCCAGCCTACAAATCAGTGGGGAGATCCAGCGATCAGTCTTGGGGGGTAATCGCTCTTGCTTTAACCTCCCTGGATCTGGATTGTGATCTAGGTGGAAGTTGTGGGTGGGTTTACAGCTTGCCAGAAACGGAAGTTGCCCCCCACACTTTCGGGACGAAAATTCCTCTATCTGGCCTTAAAGCCATAGTGTGTCAAGGCCAAAAGTCACAAAAGTGGCAACATGCCAAGGCAAAGGAAACAGAAAAATGCAACCCTAGACTCCTATTTTGGGGGCATAGAGCGGGAAAAGGACTGTGAGGTCAGAAGTCCTGCTCCAAAAGCCCCAGGGGAAAACATGAGCGGGTTGCAGGCCATAGAGGACCTTAAGAAGGACTTTAAAAATCAAATAAGAGAAGTGGAGGAAAAATTGGAAAGAGAAATGAGAAGGATGCAGGAAAAGTATGAAATGAGGGTCAACAGCCTGACTGAGGAAAACAACACCTTAAAAAATAGACTAACTCAAATGGCAAAGGAGGCCCAAAAGGGCAATGAGGAGAAGAATGCCTTAAAAAGTCGAATTTGCCAGATGGAAAAAGAATCTCAAAAGTTCACTGAGGAGATTCATTCCTTCAGAGTTAGACTGGAGCAAATGGAAGCTAGTGACTTTATGAGAAATCAAGATGCTGTTAAGCAGATCCAAACAAACGAAAGATTAGAAGGCAATGTGAAATATCTCATGGGAAAAACCACTGACCTGGAAAATAGATCCAGGAGAGACAATTTAAAAATTATTGGACTACCTGAAAGCCATGATCAAAGAAAGAACCTAGAAATCACCCTTCAAGAAATTCTCAAGGAAAACTGCCCTGATGTTTTAGATCCAGAGGGCAAAATAGAGGTTGAAAGAATCCACAGATCACCTCCTGAAAAAGATCCCAAAAAGAAAACTCCCAGAAATATTATAGCCAGGTTCCAGAATCCCCAGATCAAGGAGAAAATACTACAAGCGGCCAGGAAGAAACAATTTCAATATTGTGGAAACACAATCAGAATAGCCCAGGACCTGGCAGCTTCTACACTGAGGGATCGAAGGTCATGGAATATGATATTCCAGAGGGCAAAAGAACTGGGAATGAACCCAAGGGTCACCTACCCAGCAAAACTGAGTATTTTGTTTCAGGGGAAAATATGGTCATTCGGTGGAATAGAGGACTTTCAAACATTCCTGAGGAAAAAACCAGAATTGAATAGAAAATTTGACATCCAGACACAAGAAGGAAGAGATGCCTGAGAAGGTAATCAGGGAAAAGAAATCAAAAAGGAACTTATCAAAGTTGAACTATTTACATTCCTATATGGAAAAGCAATAACTGTGACTGATGATATCTTTCTCACTATGAAAATAATGGAAGAAGGGGGTGTGGTCATACGAATACATATGTGAATGTATGTGTATATGGCTACAGTTATATATGGATAGAGGGCATACGTTGATTTTGTTGGGAAGGGAGAGTACTCAAGGGATGAAATTATGAGGTGAGAGAGGAAAGTGGCAAGAGGAGATGGGGAGAGACATGGTAGGGTAAACTATCTCATGTAGGGAAGTGGGTGCAAAGGAGGGGGAGAATAAGGAAGGCTAAAAAGGCAAAACCACATTCACATTGAATTTGGTTCAGGGAGAAAATGACATACATACTAAATGGGATATCTCAACCTGCAGCAGGATAGGGGGAAGGGGGAATGAGAGGAGGGATGATGGATGGGAGGCATCCTTGGGGTGAGGGGAGGTTGGAAGTACCCACTATAGAAGA
The DNA here is from genome assembly GCA_011680675.1 of Gymnobelideus leadbeateri. NCBI lineage: Eukaryota > Metazoa > Chordata > Mammalia > Diprotodontia > Petauridae > Gymnobelideus > Gymnobelideus leadbeateri. The sequence goes on from WOXC01000280.1 coordinate 27,149, forward strand.
GGGACAGGAACATGTAGGGAATGGACCAGGTGGGGGGTGGGATGAGTGGGAGTGAATTATAAGCAGCCTTGTACAATATATCTACTATGATAATGTTTTGCATAGCTAGACATGTACAACATATATTGAATTACTTATATCCCAAGAAGGAATGGGTGACAAGGGAGGAAGGAAATGGATCTGAAATTCAAGGTCGTAACATTAAATGTTTCAAATATATATATAAATACTATTATTAATACTCTTCTCCCTATAATTGGGAGATAAGATGTGCAGGCATTGGGACACAAAGATTCATCTTCCTCTAATGGAAAGTCGATGGGGGTATGGGAGAAGGTATGGGAGAGAGTAGATTGGAGGAAGCGATATCTTGTGGGACTGCTATTCTGGGAGGTTGGGTAGGGGAATAATGGGGGGAAAATGATTGTAACTCAAAATCTGGCAGAAATGAATGATGTAAAACAGAAGTTAATAAAGTATTTGTTTAAAAAAAAAGAAGTAGAAAAAAAAAAAAGGAACTGGAGAGAGTAGGGGCATAGCGTGTTTCATTAAGGAGCACAATAGCAAAGGTAAAATTGGCCAATTCTTCACTCAGCCGGGCATCCCAGGGCCCGGAGATCCATTCACTGAGTTGCTTAATGGCAAGCGAAACATTTGCCTAAGCTAAAAATGTTTATAGATAGTTTTGTGAAGGATTCATAAGTAGCTTATTGTTTCAAGCAGAGATAAATAGTTCATGAGTTGTTGCTGGGCAGAGTCAATGCCCTGAGGTTGGGGGGGCGGTGGCGGTGGAAATGTGATTGTACAGACTGGTTTTACAAATTGACTTTACAGACATAGATCCTAAAGTACCCCATTTACAAACTGATGTTACAGATTGATACTACAAGACATATATATCCCAAGGACCCCATCATTCCCCCCTTAAACAGATGGCGCCCAAAATCGTTTGGGGACAAGGGGCGATGGTCTCAGCTTCCCGAACTGCTTCTTGCTGGGAAGGGGTGTAGAGCTGTCCCTGCCTCACAGGGTTCCATCATTCAAGGGGTGGGGTCCATGGCCAATGTCCAGAATCTGGCCGATGCTAGATCCAAGGGGTGATGAGTAGCAGCTTCGGGCAACCGTTGGTACTCAGTCTGAGCAGTCATCTGCAGATGGAAAGCACTGAGCCTAGAAGAGATAAACCTAGCAAGGAGGTTAAGCAGGCAAGAGCCAAAAATAAGTAAGAGAAATTTGACCAGAAGTGGGGTGAGGATGGGCTAGCATAAGCCATTACTGAGACTATTTCACTTTCCTTCATATTTCTACATACTACATAGACAAGATACCTCATAAGTCTTTATTCTTTTACTAACATAACTGTACTGCCTTTAACAAAAGAGGCTTCTGACTTGAACCTCACAGCTAAATGGTAGACATACATCCTTGTTTCACAAAGCTTGTTTATCCTCTGATTATATTCACTCTGGGAGAAAGAGACACTTCAGAAATTGAATCTTGTACATGTACATTCAGTTACAAATGTTAACTTTTGCTTAGATAATGGAATAACTGCAAATTCAGATCAAAACAGCAAGATCTCTTCTGATTCACAACTCATTACATTAGTTTAGCAATAAAGTTATCTTGCAAATGAAAGTTTTAATAGGCCTCTTAAAATTACACTAGAGATTTGAAAATTTCTTCTGAAAGTATTTTCCCTTCTTTTCAAAACAGTTTCAAGATTTATAATTGATCACTAAACTTTTATGAAGAAAGTTAGTTGAAAACTTTTGAAATGATCTTAAGCAATTTGCATACTTTCTGCACATGTTCCAATTCCAAATGAAAAATAATATTAGATTTTCCAGTAAGCTTACACGAAAGAACCCATATCTGTTACTGACTACTTGCTCTGATCATAGAAACTTGCTATAGAAGGAAAAAACCAGGGACATGTGCCTGTGAAAGGAACTTATTTAAGTGTAGTTTTAAATGAACCTAACTTGATAAAAAGTTGCAAAGATTAGAAGGATTTCTATCAATTGGCATTTAGATTTCAGAAGGAAAGATGGTAAATGGAATTCTTTACATTTGTGAGACCTGATAAATCTTCATTGCTTAGTGCAGCTCCATGAAAATAAAAATAGCTAGCTCTAAGCTGTGATCGGTGAAGCTTGTTGTTTAAGGTAAAAGGCACTTGGGACCAGAACTAAATTTTATTTTGAGTTTGAATTTGGGTATAGTTGTCTGCATTAAATGCCACAAGCTACTCAGAGGGAATGTGATCCTGTACTGCTGATAGGTGGAAGTCTACATTTGGTAAAGGCCGGAGGGACAATCTTAGCCTCTGTCTGGGATGGGATCCCTCCTGGCTCGGTCTACCCATGGGATTCCTTTGAAAAGGAACTACACTTAAATAAGTTCCTTTCACAGGCTGAAAGACCTTGCCTAATAGAGATAGTTTTTTGGGGGAATTTGGCAGTTTTACAACATAAGGAAAATTTATATGAATTCTAAGGAGAGACTGGGGGAAGGGCTAATAATGATGCCCCTGCTTAACCAATTCTCATACATGCAGGAGGACTGTTCTGAATGGGCAGAACTAGTCAGAATAAAGTTTTCATCCAATCTCCTCCTTTCCACATACAGTAAACCTTCAAATTAACATAAATACATCCTTAGATGAAGCAAGGTTGAAAACCACATCCCTATATTTTTCTTTCCTTTTTTTCCCAAGTTTCTCATTTGCTCAATAAGAATTCTACAAAATGCCTTTCCAATTCCCTGTGTACATTCACTTCATCGTTAGTAATGTGGAAACTATAACTTTGTCACTGCATATTTCTAGAATAGCCAAAAAGTTAAATGAACAACCAGCTATCACAATAAATATCAGCAGTATTATTACTACCTGTTTGTCTAATACACAGATTTTTCTTCTTTCAGGTGAGGCAGGAAATAGTTACATTTTCGTCTGCCTGCCTCTTTGATTTGAGGGGAGAAGATTCCCTCGTTATTTCTTATCTCCTTCTCACTCCACTTGGCCAGAGTGGAATGAAGAGGAGATTTTCAAACTTTTAAATATCTTAAAACTTCTGTTCACACTTCTCAATACCAAATACCATCCCTATCTTAACTTCCTACCCATGCTTCTTTCTTTGCTACATGCTTAAACTTTCTTGCTTTTCCTATAGTCTTAGACTTGCATTTATCATAAACCTTACATGATGTTAGATTACACACTCACTCATTCACACAGACACACAAAAAAACAGAACAGAGAGAGAAACTGACCAGAACGTTAAGCTCACAGAGGATTGTTAGAAATCCCCAGGCAAAAATCATGTTTGCTTGGCTTCCAGATAGATGCTAATGGAGGCCAGGTAAGACTTGCTTTAAGATAATCTAGGCTCAGATCCCCAAAGGTAGGGGAAACACTGGCCCATCCTTCCTTCTTGGGGTTGTGAAGACCGAGTTGTTTTTTTTTTTTTTCAATTGCTCAAGAGACATGGAGCGGGGTGTGGGGGGAGTCTCGGGGTATGGAGAGAGAATGTCAGGCTTGACAAAATAGATGTTGGGAACCAAGGCCATCAGAGACACAGTATGGGTATAATTGGCTAAGGAGTTACCCTATAGATAGGGTACTGGAGAGAAAGGGGGCAAAAGAGGGGGAAGGCGATATACAACCTGCTGATGAGGGGGGGCTCCAACAGCAACCAGCACTGTGCAGAGTCCCGGGTTTTGGCACCATTTGTCGTCGGATCCTTTCGCGGGGCCTTCCGGACGCCACGTGGTGGGGAGCGCCGAGCAGAACAAAGCACACTTACACAGCAACTCAGGGGGCAACTCCCATAAGGAAAGTTTTTAAAATAATTGACCATAAAATAACACAAAAATAGAATATGATTATCTTTATATATGGCAGAAATGCTTTGGGTAAAATGCAATATTCATTCCTATTAAAACTCTAGAAAGAAACCAAGATGGCAGAGGGAAAGCAGGAACTTGCTTGAGCTCCCACTCCAACTACTTCCAATACCTGGAAAAAATGGCTAAACAAATTTTAGAGTTACAGAACCCACAAAGTGACAGAGAGAAAAGAATCTCCCACTGAAAGCAGACTAGCAGGACAACAGGAATGGACTATCACACCAGGCTGAGAGCTTAGCATAGTTCTGTGTGACTTGCACTGGCCCAGATTCCTGGCCAAGACCTTCTGGAGGAGACTTTAGGACAGTCAATCACTGGCACCTATAGTGGTTTCCAGTATTCTCAACCCATAAATGCCAAAGGGAAAGTAAAAGTTCAGTAGGAAACTATGTTGGAACAGGGTGAGAGAAGAGCATTGTCAGGCCACTACCCCCAAGGTGAGAGGTGGCAGTGGTGCAGTTGCTATAGCTGCTTCCATGTGGCTCCCTCCAGAGCTCCTGGCCTGCAGATATTATGGGGACCAAGCAAACAGTCAGAAAGTAATCTCTCTATATTTGATCTGCATGGATCTGGGTTACAGACTTGGGTGGTAGTCCTGGGATGGGGAACGATAGCGTGCCAGAGCTATGGGGCCTGTAGTATGGGGCCCTCCTCATAGCTCTGACAACAGCTGTGAAAAACCCAGAAATTTCAGATACCAAAATCTCCACTCTGGAAGGAGACTAATAAAATGCTAAAGGGCTCAAAAGTCAATCAACTGGCTGACAAAATGAACAAACAGAGGAACCTCAATTAAACCAAGGAAATTTTTGGGGGGGACAAAAAGTATCAAAACATGGAACCAAAAGAAGACATTGTCAAAACTCCTGTATTAAAATCTTCCAAGAAAACTATGAATTTGGGGTGGCTAGGTGGCACAGTGAGGAAAAATGCAGGCCGTGGAGTCAGAAAGACCCAGGATTACATCTGGCCTCAGAAAATGAGCACCCACACACAAATAATGAGTGGTTGTGTAACCTTGAGCAAGTTACTTAACCTCAATTGCTTAAAAAAAAAAGAAAAATATGAATTGTTTGCAAGACATTGAGTAGCTCAAGAAGGATTTTGAAAATCAAGTGAAAGATTTAGAGGAAAAATTGGAAAGATAAATGTGAGTGATTCAAGAAAATCATGAAAAGTGAGTCAACTAACTGCTAAAGAAGAACCAAAAAAAAATGCTGAAGAAAATAACACCTTAAAAAATAGATTAACTCAAATGACAAAGGAGAGCCAAAAAGTCAAAGAAGAGAAAAATGCCTTAGAAACTGAATTGGCCATATGGAAAAAGGAATTTCAAAAACTCACTGTAGAGAAAAATTCCTTCAAAACTAGATTGGAGTAAATGGAAACTAAGGAGTTTATTTTATTTTTTCAACAAATGCTTTAACTTCTGGTTTACATTATTCATTTCTGCCAGATTTTGAGTTACAATTTTTCCCCATTTTTCCCCTACCCACCACCCAAGAATAGCAATCCCACTAGATATCCCCTTATCCAATCTGCCCTCTCCCATATCTTCTCCCATACTACCTTCAGCTTTACCATTAGGGCAAGGTGAAACTGTCTGCCCAAATGCCTGCACATCTTAACTCCCAGTTACATGCAAAATAGTATTAATAATAGTATTTATATACATTTGAAACATTTAATTTTAAGACTTTGAATATCAGATCCATTCCCTTCCTCCCTTGTCCCCCACTCCCTCTGGGAACATAAGCAATTCAGCATGTGTTGTACATGTATAGCTATGCAAAACATTAAGATAATTGATATATTGTAAAAGACTGCTAGTATTTCCCTCCCACTCATCCCACCCCCCACCTGGTCAATTCCCTACTTTGATCCTATCCCTGTTTGAAAGTGGGTTCTTCCAACCTCCCCTCCCCCAGAATGCCCTCCCCTCCATCATCCCCCTCTCATCCTCCTTCCCCTTCCTCTCCTACAAGGTGAGATACCCCATTTAATATGTATGTCATTCTCTCCCTGAGCCAAATTCAATGAGCATAAGGTTTTGCCTTTCTGCCTTCCTGTTCTTCCCCTCCACTGCATCCACTTCCCCTTGGCTCTTCTACATGAGATAGTTTACCACACCCTGTTTCTCCCCATCTCCTCTTGCCACATTCTTTTAACACCTCTTAAATTGACCTCTCAAGTATTATCCCTTCCCACCAAATTCAACCTGTGCCCTCTATCCGTGTATACTTGTAAGCATATAAACCCATTCACATATGTATTCATATGCCCATATATGCTTGTTCAATTATTTTCATAGTAAGAAAGGTTTCATCAGTCACAGTTATTGTTTTTCCATGTAGGAATGTAAATAGTTCAACTTTGATAAGTTCCTTTGGATTTCTTTTCCCTGATTACCTTCTCAAGCATCTCTTGCTTCTTTTGTCTGAATGTCAAATTTTGTATTCAACTCTGTTTTTTTTTTCCTCAAGAATAATTGAAAGTCCTATGTTCCACTGAATGACCATATATTCCCCTGTAAGAAAATACTCAGGTTTGCTGGGTATGTGATTCTTGGTTTTAATCCCAGCTCCTTTGGTATCTGGAATATCATATTCCATGCCCTTTGATCCCTCAGTGTAGAAGCTACCAGGTCCTGCACTATTCTGATTGTGTTTCCACAATATTGAAATTGTTTCTTCCTGGCTGCTTGTAGTATTTTCTCCTTGATCTGGGAATTCTGGAACCTGGCTATAATATTCCTAGGAGTTTTCTTTTTGGGATCATTTTCAGGAGGTGATCTGTGGTTTCTTTCAACTTCTATTTTGCCCTCTGGGTCTAAAACATCAGGACAATTTTCCTTAAGAATTTCTTGAAGAATTATCTCTAGGTTCTTTATTTGATCATGGCTTTCAGGTAGTCCAATAATTTTTAAATTATCTCTCCTGGATCTATTGTCCAGGTCAGTGGTTTTTCCCATGAGATATTTTGCATTGCCTTCTATTCTTTCATTTGTTTGGATCTGTTTAACAGCATCTTGATTTCTCATAAAGTCACTAGCTTCCATTTGCTCCAGTTTAACTCTGAAGGAATGAATCTCCTCAGTGAGCTTTTGAGATTCTTTTCCCATCTGGCAAATTTGGCTTTTTAAGGCATTCTTCTCCTCATTGCCCTTTTGAGCCTCCTTTGCAATTTTAGTCAGTCTACTTTTTAAGGTGTTATTTTCCTCAGTCAGCCTGTTGACTCTCATTTCATACTTTTCCTGCATCCTTCTCATTTCTCTTCCCAATTTTCCCTCCATTTCTCTTATTTGGTTTTTAAAATCTTTCTTAAGCTTCTCTATGGCCTGTAACCTGCTTGTATTTTCATTTGAGGCTTTTGGTGTAGGAGTTCTGACCTCACAGTCCTCCTCCTGTTCCATGCTTGCATCCTCTTTGCTCCAAAGTAGGAGTCAAATGTTGCATTTTTCTGTTTGTTTTGTTTCCTTTGCCTAGGCATGTTTCCACTCAATTACTTGACTTTTGGGCTTGTTGCCACAGTAGGAATCTTCCACCAGACAGGGAAACTTCTGTCCCAAACCTTGGGGTCTTCTCAACTCCTGGAATGTATTAGTTGGGTGCCCTCCCTGAGGCCCCCACACACTCTGGCAAGCTGGATACCCATCCTAAGACCTCCACCCCAGACTGCAATCCAGATCCAGGGAGTTTAAAGCAAAAGTGATTAACCCCCAGACTGATCACTGGATCCCCCTACAGTTGGCAGGCCAGGAGCAGAAGCTTCAACTGAAGCTGCAATGTGTGCAGTGTCTCCTCAGCTGCTTCTTGTCCCTAGGGGAAGAAGCCTAGGTGTTCCCAAATACTGGTCTCAAAGTCCATAGGGTACGAACCTCTCACTTATTCCTAGGCATATCTGTGTTGACAAATCTAGAATTGCCACAGCTGTTGTTGTTCTGGGGTATGTCCAGCTGGCTGCTGGTCCAGCCACCCTGGGGCTAAAACAGCAACTCACATGGGCCTGGGCTCAGCTCCCAGAGCACTGTGCTGTAGGTTCCCATTGCACTGTGCAGGCTGCTCCCTTCAGTGCTGCCGGGCTGCCCTCAGTGGGAGGTTAGCTTCTCTGTGGCATTCTGTGGGTGCTGGAGCTCCAGAAGTTGTCCAGAAACTAATGACTTTATGAGAAATCAAGACACAAAGAGATTCAAGTAAATGAAAAAAAGAAAAAAAGAAGAGAATGTGAAATATATTATTGGAAAAACCACAACCTGGAAAATAGATCCAGGAGAGATAATTTAAAAGTTATTGGACTACCTGAAAGCTATGATCACAAAAAGAGCCTAAAAATAATTCTTCAAGAAATTCTTGAGGAAGGGTGGATTCAAGATGGCAGAGTAGAAACAGCAATTCTGCAGAGCTCCAGCCCACACCATTTCAAATTATGTAAAAGGTGGACTCTAAACAACCACTGGAGCTCCAGAATCCACAAAATGACACAGAGAAACTAACCTCCCACTGAGGACAGCCTGGCAGCCTGACAGGGAGCAGCGAGCACAGTGCTATGGGAGCCGAGCACAGGACCTAATGAGTTGGAGGTTTTAGCCCCAGGATGGCTGGACCAGCAGCCTGATGGAGCGACCCTGGCACACCAGCAGCTGTGGCATTTTCAGATTATCAACACATAGATTCCTAGGACAAAGTGAAAGGTTAGTGCCCTATGGACTTTGAGAACAGTATTTGGGACCCCCCAGACTGATTGCTGGATCTTTTTACAGTTCGCAGAGCAGGAGCTGAAGCTGCCACTGAAGCTGCAAAATGGCTTTTGTGCCATGGCTCCTCAGCAGCTTCTTGCCCACAGGGGAAGAACCCGACACACTCTTTAAATACTGGTCCCAAAGTCCATAGGTCACTAACCTCTCACTTTGTCCTAGGCATTTCTGTGTTGATAATTCTGGAATTGCCACAGCTGTTCGTGTTCTGGGGTCCCTCCAGTCAGCTGCTGGCTGGGCCGCCCTGGGGCTAAAACCGTGGCTAAAGCAGGACTGGACTAGACTCCCAGGGCGTTGTGCTAGTCTCCCAGAGCTTTGCACTGTGCTATGCTGTTCACTCCCTGCAGGGCTGCTGGGCTGTCCTCAGTGGGAGCTAAGCTTCTCTGTGTCTTTCTGTGGGTGCTGGAGCTCCAGAAGTTGGTCAGAGTCCACCTTTTACATTGTTTGGAAGTGGTGTGGGGGAGAGCACCTTGGAAGTGCTGTTTCTACTCTGCTATCTTCAGGGACAAAGTATTCTTTTCTCATAGTTTGACTGTGCCTCAACTAGGAGACAATATATATTGATTATTCAGTAGGTGTGAACAAGGTCATTTATTGAATCAACCAAAAATCAATCATAGGTTTTTTAGAATACCCTAAGTCCTTGTTCATTTTATTACTATGAAAGTAAGTGGATGAATTTGAATGCTTTTGCACATAAATTCTCTGAAGACTGAGAAGCTTGTTTGGTGTGTTGAGCTTCTTTCTGTAGAACCTAGATTTTAGTTTGGAATTGGGATTTTGGGTGTTTAGAATCTGAGAATAGAGAAAATCATCCTTGATAAAGAAGTAGGGTGGAGAAGAGTCCAACAAGAATTTCCATTTGAGTAGCATCATAACAAACATCAATGAGGTCATGAATGAAGTAGGGAAAAGTGGTAGAGTAATTATGTAGCAAATTGATTAGCAAGTAGATAAGAAAAGGAAGTCAGTTGTCAGACTGATATTTATTGATATGTGGAGTTAAAAAAACAATCTCTAGTATGTTAGGAAGATTTTATGAGAATGATTTATAGAAAGATGCAAATATGAATCACACAGGAATGAGCTTTGTTAGGCACTGAGTACCTACAATGATTAGGTGAAGTATTAATCAGATAATCAATGTATATAGGAGGTAGTTTTTGTTTTGACTGAAATAAATATTAGCTAATATGTTGCTGATTACTTCTCATTAAAATATTTTAAAATATTTTCAGAAATTTTAATTTCTATGGCTTGCTGAAAAAGGATATGCCTAGGTTGACAATTTTAGATTATCCCCAATAGGGAATTTTTACAAGTTTTAAGGCTAAGTTGATATAGTCTTTACTTAGGCAATTTATTCCACAACTTAGAGAATGTTTATTTATCTCCCATTACGTATTTTTTTTTCTTTTTTTAGAAGCTACACAGCAGGTAGAGATCCATTTAGAAACAACATCATCTATCACTCTAAAACAATTTAATGGAAAGTCATGATAGCATGAGAGTATTATAAGCAAAGCATGGTAGCATCAGTAATCAATCAATTGAAATGCCAGTTTTAAGACTGATGAATTCTCAGCAAATATGCTTTTGTAAATTTATTTTCTGAACATAGGACTCTAATGTTATATTTGTAAAGTTTTCAATAGACAGCAAAAAGCAATTGTTATATTAATAAATTACATATAGGGATCATATTACATATGTGTCTATTTTTTAAAACATGCATAGTAACATTTGTATTCAAATGTGTAATTCCCACTATAAATTTTGAGTTTAAGAGAAGAAGAACTCTTTTCTGGAAAGGAAATTATGTTGTAAAATTTTATATGCTATTTTTATATTAGATATAGTAATGTAGTAGTAACTCCTAGTCATTTTTATACATATATAGGAAAAAAATAGTCAGTTTTTTTCGCTCCCTAAACAATGTGATAAAGGAAGAAATGGGAGAATCAAATAAAAAACAAAACAAGCTAAAAAAATGACACTTTTCTTAGTACATAAAATACCTTTCTGTTTCATATTTTCTCTTATAATTAACAGAGAATGAGAAAAGAATTGGGAAATAATTTTTCCAACATGATTACTTTTCCACACTCTACTAGAATACATGTTTCTACTGCATCCTCTTCCCCTTTTAAACATTTTCTTACTGATATTCAAACTTGCCTGACTGAAAAGACTACCTTCTTTTGTAAAAGTCTTTTTCAATGAAAGACTTAGGGATAAATATTTTCTCCTTAACAAAGATTATTTTTGTTGTTGTTGTTTTTAAATGGGTTCCTTGTTCGAAAGATAGGCCACGTTTCCTAGGAAAACATAATACTTCTGGATTAACACTTACTCTCTCAAATTGACATAACCTAGCACGTTGTGCCTGCAAGTACATTTTAAAATTTAAAAAAATCAAACAATTTTAGTGTTGGAATGTCTAAGGTTCAACAAGTTCAACCACCCACATTATTTAGGAATACATTATACAATATAAACTTCAAGAATTTTTCCAAACCTTTAATTCAATTAAAAAATATGTGACCATATATGAGGCATCATTTTGATTATGTAGATATTGAAGAAGTCTATAATATAATAATATAGATAGGGAAAGATTAAATATTAGCAAAAGAGCGACCATGATACTAAAGTTAATTGTTGGATAATATAGGAAGTTACTTGGGCTGTACCTAATGGGTACTCCTGGATACATACATACATACATACTTATATGTATGTGTATATATATATATATATATATATATATATATATATATATATATATATATATATATGAGAAAGTCCTCTCCTCATCTGAGATTGATGTGAATAAGAAAATAATTTAGCATGTTACCAGGAGGTTGTTAAATGAGAAGATTGGTGATGGAGCTCACAGCAAATAACCCAGTTAAAAATGACCCTCATTTTGCTCAAACGTTCATTTTCTCACCCTATAGTCATTACTAGTGGTCTGTCTTACTCGTAGTAGGATTACAAAAGCACTCTTTCTTCTTAATTCTCTTATTTGCCTATGCTCATGACCTTTATCTTCTTGCAGTGGCATGTAAAAGACACAAGGGAACATTTTTAAAGCAAAGTATTTTATTTTAAAGCAAAATATCACAGAATATCATTCAGTGCATGCAGAATATTATGAATTTTAACAAGTGTAGTATATTGTAGCTACTCAGTTTTTTCTCTGCAAATCTTGAAATCTTTCTGCATGGGTCTTTCACACTAGGCCACTGCTGTAGACAAAACTAAAACAAAAAAACAAGTCTAGGTTATTACATCTGGTGAAGATGGACTCCATTCAAAATATACACAGAAGTCTGAGGTCTGTATAGAGCAGGGTACAATGGTGAGTAGAGCCATAGGTAAATGGTATTTTGTCCCTGGGTGCTGAAAATTAGAGGTATTTGTTGACATATGTATTCCTTTCCCAGGATAAACAATTAATGCTTAAAAGGAAACAAAAAAAAATTAAAAATCAATGGTTAAAATAAGAAGTGACCAGAAGGTAGTGAGTTCTTAGGGGAGACAGCCTAAAGGGAGGCAGTAGGAAGAATGAGGGATTTGGAGTCAAAATCAATCTCTGTCATTGACTGCCTAATTAATTTTAACACAATATTTAAACTTTTTTTAGACTTAGTTTTGTCATATTTAGCATGTATGGGTTGAACTAGATCTCCAAGGTCTTTTGCAGCTCTCTATCATGGATCCTGTGATTCTTATATGCTCATCCCCATGTGGCTCACACATGAGCTCCTCCCTACCCTATCTGCTAACTCTTCCCCCTATGTGTCCTCTGTACCAGTAGCCTTAAGTATCTTGGCATCTGTGTCCCAGGGTTGTCACATTTATGTGACCCTCCATTCTAGCACTTGGACTCTAACAACTAGTGTTTGCCTCCATTAATGAATGCTCAAATTCATCTGTATAACTACTTTTGTAGTGTTTACCCTGGGATCAAGGATTTCAAGTTTCTGCACTGATAGTAAGTAAGGATTCAAGAGTCAAGGATTTCAAGGAAAAATATTCAAAGGAAAGTATTTAGTGACATTCTGAATAGTAGAAGTGGCCAAAGTTTATTAGAAGTAATACTTCTTTAGTACTTCATGGATTTGTGATGACTGTTTGGAAGAAAATTCACCTACCAATGGTGATATCTAACTCTTAAATGCTTCAAAAAATAGTCTTCATGAGTTGATGTGGCCAAGATTCTAGTAATGAAATACTATGAACTAATCTGACCTTCACAAGACAGAGAGTCTACCACAGAGTCTTTTCTTGAACACTTTCCGGATTGATAGGTCCTACCAGAGTAAAGATTCTTCTGGAATAGCCTTCATGAATTCAGAGTTATCTCCATACCATGATGGATATAAGGGGCTTGGTGGGGCATCATAGGAAAGTAGTTATCACCATCTTTCCATCACTGTCACCACCATAACTAATATGTGTGTCTGTGCACACATGCACCTGCATGTGTATGTATATGAAGCATTCTATTTACAATGTAATTTGGGGAATATTATCTGATTATGATAATTATACTATAAGTTAGATTACTCTTAATACATATTTCAGACAAAAAAATCACCACTTAAATGGTATCTTTATAGCTCTTTGATTTTGTTATTTTTATTATTATTTTTTTTTATAAGCAATTGGGGTTAAGTAACTTGCTCAAGGTTACACGGCTAGTCATTTGATTTATGCGTGGGTGCTCATTTTCTGAGGCCGGATCTGATCTCCGGTCATCCAAACTCCGAGGCCGGCACTCTTACTCACTGCGCCACCTAGCCGCCCCTTTAGGGCAATTGGGGTTAAGTAACTTGCCCAAGGTTACATGGCTAGGTTTTTGTTTGTGCGGATTAAGTGTCGGAGGCCGGCTCCGAACTCAGGTCCTTCTGATTCCAGGGCCGACGCTCTATTCACTGCGCCACCTAGCCGCCCCTTATTTTTATTATTTTAAACTCACCTTGATTAAATGGATGCTTTCTTTCTTGAACCAAGGTTAAGAGGTTTAGGTGGTTCCAGAATAATAACTTAGAGGCAGCAATTTTTGATAATTTTATTTTTGTCTGAATTAAAAAAAATCCTTGGAAAGCTGAACTCTGATCAATTATTCAATGGGTATTTACTAAGTAAAAGATATTTATAGACATGGCACTAGAATATAGGTGTATAATTACAAAAATCAAACTATTTCCTGCCATTAAATACCATGTATTCTATTGAGGAAATAACACACAAACATGGAATTAGATTTTTTTCACTAGACATTTCTTTTAAAAAGTGGAGGCAGGGGTAGGAATGTACCAGTAGGTGAAGAAAGTAGGAAAAAAGCAACATATAGAAAATAACATCTGAGCTTAGCTTAAAAGAAAACTAGGAAATCTGAGACAGAGGAGCAGAGCAAATCCTCTGATGACAAAGAGCAACGACTGTCTGGACATGAAAGGTGGGATGCTATATCAAAGGAACAATAAGTTTGGTTTGAGATGATAAAGGATGTCATAGGAATAATGTTTAATAAAAAGTCTGAAAGAGTTTGCAAAGAGCTTTATGTGCTAGGGAGTTCATCTTTGACCACTGAAATAAAAGGGAGATGCTGGATCTTATTGAATAGGGGAGTAACATGATTTGATTCAGAAATATTATTTTGGAAATTATATAGAAAAGGGAGAAACATGAATCCAGGAGACCAGTCAAGACACTCTTTCAACATTTGAAGGGAGATGTGTCAATGATAAAGGGATCATGACTATGTGAATGAAGAGAAGAGGAAAGATGTAAGATGTTGTAGACTTAAAATTTATTAGAAACCATTCATTTGGTTGTCTATGGGGTGAAGAAGATCAAGCCTCCTGATGTGAGCTAGATAAAAGCTAAAGTTTCAATTTATTTTCACAGTGAAATTTCTAAGCCCAAAGTCCCTGTATTTACATGGGATACTGACTGAATAAAAATGAAAATTTGAGAATCAAAACAGCGTATTCCCTTTCAAGAAAAACAATACCAGTTAACAGGATCAGAGATTTTTTAGACTGAGGGAAACTTAGATATCGTTCTTCTTCAAACCCCTCATTTCATAGATAAGAAAATTGAGGCCAGGGAGCAGAAAGGATTTGGTCAAGTTCATATAGTTTAGAATAACTGACATGGAATTTAGGTATTCTGACTATAAACCCACTTAATTCTATTATGCATGTATTGCAAAATCAATCAAGAGTTCTTAACATTGGGACCATAGATAAAATTTGGGGTTATTTATGAAACTTAGGAAAAATGCAATTTTCTTTCCACTAAACTATAACTGAAATTTACCACTTCCTTCAATTATGAATTGAAAAAAGCATATTCTGAGAATGCTTCTGTAGGCTTTATCAGGCCTGAATTACACAAAACCAGTTAAGAACTATCTATCCAGAGTCTGATCTCCATTGTCACATCCCACCTATGTGGGAAATTATAATCTTTTAATTCTTGTCCATAACATTCTTTTGTAGAAAAAGTCTATTTTATTACTGTAATGTTAATGGAATATGATGATCTACCCCATCTATCAATAGGCTTATATGTTCAATCAAAGATAATCACAGATGTCTTACTGCTTTGAGTTATGGCCCAGCTCTGATACATTCTGAGTCACATAAAGTCCATTATGGGAGGAAATTGCCTAAAGGGAGTCTTGTTTAAGGGAGGATTGCTTGTAGGAAGGCTTTCACACCTTTTGGTACTAAGAGGGGTAGTAATTAGGTACTAATTTTGTACTAATTAGGCACTGAGTCATGAGAGTTGTGATGCCTTCTTGCTCTGAGCCTATTGAGTTGAAAACTATACATGTTGGGAGGTTGATATTTTGCTTTGGGGGTTCACTTATGAGAAAGACCTTTTGATTCCCTAGATGGGACTCTGAGTGGCCATTTCTTAAGAGACACCCAACTACTAAGAAGTTTGTGGTCTTCTGATCTGGTTCTGTATGTAGGTGGTTGTATTACTTTGTTCAGACAGTCGGAGTCCTGTCTTTTGAAACTTTGTGCTAAATTTGCTGCTTACATTTTCTACTAATCTGTAATTAAAATAAGATTGTTGACCTCTTTAGAAGTTGTCTTACCTTTAAGAAAGCAGATTAAAGAACCTGTCCTGGGAGGCCACCCTGGGTGTGCTAAGGTGCTTGCTAATACAATTACTTGCCTTATTCTTTCATGTTGAGCTGTATTCCTGAAAAATACAATTCCTTTATATTTTCATTGAGTTATTTTAGTTTTCCCCATGGATTTGATATAGATTTTGCATGTGTAGTCATACAACACATTTTCATATTCTTCTTGTTGTGAAAGAAAACATAGATTAAAAAAAAAACAAGAAAAATAGAATAAAACATAGTATGTTTCAATCTGCATCCAGTCACCTTCAGTCCTTTCTTTGTGAAGGGATAATGTTTTTCATCCTAAATCCTTCAGAATTGTCTTGGATCATCATATTGCTAAGACCCAAGGCATTCACAGCTGCTCATTGCACAGTATTTCTGTTACTTTGTAGGCAGTACATTTTACTTTGTTTCAGCTCATATAAGTCTTTCCAGGTTGTTCTGAGAGCATCTGCTCATCATTTCTTATAGCACAATAATATTCCATCATATTCCCATAGCACAACCTCTTTAGCCATTCCACAACTGATGGCCATCCCTTCAGTTTCTAAATCTTTGTTACCTGAAAAGCACTGCTATAAATATTTTCTACATAAAAAAGTCATTTTGCTTTTCTAAAATCTCTTTTGGGATACAGACCAATAGTGGTATTGCTAAGTCAAAGGGTATGCATGGTTGTAAAGCCCTATGTTCATAGTTCCAAACTGTTCTACAGAATGGTTGAATCGGTTCACAACTCCACCAAGAGTGAATTAATGTCACATTTTCCACACATCCTCTTCACCTTGGTCATTTTCCTCTTCTGCCCTATTAACCAATCTAGTAAGTATGAGCAAATAATTCAGAATTGTTTGGATTTGAATTTATCCAATCAATAGTGATTTACAGTATTTTTCATATGACTATAGATAACTTCGATTACTTCATCAGAAAATTGTTGATATTTGTTTTATCATTATCAAGTGGGGAATGACTCTTATTTTTTACAAATTTGAATCACTTCGCTATATGTTTGAGAAATGAGGCCTTTGCCAGAAAAAAAGCTTACTTCAATTTTTTTTCAAAATTATTGTGTCCAACTGTATTCCCCACCATCCTATCGTGCTCCCATTTATTTTATTATATCTCTCCTTTCACCTCATGCCTCCTTAAAAGTGCTTTGCTTCTAGCTATCCCCTTCTCCAATCTGCCCTCTCTTGTATCACCCCCCCCCCACATTCTTTTATCCCCTTCCTCTCCTTCTTTCCAATATGGTAGGAAAGTTTTCTATACCTAACTGAGTCTGTATGTTATTACCCCTTTGAGCTAATTCTGATGAAACTAAGTATTAACTACTCCCTGCTCTTTTCCTACATCATAAAAGTTTTTTCTTGACTCTTTTACTGTCAGCTAATTTACCCCATTATAGCTTTCACTTTCTCTTTTTCCCAGTACATCTCTCTGATTCTTTGATTTTATTTTTTAAGATATCATCCCTTTATATTCAACTCATACCTGTGCCCTCTGTCTATATCTATATCTACATCTATGTCTATATCTATATCTATATCTATATCTATATCTATGTCTATGTCTATGTCTATGTCTATGTCTATGTCTACGTCTACATCTATATCTATATCTATATCTATCTATATCTATGTCTCTTTATATCTATATCTATATCTATCTGTCTATCTATCTATCTATCTATCTATCTATCTATCTATCTATCTATTCCAACCACCCTAACAATAAGAAAGATCTTATGAGTGCCACAGATCATCTTATAAATATCATCTTACCATATAGGAATGCAAACAGTTTAATATTATTAAGTCCCTTATGGTTTCTCATTCCTCTTTACCTTGTTATGCTTCTTTTGAGTCTTATATTTGAAAATCATATTTTCTATGCAGCTCTGATCTTTTCATCAAGAATGCTTGAAAGTCCTATGTTCAATCGAATATCCATTTTTGTTCTGGGAGAATAATACTCAGTTTTGTTGCATAGTGATTCTTGGTGGTAATCCCAGCTCAAATGTGGGGAATCTGCCTCCTCCAGGCCAATGTGGCCCTCTAGATGCTCAAGCATAGCCCTTTGACTGAATTCAAACTTCACAGAACAAATACTGATTTGTGTTCATGGAGTTTTATTGTTTCTTTTCTTAGCTTCCATTTTCCCAATTCAAAGCTTTAAGGAAATATTTACTTCAGTGAACTTTTGTCCCGCCTTTTACATTTGGCCAAAGCTACTTTTCAAAAATTGTTTTTCTTCAGTGAATTTCTGTGTCTCTTTTTCCATTTAGCCAATTCTGATTTTTTTTCCAAATGCTTTATTAACTTCTGGTTTACTTCATTCATTTCCTTCAGATTTTGAGTTACCATTTCCCCCCATTTTTCCCTTACACACCACACCAGAATAACAGTCATTCAAGATATCCCCTCAACCAATCTGCTCTCTCCCATCTATTCTCCCATACCCCCATTCTTTTCCAGTAGGGTGAGGCGAATCCCCACACGCCAATGCCAGCACATGTTATCTCCAAATTATATGCAAAATAGTATTAATCATAGAGGATATATTGTAAAAGACTGACTATATTTCCCTCCCTCCCATCCCACATTCCACCTGGTCCACTCCCCACCTTGATCCTGGCCCTTTCCAAAAGTGGGTGCTTCCAACTTCCATCTCCCACAGCCTGCCCTCCCCTCCAACACCTTCCCCCATTCCTTCCCCTCCACCCTCCTGTAGGGTGGGAAACCCTATTTAGTATGCATGTCATTCTCTCCCTGGTCCAAATTCAATGAGAATAAGGTTTTGCCTTTTTGCCTTCCTGTTCCTCCCCTGCCCTGCAACCACCTTCCCCTGCCTCCTATACAGAAGACAGTTCACTCCATTGTCTCTCTCCATTCCCCCTCACCAAATTACTCTCTAACCTTTTAACTTCACTTTTTAAGTATCATCCTTTCTTATTAAATTTGACCTGTGCCCTCTATCTATGTATACCTGAAAATATATATACACACATTCACATATGTATTCATATGCCCATATATCCTTCTTCAACTATTTTCATACTGAGAAAAGTTTCATCAGTTACAGCCATTGATTTTCCCTGTAGGAATATAAATAGTTCAACTTTGATAAGTTCACAGTGGTTTCTTTTCCCTGTTTACCTTCTCAAGCATCTCTTGCTTCTTGTATCTGAATTTCAACTTTTCTATTCAACTCTGGTTTTTTCCTCAAGAATGCTTGAAAGTCCTCTATTCCACTGAATGACCATATTTCCCCCTGAAAAAAAACAATCAGTTCTGCTGGGTAGATGATTCTTGGTTTTGATCCCAGGTCTTTGACCACTGGAATATCATATTCCATGCCCTTTTATCCCTCAGTGTAGAAGCTGCCAGATACTGTGTTATCCTGATTGTATTTCCACAATATTGAAATTGTTTCTTCCTGGCTGCTTGTAATATTCTCTCCTTGATCTGGGAACTCTGGAACCTGGCTACTATATTCCTGGGAATTTTCTTTTTGGGATTTTGTTTAGGAGGTGATCTTTGGATTCTTTCAACCTCTATTTTGCCCTCTGGTTCTAAAACACTGGGGCAATTTTCCTTGAGAATTTCTTTAAGGATGGTTTCTAGACTGTTTCTTTGATCATGGTTTTCAGCTAGTCCAATTATTATTAGCTTGTCTCTCCTGCATGCATTTTCCAGGTCAGTGGTTTTTCCCATGAGATATTTCACATTGCCTTCTATTCTTTCATTTGTTTGGATCTGTTTAATAGTATCTTGCTTTCTCATAAAGTCACTAGCTTCCATTTGCTCCAGCGTAATTCTGAAGGAATGATACTCTTCAATAAGCTTTTGAGATTCTTTTGCCATCTGGCAAATTTGGCTTTTTAAGGCAATCTTCTCATCATTGACTATTTGAGCCTCTTTTGCTTTTTAAGGTGTTATTTTCCTCAGTCAGGCTGTTGACTGTCATTTCATACTTTTCTTGCATCTTTCTCATTTCTCTTCCCAATTTTTCCTTCACTTCTCTTAGCTGCTTCTTAAGGTCCTCTATGGCCTGTAGCCAGCTTGTATTTTCATTTGGGGCTTTTGGTGTAGGAGTTCTGACCTCACAGTCCTTCTCCTGTTTCATGCTTTGATCCTCTTTGCCCCCAAAATAGGAGACTAATGTTCCATTTTGCTGTTTATTTTATTTCCTTTGCCTAGGCTTGTTGCCACTCATTTACTTGACTTTTGGGTTTGTTTCCACAGTAGGAATTTACCACCAGCGAGGGGAACTTCCATTCCAAACGTTGGGGTTTTCTCAACTTCTAGAGGTATTAGTTGGTTGACCTTTGTGAAACCCCCACACACTCTGGCAAGCTGGTCACACACCTCAATACCTCTACCAGAGACCACAATCCAGATCCAAGAAGGGTAAAGTGAGAGCGATTACTCCCCAGACTGTTCATCGGATCCCCATACAGTTCAGAGGCCAAGAGCTGAAGCTGCCAAGTGGCAATGTGGTCCAAGCTGTGCTGGCTGCTCAGTGGCTTCTTGCCCCTAGGGGACGAAGCTGATGCATTCTCTCAACCAGTACCAGTGGCCATAGGGCACTGACCTCTCACTTTGCTTGTGGCATCTATGTGTTGGCAATTCTGGAAATGCCACAGCTGCTGGTGTTCTGGCATCCCTCCAGCAAGATGCTGGTCTGGCCACCCTTGGGCTAAAACTGCAACTCATGCTGGCCTGGGCTCGGCTCACAGAGCTCTGTGCTGGCCATTACCTGCTGGGCTGCAGGACTATCCTCAGTGGGAGATTAGCTTCTGTGTGTCATTTTGTGGGTTTTGGAGCTCCAGAGGTTGTCCACAGTCCCCATTTTACATAATTTTGAAGCTGTGTGGGCTGGAGCTCCTTCAAAGTGCTGTTTCTACACCGCCATCTTGACCGCCAATTCGGATTTTGAGGCAGTTTTCTCCTTTGCTTTTTGGAACTCTTTTAACCTTTGGCATATTCTGTTTTTTTAAGGTGTTATTTTCTTAAGTAATTTTTTCTGTCTCCTTGTTTATTCTTTTTTTTCCCATGATTTTCTTGCACCATTGTCATTTCCTTTTTCAATTTTCTCTTGTACTTGTTTTTTTTTAAATTCTTTTGAGGTCTTCCTGGTCCTGGAACCAATTCTTATTTCTCTTGGATATTTTTGAAGTAGGAGGTTTGATTTTGTTGTCTTCTTCTCAGAGTGTGTTTCATTCTTCCTTGTCACTCAAGTTGACTTCTATGATAAGAATTCTTTTGTTGTTTGTCTATTCTCTCAACTTATTACTTAACTTTTATGTCTTTGCTAAAGTAGAGCTCTGTGGAGGCAGGCCAGGACAGTATGGCATTCAGAGGCCTGATAAACAAGGGGGGGCGAGTCATTCCACCAACCACAAGGACCACTATCAGGCCTATCACCAAAAGCCTGGGACTAGAAAGAGCAAGGTAAGAATCAAATTCAGGGCCCTTGTCAGGAACAGAAAATACTCCTGGGACACCATAGCCCAGAAATTTAAAAAGCCCCTATCAGGACCTCCAAGGACCAGGATGGCAAATGGAACCCTGGCTGCTCCAACCCTGCCCTATTCTGACCCTGAAAACATAGTAATTATTTCCCCATGGCAAAACCCTAAACAGTAAAGGCTTGGGAACCCAAGAAGAAGGGCATGGCTAATGACCTGTGTCAAAATGGGTAGAAAGCAGGCTGCAGAGACAAAGACTCTGGAGTCCTACTATACTTAGGGGCAGGAAGTAAATGCAGATGGAGACAATGTTGACTCCACACCCACAACTGAAGCATCAACAAGGAACAGGTCCCAAGCACAGAAAGCTTTCCTAGATGAACTCAAAATGAACTTTGCAAACCAAATGAGAGAGATAGAAGACAAAATGCATAATTCTTTTAAAATCAAAATTGAAAAATTAGAAAAACTGTTGAATGAAGAAACCAGCTCCTTAAAAAGAACAATGTGTGATATGGAAAAGGAGCTCCAAAAACTAACCATGGAAAATAATTCACTAAAAACTAGAATCAACCAAACTGAAGTGAATAAATCTATGAGGAACCAAGAATTAGTCAAAGAAAACATCAAGAATGAAAAATTAGAAAAAGAAGTAAAATATCTCAATGGAAAAATAACTTACCTGGAAAACAGATCCCGGAGAAACAACCTGAAAATTATAGGCCTACTGTAAAATCATGAACAAAAAATGAGCCTTGACAAAAGCCTCCAAGAGCTCATCAAGGAAAACTGTCCTGAGATACTAGAACCAGAGGGTAACATAGAAATTGAGAGAATACACCGGACACCCCCTGAAAGAGATCTCAAACTGAAAAGTGCTTGAAATGTTGTGGCCAAACTCCGGAACTACCAGCTAAAAGAGAAAATACTTCAAGCAGCCAGAAAGAAACAATTCAAATATTGAGGAACCACAGTGAGGATAGCACAGGATCTGGCAGCCTCTACACTGAAAGATTAGAGGCAGTGAAATACAATTTTTTCAAGGCAAAAGAGCTCGGGTTACAACCAAGAATCACTTACTCAGCAAGACTGAATATATTATTCCAGGCAAAGAGATTGTCATTCA
The DNA here is from genome assembly GCA_011680675.1 of Gymnobelideus leadbeateri. Taxonomy (NCBI): domain Eukaryota; kingdom Metazoa; phylum Chordata; class Mammalia; order Diprotodontia; family Petauridae; genus Gymnobelideus; species Gymnobelideus leadbeateri. The sequence goes on from WOXC01000280.1 coordinate 49,575, forward strand.
AAGATATAAAAGATTTCCAGACTTTCATGATGAAAAAGACACAGCTCAATGGAAAATTCAACCCCCGATTAGGAGACACAAGAGAGACTTAGAAAGGAAAACAAGGAAAACACACACACACACACACACGCACACACCCTGTTACTTAATAAGAGCAAACTGTTTATCGACAAGTAGAGGGTATGAGTATAAATTACACAAAATGATGATAAAATATCTTATTGAGGGTGACAAAGACACTGCAATGGAAGAAGAGAAATGAATGAAGTGGAAAAGTATAAATTATAACACAAAAAAGGCATAAAAACAATATAGCAGAGGGAAAGAAGGGAGGGCGATAAGTATTATATGAGCTTTTCCCTCATTGCTTCTGGTGCAAGGAAGGAATAACACAACCAATTAAGCATAGGATTCTATGGAGAAGAGAAGCAGAACATATCATAATAGAGAGAAAGAGGCTAAGGAGAGGAGCTTTTCATGAGATTTGTTCCTGTCACTCTTGGTGCAAAGAATAAATAACATACTTCATTAAGTATTAAAATATCCTACAGGCAGTAGGAGGGGGAAAGGGCCAAGAAAGGGGGGGGTGGTTAGAAGGGATAGAAGAAGTAAGGGGGAAGGGGAAGTAAAGGGAGGGGGCTGATAAGGGAATACTAAGGGAGGTGGTGTTCAAAAGGAAAACTATTAGGGAAAGGAAGGGAGAAGGGGAGAAAAAATGTAAGCATAAACAGGGGAGGGCATAGTATGGAGGGAAAGAAACAGATAATAATCATAACTGTGAATGTGAATGAAATGAACTCTCCCACAAAACGGAGGGAGATAGCAGAATCGATTAAAAACCACAATCCTACAATATGCTGTTTACAAGAAACACATTTGAAATGGAGGGATACACACAGGATAAAGATCAAAGGCTTTAGTAAAATATATCATGCCTCAGCTAAAGTAAAAAAAAAAAGCAGGGGTAGCAATACTCATCTCAGATAAAGCAAAAGCAAAAATAGATCTAATTAAAAGAGATAAAGAAGGAAACTATATCCTGCTAAAAAGCACCTTTGAGAATGAAGCAATATCACTACTTAACATCTTTGCACCAAGTGGAATAGCATCCATGTCCCTAGAGGAGAAGGTAAAGGAATTAGAGGAAGAAATAAATAGTAAAATTATACTAGTGGAGGATCTTAATCTCCCCCTCTATGAACTTGATAAATACAACCTCAAAATAAAAAAGAAAGAAGTTAAGGAGGTGAATAGGATTTTAGAGAGGGTAGGTATGAAATATCTCTGGCAAAAAGTGAATGGAGATAAAAAGGAATATACCTTCTTCTCAGTGGTACATGGCACATACACAGAAATCGACCAGGTATTAGGACATAAGACCTCACAATTCAGTGCAGAAAGGCAGAAATTATAAATAAATCATTCTCTGATCATGATGCAATAAAAATTATATGCAATAAAGGACCGTGGAAAGACAGACTAAAAACTATTTGGAAACAAAACAATTTAATCATAAAGAATGAATGGGGAAAAGAAGAAATCATAGAAACAATCAATAACTTCATTCAAGAGAATGACAACAATGAGACAACATACCAAAATTTGTAGGAGGCAGCAAAGTCAGTTCTTAGGGGAAGTTTTATATCCCTTAGTGCATACCTGAATAAATTAGAGAAAAGGGAGGTCAATGAACTGGGCATGCAATTAAAAAAAAAAAAAAAAACTAGAGAAAAAAACAAACTGAAAATCCCCAGTTAAACACTAAATTAGAAACACTGAAAAACAATGGAGAGATTAATACAATTGAAACTAAGAAAACTATTGAATTAAGAAATAAACTAAAAGCTGGTTGTATGAATAAAAAAAACAATAAAATTGATAGACCCTTAGTAAATATGATAAAAAAAATAAGAAAGAAGAAAACCATATTATGAGTAACAAAAATTAAAAGGGAGTATCTACAACCTATGAAAAGGAAATTAAGAAAATAATTAGGAATTATTTTGCCTAGTTCTACACTCATACATTAGACAAGCTTACTGAAATGGATGAATATTTACAAAAATAGAAGTTGCCCAGATTGACTGAAGAGGAAGTAAATTACTTAAATAACCCCATCTCAGAAAAAAGTAACTAAACATGTCATCAGTGAACTCCCTAGGAAAATATCTCCAGGGCCAGATGGATTTAGTAGTTAATTCTATCAAACATTTAAAGAACAGTTGATTCCTATACTCTACAAAATATTTGGGAAAATTAGCAAAGAAACAGTTTTACCAAATTTTTTTTTATGACACAAATATTTCATGACACATAAATCAGGAAGGGACAAAACAGAGAAAGAAAATTATAGACTAATTTCCCTAATGAATATAGATGCAAAATTTTAAAATAAAATATTAGCAAAAAGACTACAGCAACTTATCACAAGTATAATACACTATGATCAGATGGAATTTATTCCAGGAATGCAAGGTTACTTTAATATTAGGAAAACCATCAATATAATTCATCATATCAACAATAAAACTACCAAAAACCACATGATTATATCAATAGATACAGAAAAGGCTTTTGACAAAATACAACATCCATTCCTATTAAAAACACTAGAAAGTGTAGGAATAAATGGAGTCTTACTTAAAAAAATAGGTAGCATCTATTTAAAGCCATCAGCAAGTATTAAATATAATGGGGAGAAACTAGAAGCATTTCCAATAAGATCAGGGATGAAACAAGGATGTCCACCATCACCCCTCTTATTCAATCTGGTACTAGAAATGTTAGCAGTAGCATTTAGAGGAGAAAAAGAAATGAAAGGAATCAAATTAGGCAAAGAAGAGACCAAGCTATCACTCTTTGCAGATGATATGATGATGTACTTAGAGAATCAAGTAAAAAACTACTTGAGAAAATAAATAAATTTGGCCAAGTTGCAGGATTTAAAATAAACCCATATAAGTCCTCAGCATTCCTGTATATCTCTAATGAAATTCAACTGCAAGAGATAGCAAGAGAAATCCCATTTAAGGTTACTGTAGACATTATAAAATATTTGGGGATCTACCTGACAAAACAAACCCAGGACCTATATGAACACTAGTACAAAATACTTATCACACAAATAAAGTTATATCTAACTAATTGGAAAGACATTAATTGCTCATGGATGGGTCGAGTTAATATAATAAAAAAGACAATTTTGCCTAAATTTAATTATATATTTATTGCCATACCAATCAATTTCCCAAAACCTCCCTTGTAGAGCTAGAAAAAAATAGTAACTATATACTTCTGAAAGAATGAAAGGTCCAGAATATCAAGGGAATTAATGAAAAGAAATGCTAGAGATAGAGGACTAGCTATACCAGATTTTAATCTGTACTATAAAGGAACAGTCCTCAAAGTTACTTGGTACTGGTTGAGGAATAGAATAGTGGACCAATGGAAGAGATTGGGTATACGAGATTCAGCAGTCAATGACTATAGTCATCTACTGTTTGATAAACTGAAAGACCTCAGCTTTTGGGATAAGAACTCAGTATTTGACAAAAACTGCTGGGAAAACTGGAATATAGTATGCCAGAAAATAGGCATAGACCATCATGTAACACTTTATACCAAAATCAAGTCTAAGTGGTAACATTAGGTATAAAGGATGATACTGTAAGCAATATGAGAAAGCAAGGAATATTTTATCTGTCAAATTTGTGGAGAGGGGAAGACTTTATGACCAAAGAAGAATTAGAGAAGATTATAAAATTCAAAATGCATAATTTTGATTGCATGAAATTGAAAAATTTCTGTACAAACAAAGCAAATGTAGCCAGGATTAGGAGAAAAGCGAAAAATTGGGAAAGATTTTTTACAACATATGTCTCTGATAAAGGACTCATTTCTAAAATACATAAATAATTGAGTCAAATCTATAAGAATACAAGTCATTCCCCAATTGATAAATGATTAAAGGATATGAAAAGACAGTTTTCAGAGGAAGAAATTAAAAATATTTATAAGCATATGAAAAAATGCTCTAAATCACTATTGATTAGAGAAGTACAAATCAAAACAACTCTGAGGTACCACATCTCAACAGTCAGATTGGCTAAGATGAAAAAAAACAGGAAAATGCCAAATGTTGGAGAGGATGTGGGCAAATTGGCCTACTGATGCATTGCTGGTGGAGTTGTCAACTGATTCAACCATTCTGGAGGGCAATCGGGAATTATGCGCAAAGGGCTATAAATAATTTCATATCCTTTGACCCAGCAATATCACTTCTAGGCTTATATCCCAAAGAGATCATAGAAGTGGGAAGAAGACCCATATGTACAAAAATATTTATAGCAGCTCTTTTTGTGGTGTCAAAGAATTGGAAATTTAGGGGCTGCCCATCAATTGGGAAATGGATGAAGAAGTTCTGGTATATATGTGTTATTGAATACCATTGTATTATAAGAATCGAGGAGCATATGGATGTCATATTTACCTGGAGAGGCTTATAAGAATTGATTCTGAGTGAGAAGACTAGAGCCAGGAGAAATTTGTACACAATTATAGACACAATGTATGTGTGATGACTAACTTTGCTAGACTGGACCTTTCTCAGCAATCAAGGGTTATAAGTCAAGCCCAAAAGATTCATGATGGAGAGAGATGTTTATGTCCAGAGAAAGAATAGAGTTTGAACCCAGATTGAAGCAAACTACCCTCTCCTTTTCTGTTTCTTATTTGGTTTTGTTTCCTCTTTCCCATTGTTCATTCCATCTGATACAATCCTTCTTTATAACATGACTAATGCCTAATGTAAAAGTATTTGCAGATACTATACTTGATTTTATGCCTCCGGGGAGGGGAGGCAAGGGGGAAGGGAGATAAAATTTGAAACTCAAATAATTATGGAAATGAATTTTGTAAATAAAAATAAACAAATTAATAAAGACCAAAGTTCAGCTCAAAAAAAAATAAAGTAGAGCTCTGTTTCCAGTGTGGAGGGTACACTGTCCCAAGCTTCATGGGCTTTGTGAAGTTATTTTCAGAGATACTTCTACAAAGTTTTCATTTGTTCCAAGGTGGTATGATCTAAGGAGAGGTTTGTTTGCTACTCTCTTGGCCTGAGCTCTGATCAGTGATTGACCACAAGCCCTCCCTTCTGCCCTGGATCTGTGATGAGGGTCCCTGCTCTGGTGTGATAATGATCCACCTCCTCCTGGAACTGTCACCCAGATCTTAGACCCAGATCTGAGTATGGTAAAACAGTTAAGTCTTGCTCCCCATTCCAGGAAAGCATCCCTTATAATCTTCTGACCAGCTGTTTGATCCCTTTACCTCTGTACACTGAGCACTCTGAAAGCAGCTGCTGATTTAGTGTGCTCCTGGTTTTCTGAGGCTAGATATTTCAGATGCTGCCTGCACTGAACTGTGATTCTCTCTCACTCTTGTGCAAGAGACCTTTTCTTCTGATTTTCCAAGTTTTCTTGACCCAGAATATTGTTTCACCCTATTTTAGGGGGCATTCTACTGCATTAGAATTTTCTAAGGTTCATTATTTCAAGGTATTTGGATGGGTTTGGAGGAGAGCCCTAGCTTACTCCAACATCCCGGCTCTGCCCCCCAATATAATTCCTTAAAAAGGTAAAATAGTAAACAACAAATATTTTAAAAGCACAGCAAAAAGCTCAAATAAATCCACGTAATTTTCCAATGAACTCCTAATTATTGTTTTTATTATCCCCCAAAAATGTGTTCAGACATGACAGAAGACCATTAGAATGTCATAATTAAAATAAGTAATATTTTTTCAATATATTCTATTATCCTTTGGCAGCATAAAATGCACATTTGGTTAAAATATGCCCAGTAAATTATTTAATAGACTATCTGATAAATGAGAAATAAAATCTCTCCCCTCACAGATGTAGTTCTCTACCACATATAGTCTTAGTTAAAAAAAAAAAAACATTAACAAAAATGCAAGTAATTTACAACAACCATATTATTGCAATAATTCACCCATAAATTTATCTTTATTGTTTCATCAAGTTTTTCAGGATTATACTGGAAAATTATAGTGTAATAACACCACAAACATTTTTAGGGAAGATGTAGACATGGATTCATTATAATTTTTTTCTTTGTGATGTTGTAGGACAAAATTGAGTTCAATTTGTGAAAGTTACAAGAACACAGGTTTTGTTGCCATATAAAGAAAGACTTCCTCATAATTAGTGTTGCCAAAAATTGTATTGGTAGCTTCCAGAACTATTAAGTTTCTCATTATCAGAAGTCTTCTGAGAAATTTGGAATGGATCATTATTATAGACATGACAGGAGATTCTGTTTTGGAGTAAATTATGGATTAGTTAGTCTGATATTCACACAATTCTCATATACTTCAATTGTCTCCTCTTTCCATACTTAGAATTTATATACCACTTCAAAAAGGGGGAAAAATCAGTTATAACAGAAAAAATTATAATTTTTGGACTTTTTTTGCAAATTTTTTTCCAGAAAATATGTATTATTTAAGTGAAATTTAAAATAGAGAAATCTGAAGTGGATTCATTGCAAATTGTAAGTGCCTTAATTTAAAATGGCATATTTGGAACATTTAAGTAAAGAAACAAGGCATTTTTTTTCTTCGTCTATATTTGTATCTGTGTGAATCTTTAAGTATGCAGTTAACTCAAGAGGGGACCATATATTGCCAGCTAATGTAAGAAAACATATTGGGATTTTTAAATTGAGATTTTGAAATCTAACCTTTCCTACAACAGTGAAATGTTTATTCTTAAAATACATTTTTTCAAAAAGATCCCTGTCAAGAGGCAAATGTAAATATTAAACATGTTTTAAATAATTCTGAGGATTTCAAAGTAACATAAATAGATGTTTTTATTGAGAATATGTCCAAGATATAATATTTCCTACTAAAAAGGTCATCTTTCAAAGGACACATTTCTTTTAGACTAATAGGTGTTTTTAAGCAATAAATAGATGTTATAGAGCTAGCCAGATACTGTATTTTGCTTTTGTTTTTGTTTTTTTTTGCTTTTTGGAGGGCAATTGGGGTTAAGTAACTTGCCCAAGCTCACACAGCTAGGTTTTTATTTGTGTGTGCATTAAGTGTCTGAGGCCAGATCTGAACTCAGGTCCTTCTGACTCCAGGGCCGATGCTCTACTCACTAGCTGCCCCAAGATACTGTATTTTGAAGTTGTGGTTTATATAGTATATTATGTAACCAGTGTTTGGATGTTCCACATGTAAGGACAAATTGAGGTTATTAGATGTTAAAATACAGGTAATTTATCTAGCAAACATTCAAATACTTATACAACTTTAACAATATTGAACAATGGATATGGCTTTCAATTTTTGAAAAATCATCATATATGGATTGATGCAATATATTCCTATGTATTTTCTTATAGCATCCTTGTTACCTTTGCTATTTAATTCCAAAATTTAATTTGTCTCTGAAAATATATTTTCATGCATAAAAGTTTTGTTTCTGAAGATGATTTTTAATTTTATGATATGAGTAAGAACTGTTTGGCTTATTAAATCCACATAAATAGTGCTTTAGGCAAATGTTTAAAAGAAATTTCAAACTATTTTTAAGAAATGTTATATTAGGGATGAGTCAAGTTGATAGAGTAGAAACAGGACTTCCATGCTGCTCCAGCTCCCACCTCCTCCAATCCATGTAAAAAATGACTCTAAACAAACTTTGGAGCTACAGAACCTGAAAACAACAGAAAGAAGTTAACTTAACAATGAAGACAGCCTAGCAGGCTGGCAGGAAGGGGTCAGGGCACCCCTCTGGGAGCCAAGCCACACATGAGCCAGAGGTTTTGACAACCTGCTGGATAGACTTCAGATCACGAGCAGATATGTTGGTTTCCAGAATTATCAACCCATAGACAATAAGGACAAAGTGAAAGGACAGTGCAGTATGGACTTTGTGAACCAGCAGTTCAGAAGTATTTACCCACTGTATGGAGAAGCAGCCAAAGTGCCATGGCAGTGCAGCTGCTTCCACATGGCTGCTTCAGAGATCCTGGCCTGCATATTTGAAGATTGTAGGAACACCAAGTGACCAATCTGAGGGGTAATCACTCTTGCTTTAAACTGCTTGGATCTGGAGTACAATCTAGGGTGGAGGTCTTGGGTGTGGGACTAGTTTGCCAGAGTTTGTAGAGGCTTAAGAGAGGGTACCCAATTAATAGCTCCAGCAGCTCAGAAAACCCCAGCAATTGGGACAAAGCTCCCCTTTCTGGTAGCAGAGTTCTACTGTAGCAAAAAACTCAAAAGTCAAGTAATTGAGTGGCAACATGAGCAAGCAAAGGAAGCAAACCAAACAGAGCAATCAAATTTTACACTCCTATTTTGGAGGCAAAAAGATCAAAGAATGGAACAGGAGGAAGACAGCAAGAACTCCTGCACCAAAAGCTTCCAAGAAAAAGATGAACTGATTACATGCCATAGAGTTACTTAAGAAGGAATTTGAAAACCAAATGAGAGAAGGGGAGAAAAAATTGGGAAGAGAAATGAGAATGGTGCTAGAAAATCATAAAAAATAATTCAACAACCTGACTGAAGAAAATAACAGCTTAAAAAATAGCCTAACTCAGATGACAAAAGAGCCACAAAATGGCAATGAGAAGAAAGACTTAAAAAGTCGAATTTGCCAGATGGAAAAAGAATCTCAAAAGCTCACTGAAAAGAATCGTTACTTCAGAATTGGATTGGAGCAAATGGAAGCTGGTGACTTTATAAGAAATCAAGATACTATGAAACAGATCCAAACAAATGAAAAAATAGAAGGCAATGTGAAATATCTCATTGGGAAAACCACTGACCTGGAAAATACATCCAAGAGAGATAATTTAAAAATTAATTGTACTAGGAAGAAACAATTTCAGTATTGTGGAAACACAATCAGGATAACACAGGATCTGGCAGCTTCTACAGTAAGAGACTATGTCTATATAGGATGGTACATTGGGGTATGAATACATATGTGACTGTGTGAATATAAGTATACTGGTATACATAGACAGAGGGCACAGGACTAATTTAATAAGAAGGGGTGATACTTAAAAGGTGATATTAAGAGGTGAGAGAGGAACACAATGAGAGGAGATGGGGAAAGACAGAATGGGGTAAATTTTGTCATATAGAAGAGACAAAGGAAAACTGTTACAATGGAGGGGAAGAACAAGAAGGCAAAAGGGAATGAGTCAACCTTATTCTCACTGAATTTGGCTTAGTGAGATTGGAGGAGAGGATATTCAGTGGGATTCCTGTTTTTGAGTAGTTGGTAGTGGACAAATGGTGAGAATTTTTTTTCCAAATGCTTTATTAACTTCTGGTTTACATCATTCATTTCTGCTAGATTTTGAGTTACAATTTTTTTCCCTGTTTTTCCACTACTCACCACACCAGGGTAGCTATACCACAGGATATCCCCTCTTGCAATCTACTCTCTCCCATATGTTCTCCCTTACCCCCTCGACTGTTTTAGTAGGGCATGGTGAATCTCTATGCCATAATGCCTGTATATCTTATTTCCCATTTATATGTAAAATACTATTAATAATAGTATTTATATATTTTTAAATATTTGATTTTAAAATTTCGAATTCCCGATTCATTCACTTCCTCCCCTGTCACCCACCCCCACTGGGAAGACAAGCAATTCAGTATATGTTGTACATGTGTAGCCATGCAAAACGTTACTATAGTAGGTATATTGTAAAAGCCTGACTATATTACACTCACTCCTATCCCACCTCCCACTTGTTATATTCTCTACTTTGATCCTCTCCCTTTTTTTTTAAACAAATGCTTTATTAACTTCTGTTTTACATCATTCATTTCTGCCAGATTTTGAGTTACAATCATTTTCCCCCCATTATTCCCCTACCCAGCCTCCCAGAATAGTAGTCCCACAAGATATCACTTCCTCCACTCTGCTCTCTCCCATACCTTCTCCCATACCCCCATAGACTTTTCCATTAGAGGAAGGTAAGTCTTTGTGTCCCAATGCCTACACATCTTATCTCCCTATTACAAGCAAAAGAGTATTAATAATAGTATTTATATATATTTGAAACATTTAATGTTACGACCTCGGATTTCAGATCCATTTCCTTCCTCCCTTGTCACCCATTCCCTCTTGGGAGATAAGTAATTCAGTATATGTTGTACATGTCTAGCTATGCAAAACATTATCATAGTAGATATATTGTACAAGGCTGCTTATAATTCCCTCCCACTCATCCCACCCCCCACCTGGTCCATTCCCTACATGTTCCTGACCCTCTTCTAGAATGGGTACTTCCAACCTCCCCTCACCCCAAGGATGCCCTCCCATCCATCATCCCTCCTCTTATCCCCCTTCCCCCTATCCTGCTGCAGGTTGAGATATCCCATTTAGTATGTATGTCATTTTCTCCCTGAACCAAATTCAATGTGAATGTGGTTTTGCCTTTTTAGCCTTCCTTATTATCCCCCTCCTTTGCAACCACTTCCCCTTGTTTCTTCTACATGGGATAGTTTACCCTACCCTGTTTCCCCCCATCTCCTCTTGCCACTTTCCTCTCTCACCTCATAATTTCATCCCTTGAGTATTCTCCCTTCCCAACAAATTCAACCTATTCCCTCTATCCATATATAACTGTAACCATATACACACACATTCACATATGTATTCATATGACCACACCCCCTTCTTCCATTATTTTCATAGTGAGAAAGATATCAGTTATAATAACACAGTTATTGCTTTTCCATATAGGAATGTAAATAGTTCAACTTTGATAAGTTACTTTTGATTTCTTTTCCCTGATTACCTTCTCAGGCATCTCTTCCTTCTTGTGACTGGATGTCAAATTTTCTATTCAATTCTGGTTTTTTCCTCAAGCATGCTTGAAAGTCCTCTATTCCACTGAATGACCATATTTTCCCCTGAAACAAAATACTCAGTTTTGCTGGGTAGGTAACCCTTGGGTTCATTCCCAGGTCTTTTGCCCTCTGGAATATCATATTCCATGCCCTTCGATCCCTCAGTGTAGTAGCTGCCAGGTCCTGGGCTATTCTGATTGTGTTTCCACAATATTGAAATTGTTTCTTCCTGGCTGCTTGTAGTATTTTCTCCTTGATCTGGGGATTCTGGAACCTGGCTATAATATTCCTGGGAGTTTTCTTTTTGGGATCTTTTTCAGGAGGTGATCGGTGGATTCTTTCAACCTCTATTTTGCCCTCTGGATCTAAAACATCAGGGCAATTTTCCTTGAGAATTTCTTGAAGGGTGATTTCTAGGTTCTTTCTTTGATCATGGCTTTCAGGTAGTCCAATAATTTTTAAATTGTCTCTCCTGGATCTATTTTCCAGGTCAGTGGTTTTTCCCATGAGATATTTCACATTGCCTTCTAATCTTTCATTTGTTTGGATCTGCTTAACAGCATCTTGATTTCTCATAAAGTCATTAGCTTCCATTTGCTCCAGTCTAACTCTGAAGGAATGAATCTCCTCAGTGAACTTTTGAGATTCTTTTTCCATCTTGCAAATTGGACTTTTTAAGGCATTCTTCTCCTCATTGCCCTTTTGGGCCTCCTTTGCCATTTGAGTTACTCTATTTTTTAAGGTGTTGTTTTCCTCAGTCAGGCTGTTGACCCTCATTTCATACTTTTCCTGCATCCTTCTCATTTCTCTTTCCAATTCCACACTATGGCTTTAAGGCCAGCTAGAGGAATTTTTGTCCTGAACGTGTGGGGGGCAACTTCTTTTTCTGGCAAGCTGTAAACCCACCCACAACTTCCACTCTAGATCACAATCCAGATACAGGGAGGTTAAAGCAAGAGCGATTATCACCCCCCGCCCCCCTGCCAAGACTGATCGCTGGATCTCCCTACAATTAATTGCAGGCTGGGAGCTGGAGCTGCCTTTGAAAACTACCAAATGGCGTTTGTCCTCAGCGGCTTCTAGCCCCCAGGGGAGGGAGCCCACGCATTCCTTAAATACTGGACCCAAAGTCCATAGGACACTAACCTCTTACTTTGTCCTAGGCATGTCTATGTTGATAATTCTGGAGTCGCCACAGCTCCTGGTGTTCTGGGGTTCCTCCAGCCGGCTGCTGGCCCTGCCACCCTGGGGCTAAAACCTCGTCTCACAGGGACCTGGTCTTGGCTCGGCTCCTGCGCTCTGCGCTCTGCGCGCTGCCAGGTCCCAGACCACTGAGCTGGTCCTTCCTGCAGGGCTGCTGGGCTGTCCTCAGCGGGAGGTTAGCTTCTCTGTGTTGTTCTGTGGGTGCTGGGGTTCCAGAAGTTGTTCAGAGTCCCCTTTTACATAGTTTGGGGGGAATCTGGGGGCAGAGTGGCTTGGATGAGCTATTTCTACTCTGCCATCTTGGCTCTGCCCCCTGATCCTCTCCCTTTTCTAAAGTGGGTGCTTCCAACTACCCTCCCCCTTAACCTGCCCTCCCTTCCTATCATGCTCTTCCCCCATACTCTCCTGTAGGGAGACTTATCCTATTGAGTATGTATGTCATTCTCTCCCTGAGCCAAATTCAATGACAATAAGGTTTTGCCTGTTTTCCTTCCTGTTTTTTCCCTCCATTGTAACCATCTTCCTTTGTCTCTTCTATATAAGACAGTTCACCCCATTCTATCTCTCTCCATCTCCTCTTGTTATAGTCCTCTCTCACCTCTTAATTTAACCTTTTAAGTATCATCCCTTTCTATTAAATTTGATTTGTGCCTTCTATCTATGTGTATCTGTAAACATATATACACACATTCAAATATGTATTCATATGCCCATATACCCTTATTCAGCTATTTTCATACTGAGAAAAGTTTCATCAGTTACAATTATCATTTTTCCAAGAGGGAATGTAAATATTTCAACTTTGATAAGTTTGTTATGATTTCTTTTCCCTGTTTACCTTCTCAGGCTTCTCTTAGGTATGTCAAATGTTCTATTCACCTATGGGTTTTTTCATCAAGAATCCTTGCAAGTCCTCTATTCCACAGAATGACCATATCTTCCCCTGAAACAAGATACTCAGTTTTGCTGGGTAGGTGATTCTTGGTTTTAATCCCAGCTCTTTTGCCCTCTGCTATATTATATTCGAAGCTCTTTGATCCCTCAATGTAGAAACTGCCAGATTCTTTGCTATCCTGATTGTGTTCCTACAATATTCAATTTGTTTCTTCCTGGCTGCTTGCAATTTTCTCTCCTTGATCTGGGAATTCTGGAACCTGGCTACAATATTCCTAGGAGTTTTCTTTGGGGATCTGTTTCAGGAGGTAATTGGTGGATTCTTTCCACCTCTATTTTACCCTCTGGTTCTAAAACATCAGAGCAATTTTCCTTGAGAATTTCTTGAAGGATGATTTCTAGGTTCTTTCTTTGATAATGGCTTTCAGGTAGTCCAATTATTTTTAAATTATCTCTCCTGGATCTATTTCCCAGGTAATAGGTTTTTGTCCATGAGATATTTCACTTTGATTTCTATTCCTTCATTTGTTTGGATTTGTTTAACAACATCTTCGTTTCTTATAAAGTAATTAGCTTCCATTCACTCCAGTCTCATTCTGAAGGAATGATTCTCCTCAGTGAGCTTTTGAGATTCTTTTTCCATCTGGCAAATTTGGCTTCTTAAGGCATTCCTCTCCTTGTTGCCTTTTTGAGACACTTTCACCATTTGAGTTAGTCTATTTTTAAAATTATTTTTTATTAATTTGTTTGTTTATTTTTAGTTAACAAGATTCAATTCCATAGTTCCTTAAGCTTCAAATTTCTTTTCCCTCCCTCCCCTCACCCGCCATGGAGTTAGTCTATTTTTTTTAAGGTGCTATTTTCCTCAGTCAGGCTGTTGACTCTCCTTTCATAATTTTCTTGCATTTTTCTCATTTCTCTCTGCAATTTTTCATCCACTTCACTTATCTGCTTCTTATGCCCTCTATGGCCTGTAACCAGCTTGTATTTTTCTTGGAAGCTTTTGGTGCAGTATTTCTGACTTTATTGTCTTACTACTGTTCCATGCTTTGATCCTTTCTGTCACCAAAGTAGGATTGTAAAGTTGGGGTACTCTGTTTATTTTGCTTCCTTTGCCTACTTGTGTTGCCACTCTGTCATTTGACTCCTGAGCTTTTTGCCACAGTAGGACTTTGCCACCAGGCAGGGGAGCTTGTGTCCCAAATGCTGGGGTTTTTCTCAGATGCCAGAGGTATTAGTTGAGTGCCCTTTCTGAAGCTTCCACTCTCTGGCCAGCTTGTCACACATCCCAAGACCTCCACCCCAGACCACAATCCCTACCCTAGTAGGTTAAAGCAAGAGTGATTACATGCCCCAACAGACTGTTTGCTGTGTCCCCCCACAGTCTGCAGGTGAGGAGCTGAAGCTGCAATGTGGTGCCCATTGTGCTTAGGCTCCTCAGTTCCTTCTTGCCCTAGGGACAAAAGCCACACACTCCCAGCTACTGGTCCCAATGTCCACACCACACTGACCTCTCACTTTGTCATTGGCATGGATGTGTTGGCAATTCTGCAAATGCCACAGCTGCTGGTGTTCTGAAGTCCCTCCAGCCAGAGGCTGGTCAGGTCCGCCCTGGGGCTAAAACCTCTATCAAACATGGGCCTGGCCTCTGCTCCCAGAAAGCTGAGCTGGCTCTTCCCTGCCAGGTTGCTGGGCTGTGCTCAGCAGGAGGTTAGCTTCTCTGTGTCATTTTGTGGGTTCTGTAGCTACAACCTTTGTTCAGAGTCTCCTTTTACATAAATTTGAAGTGGTGGGAACCAGAGCTGCAAGGAAGTGCTGTTTCTACTCCTCCATCTCGACTCCACCCCCCAAAATTTTTAATTCATAATCTTGTGGAAATGAATGATGTAAACTTGTGGAAATGAATCATGTAAATGAAAGAAACATAATCTTGTGGAAATGAATGATGTAAAAAAAAGAAAAAAGAAAAATAGAAATGTTGCATTATGGAATATATTTTTATTCTTCAGTCAGTTATAGAAGAAGCTTATCAATACTTGATTTGAGTTTAACTGCTGTCCTTTCTATTTATAAGGTGTGTTTTAGTACAGTGAACAGTTTGCATATGGTCACCCTCCAGCTACTTCATGTTGATCAAAACATTAATTATATATGTGCTAGAAGATGCCACAAATCAGCATTTGTGGGGGGGGGGGAGGTGGTCGAAGCAGCAATACATATGAGCTAAACTACCAAACTGAATGTTACTAAATATTACTTCTTATTTACACTTTCTTTTCTTCCTTAAGCAGTTATACTCATATCATTATATACAGCATTGTTTTGTAATTTTGTTAATTTTACTTTTGATGAAATTTAAATTCCTTTGTTTTAATTATATACTGGAGAGGGAACTATTCAATTATTTTTCCTTTTGTATAAGTTCTTTTTAAAAAATGGAGTCAGAAAATCTAAATTCTAATGATAATGCTGCCACTTTTTGAACTGTATGATACTGGGCATAATACTGGGGATTTCCTCATTTATAAAAAGAGAAGATTGTAGTATGAGATACCCACAGATACTTTGATGCATATATTCCTTAGAACAATTATAATTTTTGATTCCTAAAGAAATTGTGTAATCAATTCATTGTATATCAGGAGTTTCTTGTTCAAAAATACCACTTAACAATTTACTTTATGTTTAAAACAATAACTTATCAGTGATAATTGGCATAGGATATCCATAGAAACAGAGCTACTTACTTAGGTTTTTGCACCCAGGCCAGCCTTCCTCCTCCATTCATCTATCTTTTTATCCATCATTCATGGTGGCATCCCAGTTAATTTGATTAATTTCTTTCACAGACTTGCCTTAAAGATACCTTGTATCCTGAGGTTCAATGGCCATATTTTAGATCATATCATTACTTATAATTATTTTATATCAATAATCACTTTATGACAACAAGCTTTCTTTATTGTATATATCTTATGTGCTGAATCCCTTAAGTCTTCCTCTGTGATCTACTTTTCTCCCTCACCTTCATTTCTTCTTCCTCCATGTTTTTCTTTCCTTTTTTTTTCTTTATTTTATTCTTTTATTCCTTTTTCTCATTTCCTTCCTTTCACTCTTCCACATTCCTTCCCTTCTTTCTGTCCTTTCTTCATTGCTTGATTCCTGTTTAGCTTCCTGCTTTCCTCTGTCTTCCACTCTCTGCCACAATTTTTTACTATATGTCTACATTGCAGTGTTAAACCTAGGTGCTAGCTAAGACATTATGTTATCTTTTTTCTCATGAAATTTATATTCAAATATGAGGATCAAATGCAATCAGAGAACTTTGAAAGTGCATTATAATTTGATAAATGTATTTAGAGAGTTACAAAAATAAAGTTTTATAAAAATTTAATTTTTTTTAATGAACTTTGAGATAGAGGATCCTAGAAGACTACATAGAAGAAAGTGCAATTCAAGTGCTTTTTGCAGAATAGATAAGAATTAAACAAGTGAAATGAGAGTATCATAGCTTTCTAAGAACAGTCACTTTGATCAAAGGCATGGAGTAGAAGCCATTCATAAAAATTTTGGGGAACAGCATGAAATCAAGCTTGGCTGGAGGGGAATTGAAGAGAAACCAATAAGAACGTATAATGTGTCAGGCCCTCTGCTATGCGCTTACAAATATTATCACATTTGATTCTCATGAGAATTCTGGGATGTAAGTGCTATTCTTACCCCCATTTTATAGTTGAAGAAACTGAGCCAAACAGATGTTAAGTGACTTGCCCAGATTCATACAGCTAGGACATGTCTGAGCCTGGATTTTAACTAAGATCTTCCTGACCCAGGGTCCTGGACTTTATCCACTATGAGACCGCCTGCCTCTACGGCTTATAATAAGTTATTAGAAATAGTATGCCATAAGGCTAGAAAGATGAGGGACTACTAGTTTAGGGGTAGCTTTGAATAAAAGGAAGAGAAAACTGATCTACACTAAAGGGACACTCCAGAGGCACTGAAAATATATGAGCAGAGGATTTACGTGGGTCTATCTATTCTTTTTTTTTTTTTTTAAAGCAATTGGGGTTAAGTAACTTGCTCAAGGTTACACGGCTAGTCATTTGATTTATGCGTGGGTGCTCATTTTCTGAGGCCGGATCTGATCTCGGGTCATCCAAACTCCGAGGCCGGCGCTCTTACTCACTGCGCCACCTAGCCGCCCCTTTTAGGGCAATTGGGGTTAAGTAACTTGCCCAAGGTTACACGGCTAGGTTTTTGTTTGTGTGGATTAGGTGTCAGAGGCCTGCTCCGAACTCAGGTCCTTCTGATTCCAGGGCTGGCGCTCTATTCACTGCGCCACCTAGCCGCCCCTGGGTCTATCTATTCTTAAGAAAATTTATTCTGTTCAAATAAATCAAAGCAAAGGGATTAGGAAGAGGAAGATCTCTTAGAAAGTTAATTAAATAATTCAGATTGGTCATAATAAGAGGCTTGTACTAGGTCAAGGGCAACAGGAATAGATGAAAAGGAAAAAAAAATTAAGAAATGTTTTGGTAATTATTTTGGCAAGACTTGGTAGCTCATTTGATAAGAAAGGTAAGAAAGAGAGAAGACTGCTATAAGAATAGCAGATGGAGATGTATTTGGAAGAGAGAAAAGAAATCAAAAGGTTTGAAGCACATTATTGGAAATGAGATAGAGAACTGGTAAGTAGTAGAATTGTTGAACACCACTGAGAAACCATTTGATATTGTGAAATATACTTGTGGTGGGTAAAGCCCACTGGATTTCATTTCTTCAGTAAATTCACATAATAAACATATATTTTCCCCCTTCCCTATTTCTCCCAATCCTAACATTCATGATGACAGTGCTTATTGTAAACAGAGCTGATGAAAGTACAATATGGTACAATGCTTATTTTAGATATCACTTACTATTTGTTATCTTTATTAAGTTCATTGTTAGCCTATAACATTGTTGATTTGTCTTTTGTCATTTTCACTCAATTGAATCTCTATCTCCCTGATTTTCACAGAAGGAAAATAATGATTCAGTAGAAGAGTAACTGCTAATTTCCTTTCTTTCTAGTGAATTTACTGATTTATGTGAATTTATGTGAATTTACAGATAAAATTTTCAAGGGCAAAACAACAATGTTTATTTCTAAGCACCCAGGCTAGGTTGGAAAGTTAAATTAAACTGAAATATGAATAGGAATTAAATACAAAACTAGAAGGAGCAGTTCTATTTTTATGTAATCTTTTTTTTTTTTAATATACAACTAGAATTTAGTGTCGCTCTATGGTGACTGACCTACTTGCCCTTAGAGTGAATTCAGTAAGCCATGATTCATTCTCTTGACCTCAGTTCTTTATCTGTGTCATCACAGGCATATTTTTTCATTGTTAAAGTCACTATCTATAGTCCTTATAGAGTATCTTCATTAGTGCAGAGCTTTGTTCTTCTATAGTATAGGATATGGAATAGAATAGAATACTGCATGTAACCAGCAGGAATGATTTATTTATTTTTCTTCAATATTCCTGTAAATTCAGAAGTTAGTAATTTCATAGACAAACCATTACTCTTAATCTGCATTTTCATTTATTTTATCTATAGCTACCAAATGGTGACCTTGCTCAGGGGAAGCAGAGCAGTGTTATGGAAAGAAAACTAGCTTTTCAGTCCAAAGAACTGGGGTCAAGTCCTAGATATTCCATTTATTGGGTAGATAACTATGAGATAATCATTTAATCTCTCTGAGTGTCAGTTTGCTCCATAAAATGTCAAATATAATCTTACCATGTGCATCCAAAGGTTCTTTACTTGGAATATATGGATCCTTAAAATTATTTCTTTGAAAAACTTTATTTCAATATAATTGGTTTTCTTTGTATTGTTATTGTTCAGTCATTGTCAATTGTATATGACTCCTTTACCCACTGCTTCTCAAGTTCATTTTCCAGATGAGTAAACAGAGGCAAATGAGGCCAAGTGGCTTGTCCAAGGTCACACAGCCATTAAGTGTTTAAGGTCAAATTTGAACTCAGGGAAAGTAGTCTTCCTGACTCCACATGAGGAACTCTATCCACTATAAGACCTAGGTGTTTTTTTAATGCTATGTATTTTAGTCTCTGCATTTTAAAATATGTGGGAGTAGGGGTTCCCATAAACTTTTATCTGTATTTCCAAAAGTGTCCCTAATAGATACACAACATTAAGTATTCCTATCCCATGATATAATTTTGTAGTATATAAAAAAATAATAATAGCCATTTTTTACCTACATTTTTTTCCAGTGAGATAAATTTGATATCCTCCTTAGGGCTGCTATAGTATATTATGAATGGATAACTGGAATTGGAATCAGGAAAACCTGAGTTTTAATCTTGCCTTAGTCACATATTTATTGTGTCATTCCCATTTACCTAGATATATTTCATAAGAACAATTCAGCAACCTGCCAATATCCACATAAATTCTTTTGCAATGTAGGCTATTTAATTGATTCCAACTAAATTAGGGATCATTTTATTTTTACCTGGAGGACTGCTTATTTTGTGGTATCTAAAGGTAGAGGGGGGTATTAATGTTTTTATAAGATGATTAAATTCAAGGTCATAAAATGAAGAAGCAAATAAAGCATGATTAGGAAAATAAATGTAAAAAGCAATATTTTGCCAGGATTAATAATGAAAAGAATATGATTACAAGAAATTATAAGGAACAAAGGAGTTACAAGGAAGCTTAATGTCCAAGGACTTCAATGTACTTCCTTATAACAAAAAGAATATGGAAAATAGGGGAGGGGAAAGGGGAAACTTCACTATTAAAGAGGAAAGATAGAAAGAAACCAGGATAGTTGAATTTAGAATTCTAAAGAGAACTGAGGAGTCAGTAAAATGACACAAGAAAAATAAAAGATATATATGTTACTGATTTACAATTTTAATTCCAAGATCCATTGCACTAATGATAAATGATCTAGGGCTATGAACAGGAAGATTTCAAGAAATCCAGACTATCTATAGCCATATGAAAAGAAAATAACCTCTAAATAAGTAATAGCTGGAGAAATGCAAATTAAAGTACCTTACATGATCAAATTGACAATAACGATAAAAAAATGGAAGTGATAAATTTTGAACGGGATATTGGTAAATAAGCACACTAATATACTGTTGGTGGGCTTTTCAAGGGCTACAATGATTCTGAAAAGCAGTTTGGAATTTTAAACAAAATGTTGCTGAGCAGTGCAATCTCTTTGACCCAGATACACTACTGCTAGGTTTATAACCAGAAGAAATAAAAGTAAGATTAAAAAGCCTTATATGTACAAAAATATTCATAGAGCTTTTTTGTGTACCAGCAAAATACTGTAAACTAAGAGATGTCCATCAATTGGAGGGTGGCTAAGCACATTGTGTTATATGAGTGAAATGTATTAATATCAATATTATAAACAATGAACAATCTTGACAACTTGTATAAAATGATGATGAACAAAATAAGCAGGCCTATGAGAACACTCTCTTGCTCTCTAGAGATACATACAAACACGTGTATGTATAAACTCATATCACTCAAAAAAACAAAAAAACTTTGATAGCTGCAAGAACTGTGATCAATAAAATAACTATTCCATGATTCCAGATGACTGACAATGAATCATTGCTATATATGTCCAGGTGGAGAGGTGATAGATTTGAAGTAGAGAATGAGATATCTCTTTTTTTCTTTATATCCAATAAGGGCATTCATTTTGCTTGAATATATATATATATATATATATATATATATATATATATATATATATATATATATATATATATATATATATGTATTTGTTAGAAGAATTTATTTCCACCAACTGTGCTATGTACTTCTAGTTCAATTATCTGATAACCAATTGAAAATATTTATGGAAGTTAACTTGCACTTAAATAGCATTTTAAGTTATTCTCAGTCATTTATAATTTTATTGTGCACATGGATCTGAAAACAGGTTTTAAAAAGGAAATGTAGAAGGAAAGTGTAGCACCAGTCAGCTAAAGGAGAGGATGTTATAAGAACATTCGTGTCCTTCACTCGTCTTATAATCCCTTCCTGCTTTGTTATCCAAATATTCCAGCTACACAGATCAACCTTCCATAACATTAGGCAATACATGACTAGCCATGAAGCATTAAAATGATTTGTATGTATCTGTTTCTGTGTGTGTGTGTGTGTGTGTGTGTGTGCATGAGAGAGAGAGAGAGAGAGAGAGAGAGAGAGAGAGAGAGAGAGAGAGATCTAATGTAGTCAATGGCAAAAAATAGCTTTATACTTAATAATTATAAAAATAAATGATTACATTGTTCACATAATATGTAACAGTCATCCCACTACTGGAAAAGTGCTCCCAAGGATCATATATATATATACACATATATATACATATATATGTATATATATATACATATATATACATATATGTATATATATACATATATACATATATATGTATATATACATATATGTATATATACACATATATATACATATATGTATATATATACATATATACATATATATGTATATATACATATATGTATATATATAGTGAGAGAGATTAATATGAATGGATAATATCTAAAAATAAAATTAAAGGGTGGGAGAGGAATTAAGAGAGATTAATATGAATGGATAATATCTAAAAATAAAATTAAAGGGTGGGAGAGGAATATACTGGAAGAAGGGGAAAGGGAGAGGTAGAATGAGGTAAATTATCTCACGTAAAAGAGGCAAGAAAGAGCTTTTACAATGGAGGGGAAGGGGGAGGTAAGAGAAGATAAGTAAATCTTACTGTCAGCGGATTTGGCTTAGGAAAGGAAAGACATACGTACTCAATTGGGTATCTTCTCCAAAAGAAAGTAGGGGTAAGAGGATAAGAGGTGGAGGGATGATAGAAGGGAAGGCGGATTGGGAGAAGGGGTAGTCAGAAGCAAGCACTTTTGTAAAGGGGCAGAGTCAAAGGAGAAAATAGAAAAATAGTCATATACAACTGTATATAGGAAGGAAAACTGAACTCTGAGCAGCTGAAAAGCAGGTGATAATCCAAGTGAACAGACAAAAAAAAACTTATCTCACTCCTCTGAACAGAGGGGCAGGAAGCTATTAGGGTACAATGATTTACACATTACTATACTGAATCACTGCATCAGTGTATTGTAACTACTGCTCTCTACAGGGAAGATATCAATGTGGTGGGCCAAAAATAGTAACATAAAAAAGACAAATTGTTAATATAACTCACTTATAACTTTAGTTATCATTTTTGAATTGTATTTTTCCTTCTCCTTTGGTATTTCTAATGAGAGACAGCACACTGCAACGTAGAGAGAACTAACTTGGGGTCAGGATGATCTTTGTTGCTATCCCACCTCAAACAGTCATTAGGTATGTACCTCTGGGTAGTTCTCCTGAATCAGGCCTATTTGTTCCTATAAACAGGGAAAAGGGAATGAGATATGGACTTTGGGTACTCTTAACCTACTTCCACTTTGCCCAGGCTTGACCTTGAAGAAGAGACAAGTATTTTAGTAGATACATGATCAAAAAAGTCAAAGGTGAAGATGGTTATGTTAAATTTTAATCACATATTATAATGAAAATAACTTATGTTAATATATTGGGTAAAGTGGGGGGAGGACCATGTAGATTTTACTACATGACTGATAGGAAGGAAAAAACTTACTATAATGATCTGGTGAAAAGATAGAGGCTCTTAATGTATTCAATTCTATTTTTCTCTCTTAAAAAAGTCAAGATGCAGAACATTTTGTTTAAGTAATTTACAAGTTCAGTGGAGGCAAAAAAATAAAATAGGGGGATATATAGTTTAAAGGAAAGTCTTCAAGTCAGCAGGAGCTGACTGTACACAAGGGTAGTTAGAGACGAAGAAGGTTTTATTATCATTAAAAAATATCACAGAGTAGAGAAGTCCCTGGGAAGTAGGAAAGGGCAAATGGGGTGCCTATCATTAAAAAGAGGAGAAGAAAAAAAGAGGAAGATGGAAATTACAGACCAGTAAGCTTAATTTATCAACAAGGGAACAACTAGAGCACATCAACAAAACATCCATTAAGCATATTTCCCCCAATGTGGTCCATTTGGCTTGCTGCTGCCTGAAAATGTTTGTGGTCGTGTAATATCTTAGAAAGGGCAGAATATTGCTGTTCAGAAGAGCTAGATTCTCATTCCTGTTCTACTCATTACTTGTTATGCAACCTTGAACAATTTATTTAGACTCATTTTCATAATTTTTAAATGGCGATAAAAATGCTTGCCTTACTTCTCTCAAAGGATTATTCTGAGGTACAAATGAGACAGTGAATACAAAAGCTAGTTGGACATCAGAGTGGTCTGTAAAACTTAAGTTTTATCACCTTGTTAGTGTTACCATCACCATCATCATCATTTTTAATCAGTAATATTTATTAAGTGTAAGGGCAGCTAGTGAATAGAGCACTGGCCCTGGAATCAGGAGGACCTGAGTCCAAATCTGGCCTCAGACACTTAATAGAAAAACTATCCCTGTGCCTTTGGGCAAGTCACTTGACCCTAAATGCCCTCCAGAAAATTATATATATATATATATATATATATATATATATATATATATATATAAAGTGCTTACTAAGGTCTAGAGACTGCATTTAGCACTAAGGATGCAGAGAAACATCAAAGTCTTAAGGAGTACGGAGAAGATTGTGGAAACAATATAGAAACATATATATATATATATATATATATATATATATATATATATATAAACTAGATAGATATACATAGATATAGATACAAATATAGATATAGATATAGGTATAGATATAGATATAGATATGCTAAATTAGATATCCTCACCAGAGGGAAGGCATTAGAATTTTTAGCTGCAACTTGAAGGAAGCCAGGAGATGAATAGGAAAAGCATTAAAGACAGAGAGTTCAGTCAGTGTCCTTAGAGTTGGAAGATGAAGTATCTTTTTTGAGGAACTGCAAAGCAGTTACTGCATCATAGAGTACATGATGGGGTATGAAAACTGAAAAGTTAGAGTGGTGAGTTATGGAGGGCTATCAAAACCAAATAGAAGATTTGCTATTTAATCCTGGAGTGGATAGGGAGTTATTGGAGTTTATTGAATAGAGAGTAGTGACAAGGTGACTCTTGTGCTTGAAGATCACTTTGAAAGCTGGGCAAAAAAGGCAAGGAGACCAACTGGCAGGTGATTACAATAGTCTAAGCATGAGGGAACGAGAGCCTTCATGAGAGTGGTAGCAGTATCAGAAGAGAAGAGAGATGTTATGAGGCTAAAATTAATAGACCTCAAAAATAGATGGGATACAGATGGTAAGAGAGGATGAAGAGTTTAGGAAGATAATTACTGTTCTATTTTATCCTTGTCTATAATAATAAGGTTAAGAAGTATTTACATTTCTATATGGGAAAGTGATACATGTAACTCTTAAAATGTATCATTAATATGAACAATTAGAAGGAAGATATAGGTGTGAGTCCATTATGTTGGGATCATTTCCAAGAAAGGTGGATTGAGTTACAGGGATGCACTATGAGAAAGGGTAAAGGAGGAGCAGAAGAGGGAAAATTATATCACATAAAAAGGTGCACAAGGAAGAATTTTCACAGTGGAGTAGAAAATGGAGGGTAGGGTGGGCAGGCAGTGCTTAAACTTTACTTTCCTTGTAATTGGTTCAAAGAGGTAAAGGTAGAAGACGCACAAACACACACACACAGAGTTAAATAGAAATCTATCTTAAACAAAAGAGAAGTAGTAGGAGAAGGGGTAAGACAAAGTTAGGGGTGTAACAAAAAGAACAGTGGATCAAGGGAGAAAGTTTTCAGAAGCAAAGAAAATATTTGAGGAAAGATATGGTAAATAGAGAAAGAGAAAGATAAGGAAGGTAATAGAGTGGAAGGAAACAGACAGCAATCATAACTGATTGTATATGGGCTGAACTGACACATAAAAATGGAAGCAGAAAGAAGGATGAATTAGAAACCAGAGTCCAACAATATGTCAATTACAAGAAAAACACTTGAAAGAAAAAGACAGGCAAAGAATATAATTGGAGGAAAAATAAATAAATAAATGAATTAGTGAATCATATAAATCTTTCATAATCCAAACAATCTTATAGACTCAGTTGACCAATGTACCATCAAAATAGGTGGAACTTAAAAACCATGACACTTTTTGTTTTGTGGCATTAAGATATAGCAGAATCTGGTGTCCAGGTTCCTGCCTTAGCATTTGGTATTTCATGGTTATTTAGATAGAAAATGAAACTTCATATTCTTCCCTGAATTCTATGGAAGATGATACAAGCAAATAATTTCTTTTTTTTTACTTTATCAAATGCTTTATTAACTTCTAGTTTGCATCATTCATTTCCACAAGATTTTGAGTTACTAAATTTCTCCACATTTTCCCTCTACCTACCACCCAAAAGTAGCCTTCCCACTGGATCTCCCCTCCTCCAATCTGCTGTCTCCCATATCTTCCTCCATACCCCCTCTGACTTTCTGGTAGGGCATGGTGGATCTCTTTGTCTCAGTGCCAGTATATCTTATTTCCCAGTTACATGTAAAATAATATTAATAATAGTATATATATAATAGTACATATATACTACTATATGTGTATGTATATATATATATATATGTATGTTTGCTTGTGTGTGTATTTGAACATTTGATTTTAAAATTTTGAATTCCAGATTCATTCCCTTCCTCCCCTGTCACCCTCCATTACTGGGAAGATAAGCAATTTAATATAAGTTGTACATGTGTAGCTATGCAAAACATTTCCAGAGGGGATATAATTTGAAAGACTGCTTATATTTCTCTCCCTACTATTTGATCTCCCACTTGTAACATTCTCTACTTTGATCCTGTCCCTTTTAAAAAGTAAGTACTCCCAACTTCCCTCCCCCACCAACCTGCTCTCCCTTCCATCACCCCCCCTCATTCCCTTCCCCACTACTCTCTATAGGGTGAGATACTCTATTTAGTGTGCATGCCATTCCCTCCCTAAGCCAAATTTAGTGAGAATAAGGTAGACCCATTCCCTTTTGCTTTCCTGTTATTGCCCTCAATTGTAACCATTTCCCCTTCCCTCTTCTATATAAGATTGTTTGCCCCATTCTTGCTCTCCCCATCTCCTCTCATTATAACCCTCTCTCACCTCTCAATTTCACCTTTTAAGTATCATCCCTTCCTATTAAATTCGACCTGTGTCCTCTATCTATATATACCTGTACACATATATACACACACTCACATATGTATCCATGCCCCCATATGGTATCATCCTATATAAACATATATGTATTTATACATGTATGTGTGTGTGTGTGTGTGTGTGTGTGTGTGTGTATACACTCCACAAGCTGGTCATACACCCCAGGACTTCAACCATAGACCACAGTCCAGATCCAAATATGTTAAAGCAAGAGCAATTACCCCTCAGAATGGTCAATTGTTCCTCCTAAATCTGTAATCCAGGACCTGAAGCTGCCATGTAGTGGAAGCTGCACAGCCATGAGGACTCAGCAACTTCTCCCTCTAGGCGATAAAGGCCTGACCACACTTCTGAACTACTGGATCCCAAAGTCCACACTGCACTGACCTCTCACTTTGTCCTTAGCATCTATGGGTTGATAATTCTGGAAACCACCACAGCTGCTGGAGATCTGAAGTCCCTTCACCTGGCCACTGGTCAGGCCGCCCCGAGGCTAAAAATTCTGGCTTGGGAGGGGCTGGGGTAGGCTCCCAGAGCACTGCACTGGCCACTTCCTGTTGGCCTGCCAGGCTGTGCTCAGCAGGAAATTAGCTTCTCTGTGTCATTTTGTGGGTTCTGTAGCTCCAAAGTTTGTTCAGAGTCACCTTTTACATGAATTGGGGGAGATGGACACTGGGGCTATGCAGAAGTCTTATTTCTACCCTGCCATCTTGACTCCATCCTAGCAAATAATTTCAAAGGACACAGCAAATAAGTGAGGGATTTTCCAACTGTCACTATAAATGGTGCTAAGTTCATCATTCCATATACTTTTTAAACATTTTCTTGAGCACTCTTTTGCAATACATAGCTATTTGAGAAGTGAGAGGATTATTTTTATACTTTCAAGAGGAAATAATCAGCTCAAATGGATTTATGATGCATGTTTAATTTAAATCTCCAATCAAATAATGGATTGAAAGCCTTAAGCTTTATTCTATTAAATTTTCCTGAAAATACTTACTTTTAGTAATGCAATATATTGAATAGAGCAACAGAAGGCAGTGGATATTTAGAAATAGATCTACAGATGGACTTAAAAAGTTATATGGATAAAGTGTGTGTGTGTGTGTGTGTGTGTGTGTGTGTGTATTTCATGCTAGTTATTTGAAACTTTATTACTGATTTGTTAAATGTTAAGGATTTTACTTAAGATTTTACTTGATTGTACATGTTTATTCTATTTTTCCATATAATTATTAAGTTTATAATGAAAACAATTACAAGAAGCTCTAAGCTTAATTCAACAAACATATTACTTTTTTTGGAATGACACATGAGTTGCAATTATGCCAGCTCTCTTGCAAATTCATATCATAGGCAATGAAAGATGATGACCAAATGTTCCATGAAATGATATTTTGCATTGCCCTTAGGCATGGAAGGGAAACAGGAAAATAAAAAGATGCCATCAGAATGATAAATTACTAGAAAAGAAGATGGGCTGATCATATAGGAAAAATAAGAGATAGCCAGAGAAAATCTATATACTTCACTGGTATGCATGAAATAAAAAGAGAACTAGAGAAAGGCCCTCCATCAAATTGAAGCCATCCAATGTAGGATTTCTTGGAGTTTATGACCAAGAATGACAGGTATTAGAGGCTTCAATCTGCAAATTATAGAGACTGTCCCATTGCTGAGGTTATAGATTTATTCAGCAACACAAATGGAAGACGGACTATCTTTGGTAATGCGGATGAAAAGACAAACAAGCAATACCCCTTGACCTCCAATAGCTTAAAATATGTTATGTGGATACAATATTTACACAGCATAATGTATGTAGGCATGTATGTGGTATACATGTGTGTATGAGTATATATACTGAATAATGATGAAAGTCTTCTTTTTAAGAATTTTTTTATTTTCAAGTCAATCTGTGACACTAAGTGAAGGTAAACATATTTAAACTACGCATGTGGATCAATAGCTACTCCATAGTTTATGATCTTAGTAAATTGCCTAGGGAACTGAGAGGTTGGGCCACAATAGCCAATACATGTGAGAGGTAAGGTGTAAACCTAGGTCTTATTGACTCAGGCTATCCATTATACCTTGCTAACTCATTATAGTAATATTTTATTTTTAATTTGTAAAATATTTTTACATTCAAATATTTGAAATTAATGCATTTTCCTTCAGTACCTCAACAAATCATATTTAGTAAAAATCAATGAAATTTCCTAGTTTATTTAATCTATGAAGTAAATCCAAAATCTGCATTTAAAAGTATAAATGAAGATATACTGGAATTAATCCAATCTTCTATAAGCTATGTGCATAATTAAGGCAGTAAACTGCCCCCTCACCCTAGTACTGATATTGTACATAGTTATTCAGCCAGTAGTGTATTGCCAAAAATGTTGGCAGAAATTTTCATTAGCTCCAGTCCTGATCCATCCTTTGCTTTCTTGTTTCACGTGTTGACGAGAAAAATGGTCCTTAAACCAGATGGGATATTGAATCTGGTACCGTTTCTCACAAGCAGAATGAAAAGGGAAATATCTTCTTCGTGAGAGTGAGCAAAGAAAATGCTCTTTTATAATTAAATCTTTGGAGAAAAGTTGCTCTGACTTCTGACTTTTACCTCAAACACTCTTTCTCCCATGCCTGCTCATGTCAAAATATAATCAGGAAAAACGAAAGCAGATGGTAACAATTGAATATTTCTATTGTCTTCTTCATGATGAGGGTTTATTTGTGATTAATTTCCAATTAATATTGAGCTTCTACACTGTATAAATCATATTTCTCAATGTTGTAGTAAAATAATGCTTAATTCAAGTCAAAAAGACATGCTCTCAATTCTATTCATGAAACACAATGATATCAATTCATAGAATGAAGAGCAAATATATTTTAAAATATACAAATATGTATAGAGTCAAATTAAATGTTATCCCCCAAAATGATGAGTGATAGGTTTGACATATAATGGCTGACATTGTGTAGACAAAGTAGTGTTTTTCACTTTCAAAATGGCCCCCATCACCTCCAATATAAAACACAAAATCGTTTGTTTGGTATTCATAGACCTTCATAAACTAATTGTCTCTCCTTTTTAAAACATCTTTTTACAGGTTACTTACTCCCTGAAACTCCATGAACTTCAATATCACTGAACCTTGCTGTTCTCACAGAAGACTCCATCTCCCTGCTCCTGAGGACTTTCACTGGCTATCTATCCTCCAAGACTGGAATTCTCTCCCTTATTATCTTTGTCACCTGACTTCCCTGACTTCCTCAAAGTCCCAGCTAAAATGTTTTGAAATGGAACTTCCTGGGGCGACTAGGTGGCACAGTGAATAGAGCACCGGCTCTGAAGTCAGAAGGACCTGAGTTCGGAGCCCGCCTCTGACACTTAATCCACACAAACAAAAACCTAGCCGTGTAACCTTGGGCAAGTTACTTAACCCCAATTGCCCTAAAGGGGCGGCTGGGTGGCGCAGTGAGTAAGAGCGCCGGCCTCGGAGTTGGGATGACCAAAGATCAGATCTGGCCTCAGAAAACAAGCACCCACACATAAATAATGACTAGCCCTGTAACCTTGAGCAAGTTACTTAACCCCAATTGCTTTAAAAAAAAAAATAAAGAAGGGGCGGAGCCAAGATGGCGGAGTAGAAATAGCTCGTCCAAGCCTCTCTGCCCCCAGATTCTCCACAAACTATGTAAAAAAGGACTCTGAAAATCTTCTGGAGCTCCAGCACCCACAGAATGACACAGAGAAGCTAACCTCCCGCTGAGGACAGCCCAGCACCCTGCAGGAAGGACCAGCGCAGTGGTCTGGGAGCCGGCAGCGCGCAGAGCGCAGGAGCCGAGCCGAGCCCAGGTCCACGTGAGCCGAGGTTTTAGCCCCAGGGCGGCAGGGCCAGCAGCCGGCTGGAGGAACCCCAGAACACCAGGAACTGTGGAGACTCCAGAATTATCAACATAGACTTGCCTAGGACAAAGTAAGAGGTTAGTGTCCTATGGACTTTGGGACCTGTATTTGGGGAATGCGTCAGCTCCCTCCCCTGGGGGCTAGAAGCTGCTGAGGAGACACGCCATTTTGTAGTTTTCAGAGGCATTTCCGGCTCCCAGCCTACAAATCGTGGGGAGATCCAGCGATCAGTCTTGGGGGGTAATCGCTCTTGCTTTAACCTCCCTGGATCTGGATTGTGATCTAGGGTGGAAGTTGTGGGTGGGTTTACAGCTTGCCAGAAACGGAAGTTGCCCCCCACACGTTCGGGACGAAAATTCCTCTATCTGGCCTTAAAGCCATAGTGTGGCAACAAGCCCAAAAGTCAAGCAATTAAGTGGCAACATGCCAAGGCAAAGGAAACAGAAAAATGCAACCCTAGACTCCTATTTGGGGCATAGAGCAAGGACTGTGAGGTCAGAAGTCCTGCTCCAAAAGCCCCAGGGGAAACATGAGTGGGTTGCAGGCCACAGAGGACCAACAGACTTTAAAAATCAAATAAGAGAAGTGGAGGAAAAATTAGAAAGAGAAATGAGAAGGATGCAGGAAAAGTATGAAATGAGGGTCAACAGCCTGACTGAGGAAAACAACACCTTAAAAAATAGACTAACTCAAATGGCAAAGGAGGCCCAAAAGGGCAATGAGGAGAAGAATGCCTTAAAAAGTCGAATTTGCCAGATGGAAAAAGAATCTCAAAAGTTCACTGAGGAGATTCATTCCTTCAGAGTTAGACTGGAGCAAATGGAAGCTAATGACTTTATGAGAAATCAAGATGCTGTTAAACAGATCCAAACAAATGAAAGATTAGAAGGCAATGTGAAATATCTCATGGGAAAAACCACTGACCTGGAAAATAGATCCAGGAGAGACAATTTAAAAATTATTGGACTACCTGAAAGCCATGATCAAAGAAAGAACCTAGAAATCACCCTTCAAGAAATTCTCAAGGAAAATTGCCCTGATGTTTTAGATCCAGAGGGCAAAATAGAGGTTGAAAGAATCCACCGATCACCTCCTGAAAAAGATCCCAAAAAGAAAACTCCCAGGAATATTATAGCCAGGTTCCAGAATCCCCAGATCAAGGAGAAAATACTACAAGCAGCCAGGAAGAAACAATTTCAATATTGTGGAAACACAATCAGAATAGCCCAGGACCTGGCAGCTTCTACACTGAGGGATCGAAGGGCATGGAATATGATATTCCAGAGGGCAAAAGAACTGGGAATGAACCCAAGGGTCACCTACCCAGCAAAACTGAGTATTTTGTTTCAGGGGAAAATATGGTCATTCAGTGGAATAGAGGACTTTCAAGCATTCTTGAGGAAAAAACCAGAATTGAATAGAAAATTTGACATCCAGACACAAGAAGGAAGAGATGCCTGAGAAGGTAATCAGGGAAAAGAAATCAAAAGGAACTTATCAAAGTTGAACTATTTACATTCCTATATGGAAAAGCAATATCTGTGACTGATGATATCTTTCCCACTATGAAAATAATGGAAGAAGGGGGTGTGGTCATACGAATACATATGTGAATGTGTGTGTATATGGTTACAGTTATATATGGATAGAGGGCATAGGTTGATTTTGTTGGGAAGGGAGAGTACTCAAGGGATGAAATTATGAGGTGAGAGAGGAAAGTGGCAAGAGGAGATGGGGAGAGACATGGTAGGGTAAACTATCTCATGTAGGGGAAGTGGGTGCAAAGGAGGGGGAGAATAAGGAAGGCTAAAAAGGCAAAACCACATTCACATTGAATTTGGTTCAGGGAGAAAATGACATACATACTAAATGGGATATCTCAACCTGCAGCAGGATAGGGGGAAGGGGGATGAGAGGAGGGATGATGGATGGGAGGGCATCCTTGGGGTGAGGGGAGGTTGGAAGTACCCACTATAGAAGAGGGAAAGGATCATGTAGGGAATGGACCAGGTGGGGGGTGGGATGAGTGGGAGGGAATTATAAGCAGCCTTGTACAATATATCTACTATGATAATGTTTTGCATAGCTAGACATGTACAACATATACTGAATTACTTATAGCCCAAGAAGGAATGGGTGACAAGGGAGGAAGGAAATGGATCTGAAATTCAAGGTCGTAACATTAAATGTTTCAAATATAACAAAAAAAAAAATAAAAAAAAATAAAATAAAAAAGAAACGGAACTTCCTATGAGAAACCATTCCAAATGTCTTCTAATGAGAGTTTCCTTTCTCTATCAATTGTCTCCAACTTAGCCTATCTATAGGTTGCATGTACACATTTGTTTACATACTGTTTCTCCCATTAGATTCTAGGCTCTTTGAAAGCAGTGATTTTTATTATTTTATTCCCAGTGCTAAGCACAATGCCTGGTGCATAGTAGGCACTTAATGCTCACTGACTGATTGCCTGCTCATTTTCATTTCTCTTCTATCCAGTCCCATTCTGCATGCTATAGTGGCTGCCTTTCAGTCTTTTGGCAACACTTTTCACTTGGGTAAGCTCTATCCATCAAGTACTTGTTCATCTGCATTATAACCACAAAATGTTTGATATTTAATTTTTCGTTCAGGAAAATAGCTGGAATTAAAGGAGTAGTTCGGCTTCCATCCTACAGATGCCATTATCCTTCTGTCCCCAGTCACTTTCACCAAATTCACCAGAATTATTTCCTGTCTGATGTCACTCCATTGTCTTTACCTTTTCCACCTTTTCTCTCAGGTCTCAGGTTAGTATACAAAAGGCATAGGTCCTTCTTATTTCCCTTTCATGGAAAGTCACATGTATATGTGAATTCCTAGTTATACATGTTTCTCCCTTTTATACAACACACCTAAAAGGATGAAGAACAAATAGTGTTGTTACCCCTAAGTTGCCAGCAGTGTAACCAGTAAGGTGCTCATAAAAGTTTAACAACCAGTTCACGGGGGAAAAAATAAACTACTAGCAAAAATCAGAGAGAACAAGAAAAACTTTACAATTGAATCATTAAAAAAATTTAATAGTGCGCCTTCTCCACCGCAGCCACAGAAGCCTTTTTCCCCCGCTCCAGCCCGATCCTCCCTGGACTATGGCCAACACCGAGTGTACCTTCATTGCCATCAAGCCCGTCAGCATCCAGCAGGGCCTGGTGGGGGACATCATCAAACGCTTTGAGCAGAAGGGATTCCGCTTCGTGGGCATGAAGTTCCTTCGGGCCTCAGAGGAACATCTGAAACAACACTATGTTGACCTGAAGGACAGGCCATTTTTCCCTGGGCTTGTGAAATATATGAACTCAGGGCCTATTGTAGCCATGGTTTGGGAGGGCTTGAATGTGGTGAAGACAGGCAGAGTGATGCTGGGAGAGACCAACCCAGCTGATTCCAAGCCAGGCAGCATTTGTGGGTCTTCTGCATTCAAGTTGGCAGGAACATCATTCATGGCAGTGATTCTGTAAAAAGTGCTGAAAAGGAGATCAGCCTGTGGTTTAAGCCCAAAGAACTGGTCGATTATAAGTCTTGTTCTCATGACTGGGTCTATGAATAAGGATTTTAAAAGTGTATGTATGCTGGACCTACACCTTTTAGTAGCTGTGGTTTGTGTGTATGTCTTCATCACTGAGTGTGAGTGTGTGTGTGTGTATGTAAGTCTCCATCCCTGAATACAACATTTCATGCCAGGGGATTGAAAGGAATTGGAACTATCATTTTCTAAAACAACCCTGTAATCCTGTTCAATAAAGCCTTGGAAATAAGGGGCAAAAAATATCAATAGTAATAATCAGTTTAATAGATGCAATTAAAACACAACTGAAAATTTGGGAATTTATACAGATAAATAGTCCAAAAAGCTAAAATAATAATTTCATTTTAATAATTGATTGTGCAATTCAATTTTCACTTTTAGATAAAAAGAACAATGTTAGACATACAAAACTAACACAAATGTTCATCTAGTCAACAAAGATCCAAAAAGATACAAGTTAAAACAGTAGCTTCTGATGGGGAGCCATGAAGTAGTATAATCAGTTCAAGTTCAACAGAAATCACATTCTGAGGAAGGGAAAGGAAAGAATTTAGGGCAGGATTCATTGAGTTTGCACTTTAGTCCTACACGTGCACACTAGACTCAACAGCTTTTATTCTTATATTCTTTTTTTTTTTTTTTTGCTTTTTGGAGGGCAATTGGGGTTGAGTAACTTGCCCAAGGTCACACGGCTAGGTTTTTGTTTGTGTGTGCATTGTGTCTGAGGTTGGATCCGAACTCTGGTCTTTCTGACTCCAGGGCCGACGCTCTACTCACTGCGCCACCTAGCCGCCGCCTTTTGTTCTTATACTGGGTTTTATTTTCATCTGAATTTCTCCTGTCTTAGAATTAAAACACAAGTCGAAAAGGGAAAGGGGAAAATTAAGCAAATGACAAACAAATCTCTGGTAACAGCCACATCAGAACAAACTGTCCAAACTAATATAGTTAAAGGTAGAATTAGGAGTTACCTGGAAAAGGCCAAACTATCATTCATTTGATGTATACAAAATATAATTGTAAGGCCATGAAACTTATTACAAAAATGAGTGCAAACAAATCAGTCTCAAAACTTTAAAATTAAACCACATTCAGTGTAATTGAAACAAAAAATGATGCTGGAGAAATGTGTCAAATCTTAAGTATTGACCTATATTGACAATACCTTCACTTATATGCTAGGAATTTTCTTGAATTTACTCAAAATAATGGATTGAAAGAGGTAGTCTTTAGGGGTCTGTTATCTCCAGACTTGTTGATGAATCTTTTACTTTGGACAGTTTTTTTTTTCTAATGAAAAAGGACAATGTCATCATCATCACTTAAGAAATGATAATGTAATCACATTGAGGTCAAATGATTTTCCTTGGCTTAGGAAAAAGCAGAGGGCAGCACAAGGACTATCTCAGAGATAGTTTTATTAGGTCCTTCATTATTTAGGGAATATCAAACTAAGATGAGATGAACTTATATATCTATACTTACATGCACACACACATATGTATGTATTTACATATGTAGATGTACATAAATTCATGCACATGTAATTGTATTTTAATTTGATATAAACAAGGAAATGTTGGTGGCTGAAAAAGTAATCTTCTTATAGATGCTTATTAATTCCCTACCTAACACTGAAATACTCAAACTTATTGAAACTAATAAGCATATATTTTCACTGACTGAGGAACCGAAGGTATTTTGGTTTCTAGAGGATAGGGTTAATGATTTCTCTAGGATAAATCATAGAACTGAAGATTTGGGAAGAACCTTAAGAATAATCTAATAAAACCCATGAATCATTCCGTTCTGTTCTAATCTATAAAATATTTAAGCATCTACTATATGCCAGGGACTGAAGTGAAAAAATATAAAAATTAAAAAAAAAACCCTGTGCATTAGGATCTAACATTCTTCTGTGGAGGTACAAGATGTACATAGATAAGTAAATGCAAAATACATTCAAATCAATCACAAGATGATTTCAGAACAGCTATTAGCAGTTAGAAGAAGTTTTCCTATAGGAGGTAATACTTGAGCTATACCTTGATGAAAGTTAGTAGTACTAATAGGTCTGGAGGGAGAGTATTACCTAAAGAGGAAAAGTCTATGTAAAGAAACAGAGCCAGGAGATTAAATGTCATGTACAGGGAATATTAAATATATTATATTGACAATAATATAGAGTTTGGGATGGGGCGGGGATAATGATAATTAGCCTGAAAGACACATTGAAGCCAGATGGTGAAGGGCTTTACATGGTAAAAAAACAAATTAACATTTTATCCCATAGAAAACAGGGAGCTGATGAATCTTCTTCATAAGAGAACGAAATGTTCAATCCTACGCTTAAGGGATGTCATCTTGGCAACCATATAGAGAATGTATTAGGGAAGGCAAAATTAAGACAGGATAAAGATGATGAAGGTCCTAAGTATGGTGGTAGCTATGTGAGTGGAAGGTAAATACAGTCCGGGAAAAAGCTCAAGAATCATCTAACAAAACCCATGAATTATTCCATGCTGTTCTAATCTACGGAATATTTATGTAGGTAAGAGCCACCAAACTTGACAACTGAAATGATTATGGGATTGTTTGGGGAAAGTCAAATAAACAAAGACCCTTAGGTTGTAAGTTAGGATATATGGAAGGACAATGGTGCCCTTGACAGAAATATAAATATTTAGAGGCGGGGATGAGTTTACAGAACAAAATAATTAGATCAAGTTTCCACATATTATGTTTGAGATGTCTATGGTATACTGTAATGGTAATGTAATTTGAATTTGAAGATCCCTTTGTGTTGGCAAATGTAGCACGTACTTAGCACTTAGTAAATGATCAAGCCTCTGTTGGGGAAACAGAAGGTATGAACTCCTGTCTTCTGTTGCTGACATAACAGGAAGGGGTTGGCTGAAATGGGAAGTAGCTAATGCTGTGTATATAAGAAAAGTTCCAGAGAGGCACAGTTAGAATTTCTTGAGAACAGCATCTGGTGGCAGAGAAGCTACAGAAGATACAATGGAGAACTGAGCAAGAATTTCCTAAGAACTTGTCATGGTGGAGCTTCTTCTGAACAGGAGCCCTGAGCCAGGAACCCAGAGCCAGGATCCAAGAGCCAGGAGCCCAGGTAACTGAGGAAGCATGATTGGGCTGCTGAGACCTTGTTTGTGGCTTAGTTAAGCCTTTAATTCTCTGGAGCAGAAATTGTGAAGCATCTGACATGGACCAGACTCTTTGAACTTCGGTGTGGAGCAGGACCTATCCAGAGCGATGGACAAGGAAGTGGGAGCTGTCTGCCATTAAACTAAGGTGATGGTTTGGTGAATACAGGCACAATATTGAACCATGGAAGGGGATCCAGGGAAACTGAGAACAGGCCCCAAGTCAAGATGAAAAGACTTCTCCCGGGTACTAAGTAAAGATTAAATGTAGTGACCTAGGGGTAGAGGATTTGTGTATGATATTTAGTAATTGATTGCAGAATAAGTGACTGATTGACTTAATCAAAACTTTGCCCCACTAGGGCAGACTTTGCTGAATAAGTGACTGATTGTGTTAACTTAAGAGTGCCCTATGTGTGGAAGACTTTGTCTCATGAGTGGAAGAATTTGAATATTCTACTTTCAGATGATTGTTCTTTGTTTT
Source organism: Gymnobelideus leadbeateri (assembly GCA_011680675.1). NCBI lineage: Eukaryota > Metazoa > Chordata > Mammalia > Diprotodontia > Petauridae > Gymnobelideus > Gymnobelideus leadbeateri. The sequence goes on from WOXC01000280.1 coordinate 87,008, forward strand.
AAATATTGTGACCACTTTGGTGAAAATTATGTGGCCATTTTAATGATAAGCTCTTTGTGAATATAAATTGTAATAATGTGAATGCTGTACCTTGATTTTCTGTGAAAGTTTTGCTTTGATTTATTAGGGAATAAATAGAGTGTTTACAATACTGTGTAATCAGAACCGTAAAAGCTGTTCACAGTAGCAGGCCTCTGGAAAGTTCTTCTCATGGCATTACATATACCTGGATGGAAATGTCAAGTGAGCACTTAGAGCTCTGTTAGTGGAACTATGGAGAGATCTTAATATGTAGAACTAGGTATGATATACATAGAGATAATATTTAAATTATTGGGAAGTGATGAGATATGAAGGGAACATAGAAAGAAGAAAAAAGAGCTCAGGCTGGACAGAGTCCTGAGGTATACCCCACATTGGGAAAGAATCAGGATGATCATCCAACAAATTATATGGAGAAGGATCAGTAGGATAGGAGCATTACCCTTACAGAAAAATTTCTTGGAAATTTAAAAATTATTTTCTGATATCTGATGAATAACTTTATATAGATACTTTAGCAGAATTAATTCTATATTATCCAGAAAACATAATAAAATAAAATTTTAAAATAAATTGAGTAATATTAGGTTTAGCATTTGGAATTCATCTCTTTCCTATATGACCTAGAGATCAAGCTCTTCATTGATTTGTGCAAAAATTAGGAATCAAATATCCTGGGAGAGTGGAATTGGGGGAAAAGGAGACATACTATTTACCTAAGCATGAGCATGCACATACACGTACATAATGATTATCTAAAATTACATATGTGTATATTCACAGATATGAGTATACATTTGTGCTCATATATATTAGGACACATGTATGCATGCATTTTATAAATATTATCTATTTATTTTTATATACACACAATTAAAATGATATAAATTCTTTTTGGAAATGTTTTGTGTTATTTTTCCATTTTGCTATAATTACCTTGGTAGTACTTAGTTCCCTATTCATATAATTAATTAATAAATAATGCAAAGAATTAAATTGAAGAGAGATAGTTGTTTACTATCATCACTTTTGTTCTTCCCCTTAAAAAATGTTACATCACCACTCTTATGTATGAATACTTTTCTAGCAGCTTCTTCAGTATCTGAACACTTGCAACCCAGTATGACAATGTAGGGAGAAGATGAAAATATGGTTAATATTTAAATTAATAAACATTTAATAAAATCTATTACATTCACATCACTATACTAGTGTAATGGGGGGCTGGTTAATAAGCCTATTCTTTATGAGCATGTGTAGAAACCTTTGCTAATGTGCTGCTATGTAGACTTTATATAATTTCCAGGCATTTTCGAACTGATTCTGGCCCACTAACTGTGCAGTGAAGAGGCAACATTTTCAGTGATCATGGAACTGGAATTGGGATGCATTCAAAAGATTTTAGCCAGCCATAATGAGATTCTCTTGTTTCTGCTTCTTTCTACCCTGACAGTCATTGGAGAAGCAGAATGAACTACTATGGGCCACCTAGTTGGGAAGGGACCTTAGAACTATTTCCAGTGAGAACTGTCATGAAGCAGAGAGCAGATGGTCCTGCTGTTTCTTCTATCTCTTTTGTGTCTGTTATTTTCTCCTTTTTTTGTGAAGGAGATTAGAGCTGACTATAATCTCCTGAGTTTCAAAAAGTCAGCATAATGAGAAACCAGATGTTTTAGAGCTGGAGTCACTGTGATAAATTTCTAAAGTCAGAAAGTGAGAAGAAAAGATTGTAGCTACTTGCTTGATCCAGACTGGCAGTAGAAGAGAAGGGGAATCATTTATCCTTCAGCTATGCTGTATTTAGAATTGAAGTGACAAATGCTGTATAGAAATTGTCTAGAAGTTTGAACCCATTCTCCCCAGGAACTGAGCTGATATGGATAAAAATATGTGTCAGAGTTGTGTAGTTGTGAGTTTGTATGTGTGTGTGTGATATTCATACTTCTTTTCATATAATATATATATGTATATATGTATGCATGTATGTATGTATGTATATATGTGCATGTGTGTGTGTCAATGTATTTGCAGCTGGGGGGAAAAGTTTTCTAAAAACCTGATTGATATTAATTATTTAAATTGAACCAGGAAAGTAATCTCTAGTGGCTAACAGTATGGGGAATACCCAAGTGGGTGTTCACACTTTTAATATTAGAAAAGAGACATTTCCAACTCAACAATGTTACCCTTACAATTCTGAGTGGAGAAATGTAGCCAGTCTTTGGAAAAATAAATGTCTTAAGAGTCTTGTTACACAGACACAAAGAAAGCTTGAGGGAAGAAATATTTTTCTTTTTCCATTTTTTTTTTTTTTTTGCTTTTTGGAGGGGGAGGGCAGGGCAATTGGGGTTAAGTGACTTGCCCAAGGTTACACAGCCAAAGTGTCTGAGGCCAAGTCCTCCTGACTCCAGGGCTGGTGCTCTATTCGCTGCTCTATTTAGCAACCCTAGAAGAAATCTTTACGTAAGACTTAGCCTCTGCCCTGATGGAGCTTGCAAATTTTGTTAGAGCAGACAAATCACTTAATCTTTCTCAAATGATGTTATCTCTGAAATGGTGATACCTGTCTCACAGGATTATCTTGAGTGTCAAATTGAATATCTATCAAGTGCTTTGCAAACTTTAATTCTATAAATATTTGTTAATTTTAATAGCTATTCCCTAAATAGTTATTATTCTACCAAGAATTTCCAGATATATTTCTTGTCTAGATGGGGCAGGAATTTAAAGTTTGTGACTTTTATTGACTGAAGCCAGAATAACCACTTTTGTTCATGAAATTAATCATTGGTGTGGAGAATTTGTTGATAATAATGATGAAAATACTAATAATTTTAAGCTTTATAAAGGCATTTTCTTTGTAAGAAAATTCAAATACTTTCTGGTAAAAAGTCTAATAATACATAGTATGTGACTAAATGAAACAAGCATAGGTCTATATATGAAGATTCAAGTTAGACAGATCATGTGTTTTGTTTTGTTTTGCCTAGGGGAAAGGAAAAGTAAAAGGCAAATACAGGTTGCTTCTTGAAAATATGTGCTTTTTAGACAGTTTGAAGGGGACTTTGTATATTTTTCCAGCTAGTGATCCAAAACCTATGTACCATCTAAGACATATAACCCTGAGAGGAAGATGAACAGTTTGTGTGAGTGCAGTTCTCTGGGGGTAAGCTCTCTGACATTCCTGGACTCACACAGTGATCTAAAGAGGAAAATATAGCAAAAATCAATTTTGCCTGAAAACCTAAAAGGGCTAATCAATGAAAAGTTTTGCACCTTTAACCATAATGATAAAAAATGTTTGTAACTCACGGTGCATAATATAACAAATTCCTTCTTCCTTTATATACAAACAATCTTAGTTTAAATCCATAAAAATATTCTCAGATGTTCTTGAAATCAAACTCCTCATTATCTCCTGTATTATACAGGGATCAGAGGGATGCCATTGAAGGAGATTAATCATGATAGTGGGATCTCATTTCTGAAAATCATCAGTTAAAGCCCTTGTGGGCATTGATTTCTCTACATACGTGAAGAACTGTGGGTTCCTGGAGCACCCCTTGGTGATTCTACTATATCAAGTTTAGTAAGAGACTGGAAGAGAGTAACACAGAGGGGAGCAGTTTCTTTCAGTTAGATCTCTGAATGACAGAAATATAAGTGGAAGGAGAACTTGTAGATATCAAATGCACCCTGCTCCCTTTGCTGGTGATCACACTGAACTGTGTGATTTATCCAAAGTTCTACAGCAGTGAGAACAACTACTAAAACTCAGCAGAGTGCATTTTCTCCATGTCCTTCTTGGAATTTATCTGGGAAAGAGCATTGTGTGACTATGTTTGATAACAAATAGACTGTCAGTGGAGGTATCAAGAGTATTCTTGCCTCTCTAGAAGCACAGAGATAACCCAGTGAGTTTAAAATCTCCCAGTGTCCTACCATGGAAGAAGCTGTATAGTTTACAGGAAATTATGAAGGCGATAGAAAGAACCTATATTTATGTCATGTAGCTATTTAAGAAAATACATTTGAGCTGCTTAAGCCTTTCTGATGAATCGGACCACATTGCTAGACAAAGGGATGACACTAAAAAAAAAAGAAAACAAGAAAATAAACCAACCATTTATTCGGAGCAAAGATGGAGCCCAGGAAAAGACAACTTTAGCTCAGGGAAAAAATGTGAAGGCTAAAAGAAGGCATTGTGAATTCTATAAAAAAAAAATGATGGGGGCGGCTAGGTGGCGCAGTGAATAGAGCGCCGGCCTTGGAATCAGAAGGACCTGAGTTCGGAGCCGGCCTCCGACACTTAATCCACACAAACAAACAAACAAAAAACCTAGCCGTGTAACCTTGGGCAAGTTACTTAACCCCAATTGCCCTAAAAGGGCGGCTAGGTGGCGCAGTGAGTAAGAGTGCCGGCCTCGGAGTTTGGATGACCCGATCAGATCCGGCCTCAGAAAATGAGCACCCACGCATAAACAATGACTAGCCGTGTAACCTTGAGCAAGTTACTTAACCCCAATTGCTTTAAAAAAAAAATGATGACCATGGATTTAGAAAAACACGGGAACTGAAAAACTACATTTTTCCAAATCCCTCTTTTTATATTTTTTCTTCTTTAAAAGTTTTAATCATTCATTTCTTTTAACTTTTGAGTTTGAAATTCTTTCTGCACCTGCAGTACCCCCTCAGCTATAGAGTAAATAATATAACACCAATTTTATATTTGAAATCATGCAAATTATATTCCATATTAGCTATGTTGAAAAAAGCAAGAAAAAAATCAATCATTTTTAAAAAAATCAGTTTGCTTTCAATGTTCATCAGTTCTCTCTCTGAAGTATATTATTATTATTTTTTTTTTATTCTAAGTCCTTAGCAATGCCTTGGATCATTGTCTTGATTGCAATTAGCTAAGTATTTCATCACTGATCATTGTTAAAATATTCCTATTTCTGTATACAATGATCTTCTGTATCAGGCTGCATCAATTCATACAAGATCTCCCAGGTTTTTCTGAAGCTATCCCTCTCATTGTTTCTTACAGCGTAATAGTATTTCATCATAATAATGTGGCACAAATTATTCACCCATTCCCCAATTGCTGGGAATTCCCTCGATTTCGAATTCCTTGCCACTGAAAAAAATAATTTTTATAAGGATTCTATACACATAAATCCTTTTCCTTCCTCTCTAATTTGTTTGGGATACAGGCATATTGTTGGGCCACAGGGTGTGCACAATTTTATAGCTTTTTGGAAATAGTTTCAAATTGTTTTCCATAATGGTTGGATCAATTTCAACTCCACTTACAGTACCTCAGTGTCTCAGTTTTCCACATTCTTTCCAGCATTTGTCATTTTTCTTTAGCCAATCTGATAAGATTGAGGTTGTTTTAATTACCATTTCTCTAGCCAAAAGTGATTTATATCATTTTATATGAGTATAGATAGCTTTAATTTCTTCTTCTGAAAACTAACTCATAATATCCTTTGACCATTTTTCAACTGGGAATGGGTCTTAATTTTTTAAAATAATTTTTACATAGTTTCCTATATATTTGAGAAGGGAGGTATACATCAGAGAAACTCACAGCAATTTCCCATTAATTTCCTGCTTTCCTTTGACAACATTCGTTTTGTTTTTCTAATGCTTAAATTTACATGACGTCAAAAATATATATTATATTTCCCCAAATCCTTTCTATCCCATGTTTGGTCATAGGCACTACCTTATCCATAAATCTAAAAGGTATTATTTTCTATGTGCACTGAATTTGATTATGATTCCATCATTTAAATCATGTACTCATTTTCATTTCAGTGTATCTTGGTATATGGGATGAGATGTTGCTCTATGCCTAGATTCCACTAAATTACTTTCCAGTTTTTCCAGATTTGTGGTGAGAGTGACTTGGTGTTAAGTCCTGTTTCTAGTTCATGTGGGTTATGTGCTCCTGGCCAAGTCATCTTCTAAGAGTGATAGGGGACTGAATAACACTCTAAGTTGCAAACAAAGTATCATCCTGGATTGCCAGAGAGAATTGCCTTTACTGGTATTTCTTTTTTTTATAAATTTCATATATTTTTTTGTCTTTATTAATTTGTTTGTTTACTTTTAGTTTACAAGATTCAATTCAATAATTCCTTGAATTTCAAATTTTCTTTCCCTCCCTTCCCTTCCTGCTCCCCCTACCACCCCATGATGGCAAACAATCCAGTATAGGATCGGCAAATACTTTCATATTAGACATTAATCAGGTTAAAAAAGGCAGATTTTACTAGATAGCATGAAAAATGGTGAAGAGGAAATAAAACTGAACAGTAAAAAGAAAAAGATCAAGTAGATTGCTTCAATAAGGATTCAAACTCAGTTCTTTCTAGTTCTTTCTTTGGATGTAGACATCTCTCTCCATCTTGAGTCTTTTGGGATTGACTTATAGCACTGCATTGCTGACAAGAGTATGGTCTGTCATAGTTGGTCATGACATATATGTTGTGTCTGTGATTGTATATTAATTTCTCCTGGTTCTACTCTTCTCACTCAGCATCAGTTTGTATAAGCCTCTCCAGGTAAATATGATGTGCATATGCATAATTTCCTTTTTTTGCAACCACAAAAAGAGCTGCTATAAATATTTTTGTATATATGGGTCTTCTTCCCACTTCTATGATCTCTTTGGTATATAACACTAGAATTGGTATTGTTAGGTCAAAGGGTATGGAAATATTTATAGTCCTTTGGGCATAATTCCAGATTGATCTACAGAATGGTTGTATCAGTTCACAGCTCCACCAGCAATGCATTAGTGTTCCAATTTGCCCAAATACCCTCCAGCATTTGTCATTTTCCTGTTTTGTCATCTTAGCCAATCTGACTGGTGATATGTGGTACCTGAGAGCTGTTATAATTTGCATTTCTCTAATCAATAGTGATTTAGAGCACTTCTTCATATGCTTATAGATATCTTTAATTTCTTTCTCTGAAAACTGCCTGTTCATGTCCTTTGACCATTTATCAATTGGTGAATGACTTGTATTTTTATAGATTTGACTCAATTCTCTGTATATTTTAAAAATGACTCCTTTATCAGAGACATTGGTTGTAAAAAATTATTTTCCAATTTCCCTCTTAATCTTGGTCACATTGGCTTTGTTTTTACAGAAGCTTCTCAATTTAATGTAATCAATATTATCCATTTTGCATTTTATAATGTTCTCTAATACTTGTTTGCTCATAAAGTCTTCCCCTCTCCACAGATCTGACAGGTAAACTTTTCCTTGTTATCCCAGATTGCTTAAAATATCATCCTTTATGCCTAGATCATGTACCCATTTAGACTTGATTTTGGTATATGGTATAAGATAATGGTCTATGCCCAGTTTCTGCCATACTATATTCCAGTTTTCCCAGCACTTTTTTGTCAAATAATGCATTCTTATCCAAAAAACTGGGGTCTTTCGGTTTATCAAACAATAGATTACTATACTCATTGAATGCTGAATCGCGTGCATCCAATCTGTCCCATTGATCTACTACACTATTACTCAGACAGTACCAAGTAGATTTGATGACTGCTGCTTTATAATACACATTAAAATCTAGTACATCTAGTACACCTTCGCTAGCATTTCTTTTCATTAATTCCCTTGATATTCTGGACGATTTGTTCTTAACGATTAAATTTTGTTACTATTTTGTCTAGCTCTATAAAGTAGTTTTTTTGGTAAATTGATTGGTATGGCACTAAACTTATAATTTAGTTTGGGTAAAATTGTAATTTTTATTATATTAGCTCAACCCAGCCATGAGCAATTAATATTTTTCCAATTAGTTAGATATAACTTTATTTTTGTGAGAAGTGTTTTGTAGTTGTGATCATATAAGTCCTGGGTTTGTTTTGCCAGGTAGATTCCCAAATATTTTACAATGTCTATGGTAACTTTAAATGGTATTTCTCTTTCTATTTCTTGCTGTTGAATTTCATTAGAGATATACAGGATTTCTGAGGATTTATGTGGTTTTATTTTATATCCTGCAAGTTGGCCAAATTTATTTATTGTCTTAAGTAGTTTTTTTTTTTTTGTTTTTGTTTTTTGCTTTTTGGAGGGCAATTGGGGTTAAGTAACTTGCCCAAGGTCACACAGATAGGTTTTTGTTTGTGTGTATTAAGTGTCTGAGACCGGATCTGAACTCAGGTCCTTCTGACTCCAGGGCCAGCACTCTACTCACTGTGCCACCTAGCCACCCTCTCAAGTAGTTTTTTACTTGATTCTCTAGGATTCTCTAAGTATATCATCATATCATCTGCAAAGAGTGTAGCTTGTTCTCTTCTTTGCCTAATTTGATTCATTCATTTCTTTTTCTTCTCTAAATGCTACTGCTAACATTTCTAGTCCCAGATTGAACAAGAGGGGTGATGGTGGACATCCTTGTTTCACCCCTGATCTTATTGGAAATGCTTCTATCTTCTCCCCATTATATGTAATACTTGCTGATAGCTTTAAATAGATGCTACTTATAATTTTAAGGAAGACTCCACTTATTCCTATACTTTCTAGTGTTTTTAATAGTAATGGATGTTGTATTTTTTCAAAAGCCTTTTTTGTATCTATTCATATAATCATGTGTTTTTTGCTAGTTTTGTTTTTGATTTAATGAATTATACTTATGGTCTTCCTAATATTAAACTATCTTTGCATTCCTGGAATAAATCGTATTGGATCATAGTGTATTATTCCTGTTATAAGTTGCTGTAGTCTTTTTGCTAATATTTTATTTATAATCTTGCATCTATATTCATCAGGGAAAAGGTCATGATAATCATATAAATTTCAATATTGACAGTTATCAGCTTCTTATATAGGCATGTGAACATTTTGCTTTTGTTGCATCCCAAGTTATGTGCATTTGTGCATTACTGTGCATGTGTGCATGTGTGAATGTGTGTTTTCCTTGTTTATCTTTTTATGTCTTTCTTGGGTCTTGTAATTGGAGATTAGATTTTCCATTGAGCTCTGGCTTTTACATCAGGAAAGACTGGAAGTCCCTTATTTCATTAAAAGGACCATCTGCTTGCCTGAAAGATTATGCTCAGTTTTGCTGGTTAGTTAGTCCTTGGTTGTAGTCCTAGCTCTTTTGCCCTACAAATTATCAAATTCCAATCCCTCTGATCTTTGAATGTAGAAGCTGATAGGTCCTGTGTGATCCTGTCTGTATTTCCACAATATTTGAATTCTTTCTTTTTGCCTGCTTGCAGTGTTTTTTCCTTAATCTTTTAATTCTGGAATTTGGCTCATATATTTATTGGAGTTTTCAATTTGGGATCTCTTTCAGGAGGAGTCTAGTGAATGCTTTCAATAGCTATTTTATCTTTTGATTCTTGGAGTTTAGGACAGTTTTCATTGACAATCTCTTGGAGGATTTTGTTCAGACTGCTTTTGTTCATCATGGCTTTTTGGCAGACCAATAATTCTTAAGTAATTTCTCCTGGATCTGTTCTCTACATCATTTGTTTTTCCACTGAGATATTTTACACTTTCTTCCAATTTTTCAATCTTCATGTTTTGTTTGATTGACTCTTGGTGCATCATAGAGTTCAGAGTTTAGTGTTAGCTGATTCTAATTTTTAGCAAATTATAATCTTTGGTTACTTTCTAAGAACCTTTTTAGAGATGTATTTTCTCCATTTACTTCACTTATTTTACTATTTAAGGGTTTGTTTTCTTCAGTGAAACTTTTTTTTGCATTTTGGTCACTGCCTCACTAATTTGGTCTTTAAAATCTTTCTTAAGCTCCTCCAATAATGCTATTTGGGTTTGAGACCAGTTCATATTTCCTTCTGTGGTCTCAGGTGTGGGTAAAGAGTCCAAGTTGTCCTCCATATTTTGTTGTTCTTGATCTACATAATAAGCTCTGATTGATTTTCTTGCCTTCCCCTTCTCCTTCTCAGCTTCCTTCCTTCCCATTGTAATTTTCTGTTTCCTAATTTCTCAGGCTGGGACCTAAGGGCCTGGATGTTGACTTTGAATGCTGTAGCCTTTGCGTGTCTAGTTTGAGGCCAAGGCAGGCATCTCAGTGAGGTATGCTGAGGCACACAGTGTAATCTGTGGAGTAGGGGTGGTCTGGCCACTTCAGATTTCTGCCTCTATACTCCTGGGCTAGAGCTCAGCTATGCTTTTGCTGTTCAGGTGAGGTGGGGCTTTTTGGGATACCTCCCCCTCTTTTCTTCAGACTTCTTGCTGCCTCAGTTACACCCCTTGTCAATGACTCCCAAAGCTGAGGCTATTTCCATTATCTTAGGATTTCACTATGGGTAGGACAGCTATCTTTAGGTTTTCTAGGTCAGGGAGGAGGAATTGGAGCAGCCAGAGTTTACTTTTTCATCTTGGCCCCTGGAAAAACAGTCTGGCAATTTCTAAACTTCCAGGCTGGGGCTGATAGCCCCAGGAGAAGCTGCAGTCTCTGCTGGGTGCCTGAGCCCTCCAATGATTCGTCCTATACCATGGTAAGATGCTAGTGAGATGGCTGCAAATTGCCTTTTTGATGGGTGGGTCTGCCAGCCAGGGCTTCTTCTCTCTCTGTTGTAGTCTGCTTGTCTGCTCTTTAGTTTGAGCTGCTGCAGCCTCCACATGCTTCACACTCCCCCTGTCCAGACACCCATGGACACTTTCCTGGGCTGGATTCTGCCACACTCAGTCTCCCAGTGAATTCAGTCACTCCAAAATCTGTTCAGATTCACTTTTTAAGGTTTAGTGATGGGATTCACAGAGGAGCTTAGAGAAGTTACTGTTTCCATTATTCCATCTTGGCTGCACCCCTCCCTGGTATTTCTTAAACCAACGTAATTTGAGGTCCAATCCTTATCCATATTGTTTAGTTACTTATATATTAGTGCCTGTCTAAAATGAATTTATTTCTTTTGAAATATCACATATTAAATACTTCCAATTTTTATGTCTATTTCACTTCAATTACAATATTAAATATGGTCAACCTAAATTAAAAAAAATAAATGTGAAATCTGTTTTTTTCTTTATTTAAATTAGTTACTGTTTAAATACTTGTCTATGTAGCACACACTTTTTTTTCAAAAATTTTCATTTAGTATAGTAGAGCAATGACAAGGATATGATTTTGAAGATTTTTCAGCTGTAACTCCCCATGAAAATATTAACAGTATAAATAAATAATTTATAGATAAATACTAATAACATTGATTGACATTTTTTCTGAGAATTTATTTTAAAATTTCTATCAGCAATATGTTTGAGATATAAAGAATTTCTAAGAGAGTGTTCATTTAAATTTTATTTACTTTCACCTGCCTCATTAATTGCCTTTCTCCTAAATTACTTCCTAAATTACCAAACATTAGGTTGATATGTCTATCTATATCCTTTGAATCTTTTTCAAACTGCTAATTATGTGTGACTGTAGTTATCTCTGTGTCTAGAAAACCTGCATTTATCTTTATGCTCCAAAATACCCTAAAGACAATACTGCTGGGTTACACCAAGTATCATTTATTTGAAATGTTCCCCCGAGAATAAGTCTAATGTGTAGACATTCAATCTAAATGGATTTTACTTTATCATTTGTATTTTAGTATTAAAATATTTTCTAACTTTTATTTTTGGGATACTGCCACAAATATTTCCTATGCTGATTCCATCATTCTGACCAGCAACCAGGTTACCCAAGATACCCAAGTTTATACCTTGATCCAAAGAATAGCTTCTTTCTAGCTGTCATATTGATCAGTTAGTGGTGGTGGTTCTACCATGAAAGACTGGAATCCAGGAGCAGGAGCTCTATGATGAAGTTTTGGGGGAAAACAGAACATTAAGGTTAGCCTACAGTTCACAGCCAAGGAACCTGTAGAAATACTTTGTCCGGTAGACAAAGAAGGGAAAAGTTAATATGGAAGCTTCTTGTCAAAAGGGATTGTTTCATCCTTTACATTTGTGTCCCCAGAATGTATTAACAGAGTCTGGAACACTAATAAAGTCAGAGGTTATATGGTAACTAAAGATAATGATTTGATACACACATATGTATACACTATTTGTGGGTTAATTTGTATATGTACATATATAGATATAATACATATATGTGTGTATACTTTGTATATATATGTGTATACGTTTGTGTATACACACACACACATACATATAGGAGTAGATCAATAGGAATGGATTACTTAGTGATCAGATAGTGTTTGTATGTGTACGTTGGCATTTTTTTCTTAGTGTGCCAAGATTCAATGATTGGTTTCTGGTATGGACAATATTGAGTCTCAACATGTATAGACATCATCAAATCACCTACCAAATTCTGATAGTAATTTTATATGTGTCATGTCAGCGGGGGAAAGTATCTTGAAACACAAAAGCATATTTGTGCCTCATGATGACATATTCAGATTTTATTTTTTATGAATCACAAGTCAGCACTCTCTTAGCGAAGAAACTTCAGTGGCTCCCTATTGCCTCCGGAATGAAACACAAACTTCTCAGCTTGACATGTAATGCCCTGCATAGTCTGACCCTAGATTACATTCCAGATTTTTTCATGTAATTCCCCTTCATGCTCTCTAAATTCCAGCCAAAGTGCCCTACTTATTATTTCCCAGACTTAGCATTTTATTTCTTTTTCCTTGCCTTTCCATATTCTCTTTAAAAAGTTCACATCGGTTCCCTTCTAACCAGTACCTCTTAAAATCTTTTTCTTTACTTAAAGCTAAGATATTTCTGTTTTTAATTTCCTCTCTCTCCACAAATGTTCATATATATAAGTATTTGTTGGTAAATAAGTTTCATTTTCTCAAAAGAATATAAACTGCTTGAAGGTAAGGACATTTTTTTGTTTTTTGTTTTCCCAATTTAGCACCATACCCATACACTTGATTGTTAGTTTTCAGACGTGCAAGTTCATTAGTGTTGGAATAATGAAACAATTTTTACAAAGTAGATTAATGACTGTTTTTTTTTTTTAGAGAATTACAGAAATATTTGAACTATGAGAGAAAAAGATATATATAGATATAGATATAGATACAGATATAGATATAGATGTAGATATAGATATAGAGACAGAGACAGAGATAGATAGATAGATAGATAGATAGATAGATAGATAGATAAAGATAGGAAGATATAGATATAGACAAATATAAATACACATAGATATAGAAATAGATAGTTACAGATTTATATTTCCTTTTAAATTATTTGTAGCCTAAAGGGGTGGAGTCTTAGATGAGTTCCATTAAACCTTAATGAATTTGACCAATTAAACTGAAATGTATATTTCATTAATTCAAATGGCCAACCTGGTGAGTTTAAGCTTTTATACATGTAGAATTATTATGCATTTGAGTAAAGCAAACTTTGAAACATTTCAGCACTCTTGTTAATTATTGGCGGACTTCTGAGTGTCTGAATGGTAGAAGACATTGTAGAAGCATTGCATTTAGAAAAAATAAGGATGACCTTGTAAACTACAGACCATATCTTTCCTAATTTGAAATGTATAAACATATTTATTCATATACATTCCTACGTACTTGTGTATTATATGGTGCATATATAAATATACCTATATTTCTGCACACGTCTGTTCAAATGTACAAAGGTGTATGTGTGTATATCTCCAATTAGGAATATGGGGCCATTCATAAAAGATTAACATGGCTTTGTGAAAAATATTTGTGTTACAACTGTATCTTTCTTATAAGAGTAGTAGCTACATTCATACAGAAAAAGAGTGGTTTATCCAAGCTCATATAAAAGCCCCAAACCAAGCTTTGTTTCTTTATTCCCACTGCTACATTGTTCTTTGCAATAGTCTAGGCTAACACTTAAATGATTAATGTTAAAGATGTTAGGAACTCCAGTAAGAATTATGAAATTGAGATGAACAGTGAGTCTGCTTTTCTGTAGTTTCAGCATATATGTATTTAGAAAACTGATACTTTAAGTTATCACACAATCTGTCAAACACACACACATGTGCACACATATGCACAAACACATAAATACTTTATAACCATTTTATCACCTAACTACTATCCTGTAGTCTAAACTTTTGAAGATAAGATTCTTATTATTATTTTTTTTTAGTCTATAAACTTTGCTGCCATTTCTTTTGACTCTGATAATGCTATCCCTGGGTATAAAACGCACACTCAGCACTTGTGCTGAGAATACCATTAACCTCATATATCTTTTTCATGTGTGAGCATGTGTGTGTGTGTGTGTGTGTGTGTGTGTGTGTGTGTGTGTGTGTGTGTTTGTGTTAGCTCTTGTAGAAGATCAAATTTGGGATTTTTGTAGTAAATTGCTAATATTCTTCTTCTAAACCCTCAGCACAGTAAGTTTAATTAACTTTACTTGTCTTTTTCCCTTTTTCGGAGACAAAATATATTGTTCTTCCCCTGACGAAAGGCTTCCTAGAATCATCCTAGGAGAATATACAAAGACAACCTTGGGGAATTATTTAAGAAGAATGGAGAATACCCTCTCCCAAGGGGGGGAGGGGACAGGGAACCTGAAACTGTTTATAAGAATTCAGGTGCCATTTTAATGCATATTTAAGTATCTCAAGGTCAAGACAGTTGCTAAGAATATTCATACACATATACACAAACATCTATATAAATAAGCAATAAAGCAAACAAAAATAAATTTGGAGCAAATTAAAATAGTTAATTTTGGATTATGCTCTGTCCTGTTTAAATGAATAACTTTTAAAGCTTTTTAATAACATCATCATAGCATGCTATAACAATGATATGGCAAATAGAAACCCTAGATATCCATGTTAGAAAAGTTTTTTTTTCTCAATTCTCTTCTGAATTCCAAGACAAATAATTAATTGTCCATTTTATATTTTGAACAGAATGTCCCAAAGGCATCTAAAATACAGTATGGCCAAAAAAAGAAAACATTTTCTTTTTCCAAAACTCATTCTTGTTCCAAATTTCTCTCTTTTTATATAGGCAGTAGCATCCTTCCAGTCACCTAGAGACTTGTAAGATTAGAATCATCCTTGACTGTTCACTCACCCTCCCAGTCCCTTGTCCAATAACTTGCCAAGCCTTGTAAATTCTCCTACACACACTCTCTTTCATCTGTCTCTTTCTCTCTCATCACATGGCTGCCATTCTAGTCCAGGTCTTCAGTATTACAATAGCCAGGTAATTGTTTTCTCAGCCTTGCACCTCTCTGTTCTTCAATCCATTCTCTGTTCAGCTGCCAAAATGTTATTCCTAAAGCAAAGATCTTACCATATGAACCACATTCTCAAAAAGCTTCAATAGCTTTCCATTCAATTTAGGACAATATAGAAAGTACACTGTTTGGTCTCTAAAACCTATCACAATATAGCACCAGTTTTTGTTGTCATTGGATTGATATCTTTGTCACACTGTGAACCATATTGTCCATGGGTTTTTTTTTTTTTTTTGGCAAAGATACTGGAGTGATGTCTGGGATTTCCTTCTCTAGTTGTTGTTATTGTTCATCATTTGTTCTCAAAAAGGGCCAATAACATGATGAGGGTGATGCCTTGACTTGTGAGTGTCCACCTCCCCTGGATTAAGGCAAGGAGAGGTTAAGTGATTTGCCCAGGGTCACAAAGCTAGTAAGTGTTTGAGGCCAAATTTTAACTCAAGTCTCCCTGACTCCAGGTCTAGTACTTCATAAAATGAACCATCTATTTGCCTCTTCTTACCAGCTTACCTTTTCTATTCTACACTTGGTACTGATTTGTGTTAAAAAATGGATGTTGTGCAGTTCTCTGTGGCCACCCATCTCACTTCTGACTAGTAGCGTAAGTAGTTTTCTAAGTAGCCTGCATAAAGTGACAATATCAAGAAGTTAGTTTACAAAAAGGAACATAGAAGTCATGTATAGACCATCCCAAATATAAAAGGAGCCTACCTTGCAAACTATATCATATAGTAACCAAAATCCACGAGAATATTCGCTAAATCAGGGGAAGTTCTCTAACCCTTGCTGTGAGAGCCTTTCAGTTCTGAGATATGCAAATATTATGTACATTTCAGACATCTACAGTAACACAAGCAGAACAGCAAATTTTGTGGATAACTCTGAGACCATTTAGATATCTTAATGAAGTAACCCCAATATGTCACAGGTAAATTAGTTTGGTCCCCACCAAAACCCTATAAAATGAGACGCCCAAATTCCTGCCCCCAAGTACTCTTTCATCTCCATCTGAATTCATACTGCTGAGTGTTCCCAATGCTAATCCAGATTTACAGGAGTTACTGCGACATTCCCCTTTCTTCGCCACCACTACCTGACTTCCTCCACCTCCTCCTCATCATCCCCACATTATTTTCTTCTGCATCATTTTCCCCTACACCTTCTTCACCTTATTTTCAACCTAACTTCTCATTGCCTTCATGATCTTTCCCAATGCACACCCGAAAGACAGGGAGTGACTGCCTCCATTTCATAATTTCATAAATTAGCAATTTGTGATTTTTAAGTACATCTTTTCCCAAACAATTCACTTGGAAATGAGGACTTATTTCAATGTGTGTGCATATGGCTGTGTGTTTGAATGGATTTGAATGTGCATTATTAAAGCATGAGTATGAGGTAAAATTATTCAGTTCTCACATGTAGGATTCAAACATTCAGTGGGTTCTTTTTTTACTCCTAGATTAGCACTCTATTGTAGCAGACATCCCCTTTCTCTGTGTGTCTCTCTCTTTGTCTCTGTTTCTCTCTCTGTCTGTCTCTCTATAGATAATATTGAATTTTCTTAGTATCTGTTAGTTTTGTTTGACTATATATTTATATGTTTAATGATTTCTATAGTTCACAGCTAATGATTTAATATTAATTTTCCAATTAAAGTCTTTGCTAATTGTTTGAGTCCTGATCAAATATATGTTTTTAAAATTGTGTTATTTTTTCAAGTTAGCTGCTCTGGTTCAAACTGAAATATGTGATTTTATAGCTTCTTGTCTATGTTGGAATAATCCTAGGGGCCAGACAAAGGATACTTATTATTTTGTATAAACCACATTAAACCTGATAATTCATGGGAGTTAAAAACTTAGTGAAGCATAGGCTATATAAGGAACTTGTTTAAATTGCATGGTAAGGAAATTTCAAGGTCAAGAAGGAATCTACATGAAGGGCTCTGCTTCCTTCTAAAAATGCAAATTTGGATAATGTAAATAACAACAGAGTAATTGGTAAGAGTTGGAGCTAGGATAAAGTGAAAGGGTTTGAGATCCCTGACTTTCATCTTTCATATCCAATTGAAATAAATGAAAGGTCTCTGATTTTATCCATATAGAGAAATTTCTTAAACAAAGCAGATGATAATACATATATGACTTTAGATAGATAACTATTAAGTGTATCAAGTGTTAAAGACAGGATTTGAATCCACTCCAAGATATTTCTGAGTCCCAATCTGTAAGTATGGTATAATCATATTCTCTACTTAATATGGTTTGTTGTGGCTATATGTATATATATATATATATATATATATATATATATATATATATACACATATAAATGCACACAAATATTCATATTTATATATGCATATATATACACACACATATATATGCACGTATTTCTGGATCTATGATTTCTTCATTATACCTAGCACTGCCTCTCAGCCACCTCAGAATATGAATTCAAATCCTTAAAAATCTTCCTCTCTGGACCTTACAAACAAAGCTGTCTGATATTTTGGCTTTGTTCCCTAGCTCTCCGTATCATGAATATTTCTGCCAGTCACTCATTGCTGAATCTCTCCATTCCAAGGTCCTAAGATGTCTTTCTTCTGAATCTAAATAGATTTCTTAGTCCTTTCCCAGTGATGAATTTCTTTCTTTCAACAGAACAATGAATAATTTCCAAACTATAGTCATAGAGTTTATTAGACTATTAAGCAATTAAGTGCTCACACAGAATCACACAGCTAATATATATGTACGTTGGTTTTAAATCCATATTATTCTGATCCTAAAGCCAGTCCCACCCATTGTACTATTTTTCTTCATTTTTAGTAACACATTGTTTGAAAATAAAATTATAAGACTCTTTTCCCACCTCTTTATGAAGGGATTTGTTAAGGTAGATAGCTTCTTTGGAAGGGAAGTTGTCTCTACATTTTTTTAAATAAAAAGTTGGAGAAAAAATGGTACCTGGAAATCTTAGCTTGTGATGACACTCCAAATTTCTTTCTTCTATCACCTGTACCAAATTTCTTTGTTCAAGTTTTATGCTCAATCTCTCACATTTTGTTCCTAGAATCATATAATAGACATTGAAGTTTTTGGAGGACTAATGTACTAACTATCCTTTCATACCTAAGTTGAGTTTTTTTCCAATTTAACATTCTTGGTTGCTTTTATAGTATTTTGAGAACATTGAGCAAAATTATACTAAATGGAAGATCATGCAGATTGTGGAAAAAGCCATGCATTTTAAAAGATTGCAATTATCATAGTAAACAAATCTGACAAAAAGAACTAAGCTTGTAGTTCTTACCTAAAATTCCTTGTCAGATGTCATGAGAAAAGTAAAATATTCAGCTATTGTATGGGGTGCTCAGCGAGGATTCAGAGCTTTTGGCATGAGAGTTTGGTTAGCCATTTCCAGCCCACTCATCCACCTGAATTTTTCATCTGTCACTCAACTCTCATTTGGGTCTCCACAAAACTGTAGCATGAGCAGCAACCACACCCTGATAAAACCATTTCAGAAGACAAGCTAAACCAGGTCGAGGATAACCAGCCGGCCTCAAATCTTTCAATGTATTTGGGGATTATGCACCTCAAGCAGGTGAACCTCAAGCTTTTAGAATGGGTGGATGAGAACAATTTGTTCCAATGGCCACAAAAGAGATTGGAGCAGGTGCTGCAGAGCACTTAGAGCTTGGTCAGACATTGAAGATACCAATGTCATCCACTGCATCATGAGTCATCTCCAGTTGTACTTTCTTTTGTCCTGCCACAAGACTTTGATCACTCTGGAAGAGAGAGTGAGGTTGATGACTTTGTGTAACTCTGCCTTACTTAAATCCAATCCATGTGCTAGTCAATATGACACATTATGATGTCATAGGCCTTCTCAGAAATGGAGAAAAATATTATAAAGTGGCATGAATGGGCTAACCATATGGCATTGTTAAACACAGACACAGTAGTCAATGACTATAGTAATCTCTTGTTTGACAAATGAAAGTTTCTCAAATAAGAACTCACTATTTGACAAAAACTCTTGGGAAAACTGGAAAATAGTATTGCAAAAACTGAACATAGACCAATGTACACTGTACACCAAAATAAATTCTAAATGCATACGTTATCTTTACATAAAGGCTGATACTGTAAACAATCTGGAAGAGCAATGAATAGTTTACTTATGGAGAAGGATAGAATCTATGACCATACAAGGGGTACATTACAAAATACAAAATGGATAATTTTGATTGCATTGTTAAACACATGAAGATAAAAGATAATGTTTCTTTATCCAAGCCAAGTGGTGTGACAAGGAAATGTAAACGATTATTATACTTAGTGACACTTGATATTATATAATTGCCTTTCTAAACCAATCACACTATTTCTCAATATACGGATTTTAAACCCAGTTAACATTAGTCTTAATGCCTTACCAACAAGTTTCTAATACTGATCCATGCTGCCCAATCATTCCATTAGCAGTTATTACATGCTATAGACCTGATCTCTATCTTGCCTTTAAACCTAGTGTCTTGGTCTCAACGGCCTAACCATTTGCAATACAATTTGTTCTTGTTGTTGAGAAATTTTTTACTCTGGGATCTTTAAGATCACAAGAAGAATCTCACACAGAAACTGGATCTGGTTACTACAGGTTGAATATCTTAAAAGCAAAACTGAAAAGAAAAATATTTAAGGGTATGGTAAGGAAAAACAACTTCTTATAACTACTTTAGTTTCTTAGGGTATGGATTTTGCATATGCACATATATGTGCATATATACACATACATTCATATATGTGTATGTATCTGCATATATGTATTATGCATATGTGTGTATCTATCCATCTATCTATCTATCTATCTATCTATCTATCTATCTATCTATCATCTATCCATCTATATTAATCCTGCTTGCCAAATAGAGTCAATCAACAGTGTTCTGTGCCAATTTGTGATAGATAAATAATATCTTTCAAAAAAATAGTATTACAGGACATTGAGGGACCAAATAAGAATTAAAAAGTGGAGCTTTCTAAGAGAGGGAGTGTCACACAAGCAGGTATCTTTTGTTATTAGGGTAAAAAACATTTGCTCTTAAAGAGCAACAAAGAGGAAGATGATCAGATAGATTTATCATTTTTAAAGATTTCATTTGACTTAAGATATAAGAGTTAAGGTAATAGCTTAGAGAATGGTACAGAGGTATCTATCCAAGGAAGTTGACACTTTTACATTGAACTACTAGATTCCACACCTAGAATCTGCCTCCTGTCTCTAATTATAGACAGATGTGGAACTGATAAATTGATTAATATTTAAATTTATGTTAAACTATCTATAAAGATATGGATAAAGGTATATAGGTGTATTCATGTAAAGGCAAAAAGAAATGAAATTACACATTCTACTATACTTGCATCACATACATATTGTTTGACTGTATCATACATCAAAATTTGCCAAAATTTCTCTTTTATATATATGCAATAACTATGCATTAAAGCTAGGTAGATCTAAGAAGCAAAATAAACAGAAAAGTTCAAAGTTGGACTCCTATTTAAGGGGCAAAGAGGCTCAAAGAATGGAGGAGGACTGTGAGGTCAGAACTCCTGCACCAAAAGCCCCAAATGAAAATACAAGCTGGCTACAGGCCATAGAGGACCTTAAGAAGCAGATAAGAGAAGTGGGGGGAATTTTGGGAAGAGAAATGAAAAAGATGCAAGGAAAGTATGAAATGACAGTCAACAGCCTGACTGAGGAAAATAACACCTTAAAAAATAGACTAAGTCAAATGGCAAAAGAGGCTCAGAAAGGCAATGAGGAGAAGAATGCCTTAAAAAGTCAAATTTGCCAGATGGAAAAAGAATCTCAAAAGTTCACTGAGGAGATTCATTCCTTCAGAGTTAGACTAGAGCAAATGGAAGCTAGTGACTTTATGAGAAATCAAGATACTATTAAACAGATAAAACAAATGAAAGAATCAAAGGCAATGTAAAATATCTCATGGGAAAAACCATTGACCTGGAAACTAGATCCAGGAGAGATAATTTAAAAATTATTGGACTACCAGAAAGCCATGATCAAAGAAAAAACCTAGAAATCACCCTTTGAGAAATTCTCAAGGAAAATTGCCCTGATGTTTTAGACCCAGAGGGCAAAATAGAGGTGGAAAGAATCCACCCATCGCCTGCTGAAAAAGATCCCCAAAAGAAAACTCCTAGGAATATTATAGCCAGGTTCCAGAATATACTCCCAGATCAAGTAGAAAATACTACAAGCAGCCAGGAAGAAACAATTTCAATATTGTGGAAACACAATCAGAATAGCCCAGGACCTGGCAGCTCCTACACTGAAGGACTGAAGAGCATGGAATATGATATTCCAGAGGGTAAAAGAACTGGGATTGAAGCCAAGGGTCACCTACCCAGCAAAACTGAGTATCTTGTTTCAGAGGAAAATATGGTCATTCAGTGGAATAGAGGACTTTCAAGCATTCTTGATGAAAAAACCAGAATTGAATAGAAAATCTGGCATTCAGACACAAGAAGCAAGAGATGCTTGATAAGGTGATCAAGGAAAAGAAATCAAAAGGAACTTATCAAAATTGGACTATTTACATTTCTACATGGAAAAACAATAACTGTGTTTGATGAAACCTTTCTCATTATGAAAATAATTGAAGAGGGGTACATGGCATATGTTCACAGGTATACATGGATAGAGGGCACAGGTTGAATTTGATGGGAAAGGATGATTCTTTTTTTTTTTGGAGGGCAATTGGTGTTGGGTGACTTGCCCGGGGTCACTCAGCTGGGTTTTTGTTTGTGAGTTGGGTGTCTGGGGCCGGATCCGAGCTCGGGTCATTCTGGCCCCAGGGCCAGTGCTCTGCTCACTGCGCCACCTAGCTGCCCCAAGGAAGGGATTATTCTTAAGGGGTGAAATCAAGAGGTGAGAGAGGAAAGTGGCAAGAGGAGATGGAGAGAGACAGGGTAGGGTAAACTCTCTCATGTAGAAGAGGCAAGGGAAAGTAGTTGCAGGGGAGGGGAAGAACAGGAAGGCAAAAAGACAAAAGCATATTCTCATTGAAGTTGGCTCAAGGAGAGAATCACATACATACTAAATGGAATATCTTACCCTCACTCACTCTCCTGAGTAGGGGAAAGGGGGATGATGGAGGGGAGGGCATTCTTGGGGGAGGGGAGGTTGGAAGTACCCACTATCAAAGAGGGACAGGATCAAAGTAGGGAATGGACCAGGTGGGATGTGAGATGGGTGGGAGGGAAATATAAGCAGTCTTTTACAATATATCTACTATGGTAATGTTTTGCATAGCTATACATGTACAACACATACTGAATTGCTTATCTTCTCAGATGGAGTGGGTGACAAGGGAGGAAGGGAATGGATCTGAAAATTGAAGTTTTAAAATTAAATGTTTCATAAGATGTCCAGGCATTGGGGCACAGAGATTCACCTTGCCCTAATGGCAAAGTCGAAGGGGGTATGGGAGAAGATATGGGAGAGAGCAGATTGGATGAGGGGATATCTAGTGGGACTGCTATTCTGGGGTGGTGAGTAGGGAAAAAATGGGGGAAAAATGTAACTCATAATCTGGTGGAAATGAATGATGTATACCAGAAGTTAATAAAGCATTTGTTTAATTAAAAAAAAAGAAGCAAAATGATTGAAGAGAACATGACTATGGTAAGGGGGTTCCTTTGGGTTGACTGGAAGTCTGAGTTCTAAATGGGGAAGTTTTATAATGAGGAAGGTTCAGTGATAATCTTTAATGCATATGAGTAGAAGAAGCTTTAGAGTAGGCAAACATTTTGTTTCTGATTAGAGATGT
Organism: Gymnobelideus leadbeateri; assembly: GCA_011680675.1. Classification (NCBI taxonomy): domain Eukaryota; kingdom Metazoa; phylum Chordata; class Mammalia; order Diprotodontia; family Petauridae; genus Gymnobelideus; species Gymnobelideus leadbeateri. The sequence continues at coordinate 110,156 of WOXC01000280.1, forward strand.
ATGAGGTTTCATCATCATCATAATCATAGTAATAATAGCAATATTTATATTAAATGTTTACTATTTTATCAGACATTTAGGGATTTAAAGGTATTTTACATATGTTCTCTCATTTGTTACTTACAACCGCATAAATCTGATAATAAAATTGTTATTATGATTGAAATCATGACACACTGATGTTTAGTGATTTTCCTAGGAATTTGGAACTCAAGTGAAACTTGAAATTTAAACCCAGATCTTCTGATTCTAATACATTTGATTCAATATCTTATCAAATCTTCTTATTTTTTATTTACCAATGTAAAATATCTTGATCATACCCTTTTCTCTTTTCTGATATGGTCACCAACTTGCTGTAGATGCCTAGTTCTGTTTGGCAGAGACTATTGCAATAGATTTTTTTGTTGGTTTATGCCTCAAGACTCTCCCCAGTCATTACATCCACCACTCAGCAGTGAAAGTAGTCTTTAAAAAAACACAAAAACAACAATTTATTCCCCCAATATAGTGAACTCCAATGACTGCATATCATTCCTAGGGTCAAATATGACAATAGCAATTACCAGCACTTTTATATAGAATTTTACGTTTGTAAAATACTTTACCAGTATTAACTCATGAGATCCCCACAAGAACTCTTGAAGTTCAGTGCTAATATTGTACCCATTTTGCAGATAAGTAAACTGAGGATTGAGTTACAGATCAGGATTGAGTGACACATCTAGTAAGTGTCTGAGGCAGAATTTGAACTCAGGTCTTCCTGCTCCAGGTCCACAGCTCCATTAACATCAACAACCAGCTGTTTTATATCCAATATAAAATCTTCTGTTTTATGTTCAAAGTCTTTCATAGCCTTCTTATATGGCCTCTTCTATCTTTCTAGCATTTTTCCACCACACCTACTCTTCTACACTTTACATTCCAGTGACACCATCCTCCTTTCTGTTTAAACCTTGCATAAGATATTTAAATCTGTGCTCTCTCAGCATCTTCATTGGCTTGTCCCCCATGCTTAGAATTTTGTCTTGAATTAATACCTCATATATTATCTGGCTGGCTTATCCCTACATTTTACATGAAACATTTTTGATGTCCCTTAATGCTAGTAGTGCCTTCTATCTAAGATTTACACTCTCTCTCTCTCTCTCTCTCTCTCTCTCTCACACACACACACACACACACACACACACACACATGCATAAAATAATTTTCCTCTTGTCTCCTCCACTAGGTGATGAGCTCTTTGAGAGTAAAAAATGCTTTGTACCTTTCTTTGTAAACCCTGTGCTGCTTTTTTTCAAATGTTTTATTAACTTCTGGTTTACATAATTCATTTCTTTCAGATTTTGAGTTACAACTTTTCCCCATTTTTCCCCTACGTACCACCCCAGAATATCAGTCCCACAGGATATCCTGTCAACCAATCTGCTCTCTCCCATCTCTTCTCCCATACTCCCTTCGACTTTTCCAGTAGGGCAAGGTGAATCCTCATGCCCCAATGCCCACACATCTTATGTCCCAATTATATGCAAAATATTATTAATCTTAGTATTAATATATTTTTTAAAAATTTGATTTTAAAAGGAAGATAAGCAACACAATATATACTGTACATGTGTAGCTATGCAAAACATTACCATAGTAGATATATTGTAAAAGACTGACTATATTTGCCTTCCTCCTATCCCACCCCCCATCTAGTCCACTCCCCCCATTGGTCCTGAACCTTTTCAAAAGTGGGTCCTTCCAAATCCTCCCCAACCTTCCCTCCCTTCCATTATCTCCCCTCTCATCCCCTTCTTCCCTACTCTCCTGTCGGGTGAGAAACTCTATTTAGTATGTATGTCAGTCTCTCCCTGACCCAAATTCAATGAGAATAAGGTTTTCCCTTTATGCCTTTCTGTTTTCCCCTCCCTTTTAACCATTTTCCCTTGCTACTTATATATGAAATAGTTCAACCCATTCTGTCTCTCCCCATCTCCTCTCATATTCCTCTCTCACATCTTAATTTCACCTTTTAAGTATCATCCCTTCCTATTATATTCAACCTGTGCCCTCTATCTATGTATACCTGAAAACATATATACACACATTCATATATACATTCTTATGCCCATATAACCTTCTTCAACTATTTTCATACTGAGCAAAGTTTCAACAGTTACAATTATCATTATTCCATGTAGGAATGTAAATAGTTCAACTTTGATAAGTTCATAATGATTTCTTTTCCCTGTATACCTTCTCAAGTATCTCTTGATTCTTGTATCTGAATGTCAAATTTCCTATTCAACTATGGTTTTTTCCTCAAAAATTATTCAAAGTCCTCTGTTCCACTGAATGACCAAATTTTCCCCAGAAACATAATACTCAGTTCTGCTGGGTAGGTGATTCTTGGTTTTAATCCCAGGTCCTTTGCCCTGTGGAATATCATATTCCAAGCCCTTCAATCCCTCAATGTAGAAGCTGCCAGATCCTGTGTCATCCTGATTGTGTTTTGACAATACTGAAATTGTTTATTCCTGGCTGCTTGTAATATTCTCTCCTTGGTCTGGGAATTCTCGAACCTGGCTACAATATTCCTAGGAGTTTTCTTTTTGGGATCTTTTTCAGGAGGTGATTGGTGGATTCTTTCCACCTCTATTTCACCCTATGGTCCTAAAGCATCAGGGCAATTTTCCTGGAGAATTTCTGAAAGGATGATTTCTAGATTCTTTCTTTGATCATGGTTTTCAGGTAGTCCAATAATTTTTAGATTGTCTCTCCTGGATCTATTTTCCAGTTCATTGGTTTTTCCCATGAGATATTTCACATTGCCTTCTATTCTTTCATTTGTTTGGATCTATTTAATAGCATTTTGATTTCTCATAAAGTCACTAGCCTCCATTTGCTCCAGTCTAATTCTGAAGGAATGATTCTCCTCAGTGAGCTTTTGAGATTCTTTTTTCCATCTGGCAAATTTGACTTTTTAAGGCATTTTTCTTCTCATTGCCTTTTTGAGACTCTTTTGCCATTTGAGTTAGTCTATTTTTTAAGGTGTTATTTTCCTCAGTCAGGCTGTTGACTCTTATTTTATAGTTTTCTTGCATCTTTCTCATTTCTCTTCACAGTTTTTCTGCTACTTCTTTTATCTGCTTCTTAATGGCCTCTATGGCCTGTAACCAGCTGGTATTTTCATTTGGGGCTTTAGGTGCAGGAGTTCTGACCTCCCAGTCCTCCTCCTGTTCCATGCTTTGTTTCTCTTTGCCCCCAAAATAGGGGCCTAATGTTGAATTTTTCACTGTATTTTCTTTCCTTTGCCTAGGCATTTTGCCACTCAATTACTTGACTTAATTGTTAACACAGTAGGACTCTGCCACCAGCCAGGTGAGCTTATGTCGCAAACACTGGGGTTTTCTCAACTTTGGAGGCATTAGTTGGTTGGCCTCTGTGAAGCCTCCACACATTCTGGCAAACTGTTCACACACCCCAAGACCTTCACTCCAGACCTCAATCCAGACACAAGAAGGGTAAAGCAAGAGCGAATACCCCCTAAACTGATCTCCTGATCCCCCTAAAGTTTGCAGGCCAGAAACTGAAGCTACAATGTAGCAATGTGGAGCAAGCTTCACCAGCTCGTCAGAGGCTTCTCGCCCCCAGGGGAAAGAGGCCATGTGCTATCCCAACCAGTCCCAAAATCCGTAGGGCACTGACCTCTTACTTTATCCTATGCATCTATGTGTTGATAATTATGGAAATGCCACAGCTGCTGGTGTTCTGGGGTCCCTCCAGTGGGATGCTGGTCTGGCTGCCCTGGGGCTAAAGCCTCCAACTCACATGGACCTGGCCTTGGCACCCAGAGAGCTGTACTGGCCATTCCCTGCCAGGCTGCAGGGCTGTACTCAGTGGGAGGTTAGCTTCTCTGTGTCATTTTGTGGGTTCTGGAGCTCCAGAGGTCGTTCAGAGTCCCCCTTTAACATAATTTTGAAGTGTTATGGGTGAGAGCTCCAAGGAAGTGCTGTTTCTACTCAGCCATCTTGACTCTGACCCCCTGTCCTGCATTTTACTCAGGTGATGAGGAAGTGACCTCAAAATTACAAGTCTTTACTCTCTTGACCCAATTAAGGCTTGAAGAATGCTCCAATATCTATTCAGGAAAAGAAAGAAAAATAGAAAAACAGTCTAATTTAACAGATGGGTGAGGAATGGATAGTATATTGCTCCTTCCAAAAAGGCATTGTGCAAAATCACCTATAGCCAAATACTTAATGAATATGATATTGATTAGAAATGATTTTACTGACATTTGTTAAAAAAAATTGAAACAAGATTTTAATTTTGAATCAGTGCCTCAGATTATTCTTTCCCTCCTTCCTGCCACCCCACTTAGTCTGTGTGGACTTGGGGAAATGCAATATTTTCTATAAAGATTTTATTACTAGTAATGAAATACTTTATTTCAAACATCCAAAGTAAAATGTTGTATGTCTCACATGTCCAGGAATGTATGGGATTACTTCAGGAGACATTTCTTAACATTTATAAATTCTCCAGTCACATATTTCTCCTTGTTTATCATTGAAAACTTTTAAAATTATAACTATAATTATCTTGAAAAATAATAAGTTGAAAATTGTATATTCAATTTCCTCTTTCTAATAATAGTAAATTTATATATTAATATATCAATACATTCCCCAAAATGAATAAAATGAATACAAAAATCAATCCCTAAGTCACCTAGGGCATTCTGGGGAACCACAGGGACTTCAGTCCTGTACGACTTCAAGTTCTACGCTCAAACATTTTGTTTGAATAGAGTTTAGTCCTGGAGTAGCCTACCTTGAAGGACATTAGTATCTCTTTTTTCATATTGATTAAATACCCACCCTGGCAATTGGGGGAGGGAGGGGAGATTGTACTAATTGTTTCATGTATGGGACCTTGTCCACAGAAGAGAAGAGAGAATTTTGTAAAAAGTGATTCAACATACAACATGGGACAGGTAATTAATTCCTACACAAACATACATGCAAAACTAAACAGCATAAACAAATCTGTATTCAATAATGAATAATTTGGCATTAGAACATTTTATGTTAATCATAATACCAGAAGGTGGGTCCACAGAAACTGTAAATTTTTTGGGGGGGTGGAAGTATTCAGGCAGAATGAAGTGGAGTAGTAGCTGCAGGTATTGCTATCATCATAAACACTTTGCTACAGTCTCTATTTACCACAGACCTTTTCTGTGGGGTAAATATCTCTGTGTGGCAATAGGGTAAATATGTGAGGGACAAGAGGCTGCCATTTTGTCATCTATCCCATTCTTTAGGTTGAGTTCATGGCTTTTCATTTTAGATTATCTGTACAAGTAGACCACCATAATTATGAATTCTTTGCCCCATTGACTTTGATACAATAATTCATAAATCAGAACTGTAATTTCACAGCTTATGGATATGCAAATATAGGTGGTCTTCAGACTGTGCCTACAAAATCTTGGGTAAGGGGGACTATGTTCCTCTTATTGCTTACAGTCTAAGCTGTCCTCTGCCGAACAATGTCACTTTTTCTTTTTTGCCTTTCTAAAATAAATTTATTTTGATTTTTTTTTCTTTTTTGATATAGTTATAGTTTTCCCCAGTATGTCTCCTCTTCCCAAGAGTCATTTTCCATAGCAAATATTATTTTTAAAGAAAAATAAGAGAAAAAATGAGCAAAATCAAGCATTACATTGAAAACTTTCTCCTAGTTTTGATGTGAATGTGAAATGTTAATGGACTACAAAATAATTCAAAGGAATGATTATTCATTTTTATATTAGTATATCAAATTATAATTGCTATAACATTTTATGAGAGTATTTTATATACTGATATTAAATAATATAACTTTGTTATGATTTGAACTTCATTTTTCTATAAATGGATGCTTTATAACTAATAGATCTTCCTGTCAAAAATAATGGAAAGGGGTGCATTTTGTTCTTATAGTTTTATCTTGTAGTCTCTGTTTTTCAAAAACTGATACTAGTTCATGTCAATACATAAATTTCTTTGTATATTACCATATTAAGAATACATATTCAAATAAATAGCCATGGAATATATGATTAGGCATAAGGTCAAACTTAGACATTAGATTCAATTATAACATGTATAGAATATTTTGTAGTATAAATCAGTCTAAATTAGACAGGTGGTTATTTTAATTTCACAAAAAAATCATTTAGTTCAATTGATAGAGTTTCCTTACAACTAAAAATAAATAAGACACCTGGCAAGTTATATTAGATTTTAGTTATATATTATGTATTCCCATAATAAATAATTATAACATGTCACCATTTATTAATTGTTTTAAACAGATCATCTTCAAACATGGAAGGTAGAATTTCCTTAATTTTAAAATGATTGGCATTAATATACACCTCATTAGGTTCAGGCCTCAGGCTCATGATCCTATCTTTTACTTCAAGAGAACATCAGGCATACAGTGGAAGCTTTCTCCTCTCCCCTTTGCTTCAAGGAAAATAATGCAACTTCCAATTTTGTTTTTGATAAAATTTCTATTGCTTTTCAGAGTTCAAAATGAGATCATACTAATGTGCTTGTTACTATTCAAGCAAAACAACACGGATAACTTCTCTTCTGAAATTTCATCTTATTTTAGATTTTACTAGAGGGGAAAAAAGAGAAGACAGAAATAGTTTTGACTAGCATGTTCTAAGATGGGGTGGGGAACCTGCAGCCTCAAGGCAACATATTGCCTTGAGGTTGCAGGTTCTCCATGCATGTTTTAAAATGAGTTATATTCTTTGTCATTCATGAAATTGGAGGAGGAAATCATTTAATGGATAGGAAAAGAGATGCACACATATAAATTCAGATCATTCATGTGATGAAAGAGTAGATACAGATGAAAATGTGACAGGAACAGATAGAACAATTTTGTTGTCATTTTCTTAAACCAAGAATATAATGTATATGGGAATCATCAAGAGATAAGAAATTTATGTGATAACTGTTGTATACTTGGAGGGTATAGATTTGTATTTTCATGTTTAATCATGTTTTTAAAAATTGTATTATGCTTGTTTTCTTCCCTAAATTGAAAATAAAATAAATTTAAATAAATAAAATGTCAGGAAAAGTATAATCAAGCAGAGGTAGGAGTATATCAAAGCTTCACAAAGACTGATGAAGTAAACTATATGGGTTCTAAACACATCTCAACATATCTCTAACCTTGCAAATTAGTATAATATTTCATGATCTCAGTTTGTTTGCCTATAAAATGATGAAGTAAACTATGTGACCTTTAGAATTCCTACCAGTTGTAAAATTCTTATTGATTCTGTATAAAATTTAGTTTATAAAATCTGTTTGTGTGTGTGTGTGTGTGTGTGTGTGTGTGTGTGTGTGTGATGCCTCTGAACGTCTTGGGAATATAATGGGCCATTTCTCAGAATACTTTTTAAATACTTAAAGTGAATAGAATTACCAAGGAAACCAGTTATGTAAAAATACAGGTTTTAACATACTAAAAGTAAAGTTTATAGAATACAGGTTAAGAACCTGTAATCTTGAAGAACCAGAAATAGATATATCCTAGAAACCCAGATGATGATTCAACAATTACAAATTTGATTAAAAAAATTTATACAAGATACAGATACAATGCTAGGACAGAGGGTTTTAGAGTTTCCTTCAGTTGTATGTGTTAGGAGGGACATCATTAGCAGAAAACTGAATGAAAGTATTAAGAAAATACTTGATGGGGGTGGAGTCGAGATGCAGAGTAGAAACAGCTCTTCCACAGAGCTCCATCTCCCACAATTTCCAAATTCATATAAAAGAGGACTCTGCACAACCTCTGGAACTTCAAAACACACAGAATGACATGGAGAAGCTAACCTCCTGCTAAGGACAGCCAAGCAAGCTGGCAGGGAGCAGCCAGCCCAGCACCCTGGGAGCCATGCCCAGGCTGATGTAAGTGGGAGGTTTTAGCCCCAGGGCAGCCAGACCATCAGGCAGCTGGGGGAACTCCAGAACACCAGCAACTGTGGCATTTCCAGAATTACCAACACATAGATGCCATGGACAAATTGAGAGGTTAGTGCAGTATGGACTTTGGTAATCATTAGTTGGGAGAGTGAGTTGGCCTCTTTCCCTGGGGGCAAGAAGCTTCTGAGAAACAGCAGCTTCAGTTCCTGGGCTGGGGACTGTAGGGTGATCAAGCTATCAGTCTTGGGATTAATCACTCTTGCTTTAACCTTCCTGGATCTGGATTGTGGTATGGGGTGGAGGTCTTGGGGTGTGAGACCAGCTTGACACAGCATGTGGGGGCTTCAGAGAGGGCATCCAACTAATACCTCCAGCAGCTGAGAAAAACCCGTTTGGGAAGGAAGCTCCCCTGGCTAGGGGCAGAGTCCTAGTGCGGCAACAAGCCCAAAAGTGAAGTAATTGAGTGGCAACATGCCTAGGCAAAGGAAAGAAAATAAACAGAAAATTCAACATTAGACTCCTCTTTGGGGGGCAATGAGGATTAAAGCATGGAACAGGAGGAGGACTGGGAGTTCAGAACTCCTGCACCAAAAGCCCCACATGAAAATACAAGCTGGTTACAGGACATAGAGGACCTTAAGAAGCAGATAAGAGAAATAGAAGAAAAATTGGGAAGAGAAATAAGAAAGATGCAAGACAATTATGAAATGAAAGTCAATAACCTGAATCAATAACCTGACTGTGGAAAATGACACCATAAAAACAGACTAGCTCAAATGGCAAAAGGGGCTCAAAAAGGCAATAAGGAGAAGAATGCCTTAAAAAGCTGAATTTGCCAGATAGAAAGAAAGTCTCAAAAGCTCACTGAGGAGAATCATTCCTTCAGAATTAGACTAGAGCAAATGGAGGCTAGTGACTTTATGAGGAAGCAAGATGCTGTTAAGCAGATCCAAACAAATGAAAGAACACAAGGCAATGTATAATATCTCATGGGAAAAACCACTGACCTGGAAAATAGATCCAGGAGAGATAATTAAAAAATTATTGGACTGTTTGAAAACCATGACCAAAGAAAGAACCTAGAAAACATCCTTCCAAAAACTATCCAGGAAAATTGCCCTGGTGTTTTAGATCCAGAGCACAAAATAGAGGTTGAAAGAATCCACCAATCAAATCCTGAAAAAAGATCCCCGAAAGAAAGCTCCTAGGAATATTGTAGCCAGTTTACAGAATTCCCAGATCAAGGAGAGAATATTACAAGCAGCCAGGAAGAAACCATTTGAATACTGTGGAAATGCAATCAGGATAGCAAAGGATATGGCACCTTCTACACTGAGGGACTGAAGGGCTTGGAATATGATATTCCAGAGGGCAAAGGAGCTGGGATGAAAAGAAAGAATCACCTATCCAGTAAAACTGAGTATCATGTTTCAGAGGAAAATGTGTTAATTCAGTGGAATAGAGGACTTTCAAGCATTCTTGAGGAAAAAAGCAGAGTTGAATAGAAAATTTGACATTCAGATACAATAAGCAAGAGATGCTTGAGAAGGTAAACAGGGAAAAGAAATCATAAAGAACTTATCAAAGCTGAAATATTTACATTTCTACATGTAAAAACAATAACTGAAACTTTTCTCAGTATGAAAATAGTTGAAGAAGGGTATATGGGGATATGAACACATATGTGAATGTGTGTATATATGTTTACAGGTATACATAAATAGAGGAAACAACTCAAATTTAATGAGAAGGTATAATACTTAAAAGGTGAAATTAAGAGGTTAGAGAGGAATATAACGGGAGGAGATGGGGAGAGACAGAATGGGGTAAACTCTCTCATATAGAAGAGGCAAGGAAAAATGGTTACAAGGGAGGGGAAGAACAGGAAAGCAAATAGGCAAAACATTATTCTCATTGAATTTGGATCAGGGAGAGAATGATATATATATATATATATATATATATATATATATATATATATATATATATATATATATATACAGGAAAGTAGGGGGAAAGGGGATGAGAGGAGAGATGATTGAAGGGAGGGCAGGAGGGAAGGAGGTGTGGGAAGTTGGAAACTCCCACTTATGAAAAGGGACAGGATCAAAGTAGGGAATAGACCAAGTGGGAGGTGGTATAGGAGGGAGGGAAATATAGTCAGCCTTTTACAATACATCTACTATGGTAATATTTTGCATAGCTACACACACACAACATATACTGAATTGCTTATCTTCCCAGTAATGGTAGGTGACAAGGGAGGAAGTGACTGAATCAGGAATTCAAAGTTTTAAAATCAAATGTGTAAAAATATATAAATAATGTTATTAATACTATTTTACATATAATTGGGAAATAATATATACAGGCATTGGGGCACAGAGATTCACCTTGCCCTACTGAAAAAGTTGAAGGGAGTATGGGAGAAGATGTGGGAGAGAGCAGATTTGATGAAGGGATATCTTGTGTGACTGCTATGCTGGGGTGGGGGGTAGGGAAAAATTGTAATTCAAAATCTGGCAGAAATTATTGATGTAAACCAGAATTTAATAAAGCATTTAGGAAAAAAAAAGAAAACACTTGATAAAGTGGAGGCCTCAAAAATGTCACTATTAAAGAAAGTGTAGGAATCACAGTGAGAATCCAAAGGAAATATTCTCAAGAATAATGTACTCTTGAGTAGGTCTAAGCTCTCGCAAGTGGAAGAATACAAGAAATAGGAAAAGAAGGAAATCCAGCCTTGGAAAATTATATATAAGAGCAAGGAAAAGGTGTGAAGCTTAACACATTGTATCATACATTCTAGAATTCTGTGAAACAAAAAAGAATAGGTAAGATGAGTTTTGAAGATCAAACCTATTTAGAGTCACAATTTTAATATCTCCAACTGGGTTGGATAGCTCACCTTCACTTGTAGTTATGAAATCCCCAACAGTGCTCTGAAGTACCTGCTGCAATTTTCAAAAGCCACATTGACAGGAGAAACTCCTTCAATTAGCATATTGTCACAAGTGGTTTATGAAATATGCATCCCCATCACAATCTACTTGAGAATGGTGCCTCTGGGGAAATCAGCAGCTGTCAGAGGGAAGACAGAGTTAGGAGCCATAAGGATGTAAAAGAGAGCAAATGACTTTCAGGATGGAACTCTGCAAACTGCAGGAGGTATGTAGAGGCTAGAAAAAATCCAATCAGAGACACCTGATGTAGAAACGTGATAAATGGACGAAAAAAAAAATACTGATACCAAAACAGGAAGTAATGTCTGTAGGACTGGAGGAGAGATGGATAATCTTATGTTCTGTCTTCATCACAGGACTTGTCTATATTCATTACCTTTTAATAGTAACTAGCAAACTTGCCCATCCTGTAGCAACATAAACTTAAGTATTTTAAACAAAACTATTGAAATATAATATATTCCATATTATTAACATTGTACAATGGGAGAAAAAAAGCCCCACCAAATCTATAGCCACAAGTTCTAATTTCAACATTTCCTCCTAATACCTGTGTGGCCTTGAGAAACTCACTTAATGTCAATGTACTTCAGTTTCTTCATATGCAAAATGAGTAAGATGGTTTTGACTTTAAGGTTCTTCTTCAAGGTTCCTTCTAAATCTAAATCTATAATGACGCATGTGACATATGTCTTAAATGGAGTAAGGAAAATATTTTTATTTTCTTCCTTTATAAAGGTCTCACTTGATATCTTCTTATGTTAAAGACAAACCAGAACCCGTATTTCTTATTTCCCTTCATGCATTTGAATAGAAAGTTGAATGTTCCATATTGTTAGGATATATCTGGCTTCCTGTCCCAACTTTGTCTTTTGAAGTTGGCAGTCCTTCTTGTCCCCTTGTTTTGGAAATAATATCCAAAATATAAGAAATATTTCTAATGTATTAGAGAAAAATGTATAAAGGAAGCCATTTTCTCAACAGAGGATGACTTAGGATAGATGTCACATTTGTGTTAGAGTTTTCCCTCTGGAATTGCTATACAGACATTTCCTACTTAGTTTCCCATTCTTTTAATTGATTATTACCACTATAGCTGGGTTCCTGAATCCTATTGCTACTGCTCTGTGGTTACACTTCCCTCGATCTGAGTTCTCTACTGTATGATTTTTTAGGTTGTACTTATTTAGTGAAGCTTCACTAACAATTAATTGCAATTCTGTCTTTATGGTTAATTCCAGGAATATGGAATTGTCTTCCCTTCATAGACACATTATTTCTGTACTCTTCCATGTAATATCTAATAACTAGATATTCCCCAATATCTATTGTTTGTTTAGACCCTGAATACCTGTCAGATACTTTGTGCTTTCTATCCTTCCTTATCCAATCTCTCCCTGCTTTTCCTCCACCCCACCCCCAAAACAAAATATTCTGATATATTATAGTTATTTATCCAGACCAGTGCTTTCATTCATGTAGATAACTCTGAATGAGAAAGTCCCTTTACCAATGAAACTCAGAAAATGTACTGCAACTTAAAGTGTAGAGAATTTCAGAGAATTACAAAGCCAAAATGTATCAGAAAAAGGATGTAAACATAGTTCTTCTTGAAATCCTTACTCTACCCACCATGCAAAATCGCACATGTTCTTAAATGAGAGAGACAGAATGGCAATGATAGAAATAGAGATGGAGCTAACTTTGCTTGGCCGATCTTCTTTGTTAGCTATATTTTTCTTTTCCCAGTATTTAGGATTATCCAAGCTATATTGCTCAGGAGAAATAATTCTGCTCTTTGGGGAAATAATTGGCCTTAACTAAGCCCAAAGTATCTGGAGTATTTTTGTTTCTACCAGATTTCTAAAACAGGAGATAATCAATCCAGGCTAGACATGGGCTTACACTCTGTGTCTAAAATTTTAAAGTATGAAGAAACTTCCTTTAGTTTGTTAATCTTTGATTTGATTTTTGTAATAAAATAAGCTTACTGCTTCAAATAGGGAAACAAAATTCAATGTTTCCACCTGGCAGTAGATGTCTGAGTGAATTAGATACCCCTGGAGGCATATTGTTGAGGTTCATATGTTTGTTAAATAAATCATCTACAAATGGCTTTTCAAAGTAGTACTAATTTTTTAAGGTGATCAAGTGAAAAGAAAAGTGACAGAAGCATTATGCTGTAGAGGATACCAGAAGCCTCTCAGTCTGACACAATATAGTATTTTGGTATTAGCACATGCCATGTTAATGTCTATCATTTCTATTTTTATTGCCTTTGTGGTGACACAAAATTTTATACCTTTATACAGTCCAAAATGTCATGCTTCACAAATGTATAGGATCACTGAAAATAAGAATAATTACTGGTCCTGAGACTTCTCTTTGAACAAGAAATGGCAGATAAAGAAGTTTCATAGCCAATGCATGTCATGTAGTTTTCTATAACTTATAGTCTTAGATAGTTCACTAAAGCACTGTCAAGTTAATGGGGTAAAACAACAAACAAAAGGTAGATGGAGATTAAGGGATGAAGGAACTCAGCAAAAGGGGCTAGGATGGCATGGTTTTGAAGTCCATATGTCAGGCTGTTTTAAATCTCTCAACAAAAGGGAGGAAGACAGCTACTGCCTGATTATCTTAGATCTGCTTATTTAATGAACCTCAATGGCATTTAAATGCATTTCCTACCCTGTGTCTTTTTCATGAAATATGGAATTATCTTCATACCTAGGCATAAACTATTTCTGTAATATCCTGGGGGTAGAACTCACCAATGGGTGAAATGTCTAGGCCTTGCGGTGGGATATTTCAGCTTAAGTAAGCCACAGAGGTGGTTGAAAGTTCAATTACAGAGGGAAGTTCCAGGATCAGACAATAGCAAAAGCATGGATATAAAACCTGGAAGTCAGGAACAAGACATTCTGTCCTTTGGGATTCTTGTGAATTTCATCTAGAAAGCTGTGCATTATTCTGAATGTTGATAAAATAAAAAAATAATAGCATCTACAACAGGCAAATCTAAAAGATTTCATTATCTATGAGCAATCTCTCTTTTGATTTTATTCTGTACCTCAGGAATCCTCCACAATAGTGGTGTGTAGCTCTAATTAATTTTTGTTTCTCTTCATATTAATAATCAGTGTCTTACGAAGAACAGAATATCTGTGGTTACATCTTTCAAAAATTTTGTGAATTTAAATATCCTTGGGATGTGCCTTTTTGGAAAAGTGATTTTCATCTAGCATTTGGTTCTACCAAATCAAATATTTTTTTAATATTAAAAAAATAGTTTAGCTGTAGAAAAATAACAGTGGAGTCTTGTATTCTCTTAAACTTTCAGTAAACTATATGATCATAAAGATGTGTCCTCTTATAAAATACTATTTGCCAAAGACTTTCTATTCTTATAAACTATGGTGTGTGTGTGTGTGTGTGTGTGTGTGTGTGTGTATGTGTGTGTGTGTGTGTGTGTGTAATTTTCATAAAGATTTTTAGACCTAGGGAAGAAAGATGCTGAATTAGTACTTATTAATTTCTTAATTTTTTATTTTTAATAATAATGCCCAAGATTCTTCCCAAGCATTTTACTTCCATTCTTTTAGGTAATACGCACACATATAAGTATATATGTATAAATGTGTATATATGCATATGTATATATACATATATATGTAGCCCTATAGAAATAGACTTTCAAATGCTGTTACTTTAAGCACACATCTATCCCCCTCACCTTCAACAAGTGTATTTTAGTCTATTTTATTTTATTTGAGCTTATTTTCCCCATATTTTTTCTTTAATTTAATTTCTACTCCTTCATGCAAGCCATTGAGGAATGTTATATTAGAGCATGATTGTGGTGACTCACCTGTCACTGATGCAGAAAAGTTTGTGGTATTATTGAGTGATTTTTTATTCATTTCACATTCTTTGATGTAATGCTTCTACTTTCATCTTCAGGATAATTTGGACTAATTGGACCTTTCATTTAATTTTTTGGAAACTTATTTTTTACTTCTTTCTATTTTTTGTGTGAAGTGATTCTGCTCATGATTTTCTATTATCATTTGCCTTAAAACATTGTGAATGTATTTGTATTCAAAACCAGTGTTGTCTTTGCCTGACACATATCTGCTTAGACAGTATATCAAGCGTTTGCCACCTGAGGTACTTTCTATACTCTTAAATTCTTCATTTTAAGTTTTGATTTATACTCGTCAAATTTCCTTAAGAAATGGTTATAGCCTTTGTTGCCCTTTTATTCAGGCCGCATTTTTCAGCACTAACAACTTGCTAAAAAAGATCATTTTGAAGATACTTCAATCATACAACATTATCTAGTCATCTTTTTTTCTTTATTCTGATTTGCGAATGATTTTTATATGTATATATTGACAATTCAGTGGACAAATCATTTTCCATCTTCTTTCGCATTTCTAATATCCAATTCCTTCTCTCTACCTCACATTGCTAACAGTCTTAGTTAAACCTCCATTGCCTCTCAATTAGACTGTTACAGTATCTTCCTAAATTTTCCTCTGTCTTATCTCTCCTCTCCTTAATCTATCTCCACAATGTTGTTAAATTAAATTTTCTAAATTGTAAGTGTGACCATATCATCCTGCTACTTATAAACTTAAGTAACCTTCCTACAGCCTCTAAAATAAAGTTTATAATCCTTAATTTGGCAAAAAATCCTTAACAATTCATGGGCAACCTACCTGACCAGTCTTACTATGTTTTATACCCATTCACAAAATTTACAACCCACTCAAACTGGCCTTCTCAGCGATACTCACAGATGATACGTCACCTTAAAATTCAGTGACTTTGCTTACATTCATGCATAGAATGAATTCTCTCTTCATTTCTTTCTCTTAGAATCTCTAGTTTCTTTCAAAAATCAACCTAAGTAACTTCTACATGAGGACTTTTCTGTTCCTAGCCTTTGCTAATGTGTCCCATTCCTAAAGTATATTGTGTTTGTTTTTGTATATATTTATAGGTGTACATGTACTTCTCTTGATATGATTTAATTCATTGAGAACCAGAAATGTTTGACTTTTATCTTTGTATCCCAGGTCCCAGTTCAGTGCCAGGAACAACAAAAGCACTTAGGAAATTCTTACTGATGGAAAATTTCCAAATGCAGAGGATGAATGAAAGCATTGAATTTGAGATGCTATTTGTAATATACGCTCCTTAAGGTTAGAAAGCATTTTGACTTTTTAAGATCAGCGCCTAGACAAGTGCCTTATATAAAGGAAGTACTTATTTTTAAAATTTTTAAAAATTATATTGAAATATATGACAGTTTGATGACCCTTTTACCTGACTTACTGTAACTTACAAAAGTTTTCATAGCAAATATCTTCTCAAGAACAGAATTAATTAAAAAAAGTTTTCAAAGCACTTTGTATATGCATAAAGCTTCTTTTACTGTACATGTCTTGTGATAAGACAAAATTACTCCTAGAACTTGATTAGTCTCTGATTCCTAGAGACAGCTTCCTTTCCTACCCTCTCAGCCAACTTAGGGTAGGCTCAGGAAAAAAAAAAATACCCCTAAGGATATGATTCAAAGCAGCTTCCCTCATGCAGTTTCGATTTCATACAGGAGACTAGAAAGATCCAGCCATAAATATTTTGTATGCCTCTGACTTCATGGTGCCTTACGCCACTCAATTTCCAAAATTGTGATAACATATTGATAAGAGGCATTTATAGGTGGTGGGTAATAGGGGGAATATATGGGATTGTTTCCAGAAAAGCTAAGTACCACCGTGTCCTTGTTGCAGATTCTTGCTATTACAATAAAGCAAACTTCCTTTGTTAAATATTCAATAACTTAATAATGCCTCATTTTGTTCCCCATTTCCTTCTCTAGCTCTATTTATAGATGAGGTACTGAGGCTAATAGGGTTAAATGACTTGCACATGAACATACAGCTAGTAAGTATCTGAGGCCAGATTTGAACTCATGAAGATGAGTCTTCCTGGTTTCAAGTGCAGTGCTCTATCCACACCTACAACATATGCATTTGTATTATTTATGTACACATGTATATGTATATGCATATGTATGTAATATATATGCTTATACTTTGACAAGTAACTTATTTATAGGTGAAGTAATCATGATCCTTTATTACTATGTAATGTATACTATAAAAGAAGTATGGAATATTCAATAAAACCATTTTATAATATTTCTTCATTTTTTCAATGGTAAGAACACTTACATTATGTATGTCACATGACTAGGTGAGGCACATGGTAACTAGGTGGAAAAGTGGATAGAGCACTTTTCTTGGAGTCAGGAAGACTATCTCAGCTATACTTACCAGCAGAGTGACTATGGGGTAGTTACTTAATATCACTAAGCTAAATTTTCTCTGAAGCAAATACCAGTATATCATATGCTGGTAGCACCTCCTTCACAAGGCTTTCATGAAATTCAAATATGATACTATCAACAACTTTCATATAAATACCAATAATCAGTAGCATATGCTGTCGTATTTCATTTTTCATGATATTTCAACTTACTGGAGTTTCAACTTTCAACATTAGGACATTTCTTTCATGTAAAGTTCTAAAATATATTGCCAGTCTAATTAGCTATCAAAAATATCTAATGGCTCAAACATTATCTAAGTTTTTGATTCAGAATACTTTTTTTTTCCAAAATTTATGTCTCCATCTTTCTACCAAGAGTGAAATTAAAGAAGCAAGTTATTCTACAAACACTGTCATTAACATTCACGAAGTTAATAAAGGAGATAGCTACACCTTAACTTCAAGATTGGAATTTAGGTAATAAGAGAATAGTTAATTAATTACTAACTCTTTAATATATCTACCAGGAGTCAAGGTAGAACTACAGATTTCTAAATTTCCAGGAGTTCATGGATACAAAGAAATATTAAAATAGAGTCACCTTGCTTCTTAGTTTGACTGTCCTTGGAATGCCTCCAAAGAGTTGGCTAAAAAGCATTACTCCTAGAGGATGGCAAACATCTTAGCTAATAAGTGAACAAGAGGAACATTTCTGCTGAATAGCGCACTTATTTCTTTTCATGTAAACATGTTGCTTTAATGTATATCTAATAATACCTAATACAGCAATGTATGAATAATGAAGCTTTTAAAGTTTTAGATCCTGACAGGATTGTTACTTTGCTATGAGGAGAAGTACATGCCTATAAACCATTGAAAAATGCTGTTCATTTTTCAGATGAGGTAAGGAGACATTTGTGTACTCGTCTGTATTTCCATTAAAATAATGGCATTTTTTTCCTGGGGTGAGGAGGGAGGAACACATTTGAAGGCTATCAAGTATATGATGAGCTAGTACCCTTTATTTTCATTAGGGGCAAACAAGTACTGAGGCTTTTCCTTTTAGGAAGAACAAATTAGATCAGAACATTCAAATGATAAATTTCTCTATAGAGTTTTACCGAAGGGCCATTGCTAAATTTAACCTTTTATAACCCTAATTTTGTATTGCATGGGACAAAAAGAGCTATGTCTCTTTGCAACCAGATTCACATAGGAATAAAATCACAGAGTAACATAACATGAATTAAAAACTGTAGACCTGAGGGGATATCAGAGATCAGAGCTTTTGATCTAAAGGAAATATCAAAGGCTATCTAGTTAAAGAATCGTAGGAACATAAAGTTAGATGTCATAGGGATGTGAAACCATCTAGCCCAACATTCATAGATGAGAGAATCAAGATCTAGGGAAGTTAAATGACTTGGTTAAAGTCACCATGTTAGTGAAAGGCTGAGCTGGAATTTTAACCTGATTCTTCTGTTTATAGATCTAGAATCATTTCCACTATCATTATGCTGTGTCCTTTATGAAGTATTATTAAGAAGTAGGGAAAATCAGTAGTGCCAAAGGCTACAGATAATCCAAGATGTTAGAGAATTAGTATAGGTCATAAGATTTAACCTTTAAGACATTCTTGGTGATCTTTGTGACAAAATTAGACTAATCAATAGATCAATAAACAATAATTTATTATCTATTATATATTAGGTACTGGTAAGGATGGGAATAAGGTATTAAGGGTTTAGGGAATGGGTGGGTGGTGAAGAAATATAAGCAATGAATGAATCTACCACTTTCTAGGAGAAGGAAAAGATTAAACAAACTCACATATATCAGACAATGGAAAGCTCTCTTAGTGGTACAAATAGCATTACATATGTAGTCAGAGTAGATGGATTGAATGATGGATCCCTAAACATTGTTTATGTGATTTTGAGTAAATCATTTTGCTTCTGTTGTCCATGGTTTCTTTCTTTGAAAAGTAATTTAGAATAGTTATCTGAGTCTCCTTTTAACTCTAAATCCCTAAAATTACTAAGTTCATTAAGACCCAATGTATAAGATTTATTGTACTATTATATATAACTCAGAGTCAGTTAAAGTTTACAATTAGCCAATGTTATAACACAGAAAGATAGTGGTTTTTACATATAATATAATTATTTGAGACCTCATAACATATACATTACCTATGCTTAAAGTCTACATTTGTTGGTTCCTATATGTCCAACTACCACTCACCCTTAAAATGGAGGAGGATGGCAAAATTAGAGGTACATTCTGAGAAAGTATAATAAAAATTCATTTTTAGTCCATTCCTCACAACAATCCTGTGAGTTCAGTGTGTAAACATCATCACCTACATTTCTACAAAGATACTGAAAACCAGAGAGATTAAATTGTAATGTGGTATTCAGAATCATGTGTGCTAATGGCAATGCTAGTATATATCCGAAATAATGTTGTAAAAGCGTGGATGATGAGTGATGTCTTAACTTATGAGGGGATTGAATTTAAGAGAGGCAGAGTGGCACAAAGTAGTCAGCCTCATTCTCTCCTCCAAAGTCATTGAAGTTCAGCAACGGTAAAAAAAGTCAAGGTGACTGGGATACAATGAATAACTATGGTGTCTTCAATGTCTGACCAAGCTCTAAGTGCTCTATAGTGTTTGTTTTAGCCATCTCCATGGCCGCTGTTACAAATTGTTCTCATCCACCAATTTAACTTGGGGAAGTCTTCATATACCTATGTTAATCTTTCCCCTAACTAAGCAATGTGTTTGAGGTCTGTCAGTTACTCTCAGTCTGAGTTAGCCTATTTTCAGAGACAATTTTACAGGGATATGTATGCTGTACATGATAGAGTTTTATGGTGCCATAGCTGAGAGTTGGGTGACAGATGAACACCAAAGGTATTTAAGCAGCCCTGAAAAGGGTTCAGTAAGTCATCACAATAAATGTGCTAGCACTCCCTGAACACTTCATATATCTCATTCTAAATAATAGCCCTAATCCAATATCTTAACTCCACATTGACATTGACATTGAATATATATATATATATATATATACACATATATATGTATACACACACACACACACACGCACACACACACACACACACACACACACATATATATATATATCACCTTATGGTAATGAATACTCAACATATTATTCCATTCAACAATGTTCAGGTCATTATAAGAGCCACTGGATAAAAAGACAAAACCATATATAGTTACTATTATCTAGAAGCTTATATTTTACTGACTTTGTAGTATTAAAGAAGCAATATGTAAAGTGTACACATATATAGATAGGTATGTTGATAGGTAGAGCAAGCATTTATTAAGCACTTTGTGCCAAGCAGGATACTAAACCATGAGATTGTAACTGCAATCAAGCAGGAACTTGTATTCTACAAAGGAAGACAAAACATAAAGAGTAATTGGAAAATGACTTGGAGGCCGAATTTTTGACAACATAAAGCTTAACCTCATCTACCAAGAGACTGTCAGTAAAGGAGTCCTAGTAGTAAGAGTTTGAGGCTCCAAAGGGAGGGGTCTGCATAGATACCAAAAAAAAAAAAAAAATCTCATTGTCAGTACTGTAAGCATAGGAATACTAAAAGTTAATTTGAAGAACAATAGAACTTTAATAATTAGCAACATTGTTCAGTCTTCATGTAGAAGGTGGCTTCTGAGTTAAGCCTTGAAGGAAGAAATTATGAAAGGTAGAAATGAAGTGTGTGAATTCCATGAATGAGGGATGGCACATAAAGTAGAAGACAGAGAGGTGACCTATGTAGTTACAGGGGGATATTCTTACCTTATCTTATCTTACTTATCTCTATACCAATAAAATGGCAGATCCAATCCCTATCCCTAATTCTGATCCAAAATCAGGAGTTCTTTACACTATAGTAGCCAAAATCTGTGTGAAGATGGGCAGAGGAATCTTATCCCACTGACACTCAAATTTTTGACATACCTACTGCCGAAATGCATTATTTTTTTCAACAAAGGGATTCAAGACCAAAAAAAAAGATGAGTGGTGGTGCCAAAATGAATTCACAGGAATTTGACAATACCCAAACTACAATTTTTTTCATCCTATCCAATAAAATTCAAAATTATACAATTACACCAGACAAATCATATTTCCTCTCATCCAGGCAGCCTTTTCTATAAAAAGAGTATAAAATAAACTGACAGCTTTGGAATTTTAATTGCATACCCCATTTCTGTAGTCCTGTGGTCATGTAAACAGAAAAGATCTCAAGTTCCTAAAATAAATTAACCACCCTTGTTCCTTCACAAACAGTAAAACAGTCTCCATAATTCCATGGGTAAATAAACATTTATTTCACAAATAAACTCTGAAGTTGTTTAAATATAAAAGAAGAGCTACCTAGGAGGCAATGTTGAACAAAGGAACAAGAACTACATATATTTGGAATTAAACTCCTGGAGAGCTCATCAAATTTTAAAAGGAATGTAATAGAAGATTCCCTATTGTTCATGTAGACAGGCCTGAGTGTTTGACAGGGATTGAAGCAGTTGAGCTTTACATAGGTTCATATTAATAGGATTTCTGAAAACTATAGACATACTCTCATGTAAAACAGGAAAAGTTAAGTTTATTTTTTTGACAGAACATAGATAAACTTTTATTTATTTTTTTAACAGATGTTTTATTAACTTCTGGTTTACATCATTCATTTCCACCACATTTTGAGTTACAATTTATCCCCACTTTTCCCCTACTTATCTCACCACAACAGCAGTTCCACAAGATATCCCCCATCCAATCTGCTCTTTCCCATATCTTCTCCCATAACCCCTTCGACTTTAGCATTAGGGGAAAGTGAATCTTTGTGCCCCAATGCCTGCACATCTTATCTCCCAATTACATGCAAAATAGTATTAATAATAGTATTTATATATGTATTTAAAACATTTAATTGTAAAACTCAGAATTTCAGATCCATTCCCTTCCTCCCTTGTCACCCACTCCCTCTAGGAAGATAAGCTATTCAGTATATGTTGTATATGTATAGCTATGCAAAATATTACCATAGTAGATATATTGTAAAAGACTGCTTATATTTCCCTCCCACACGTCCCACCCCCCCATCTGGCCAGTTCCCTAGTTTGATCCTGTACCTCTTCGAGAGTTGGTACTTCCAACCTCCCCTCACCTCAGAATGCCCTCCCCTCCATCATCCCCCCTTTCATCCCACTTCGCCTACTCTCCTGCATGGTGAGATATCCCATATAGTATGTATGTCATTCTCTCCCTGAGCCAAATTCAATGATAATATGGTTTTGCCTTTTTGTCTTCCTGTTCTTCCCCTCCCCTGCAACTATTTCCCCTTGCCTCTTCTACAAGAGATAGTTTACCATACCCTGTCTCTCCCCATCTCCTCTTGACACTTTCCTTTTACATTTACCCCTTAAGTATCATCCCTTCCCACCAAATTCAACCTGTGCCCTCTATCCATGTATAACTGTAAACATATGCCCATATATCCTTCTTCAATTATTTTCATAATGAGAAAGGTTTCATCAGACACAGTTATTGTTTTTTCCATGTAGGAATGTAAATAGTTCAACTTTGATAAGTTCCCTTTGATTTCTTTTCCTTGATTACCTTCTCAAGCATCTCTTGCTTCTTGTGTCTGAATGTCAAATTTTCTATTCAACTCTGGTTTTTTCCTCAAGAATGCTTGAAAGTTCTCTATTCCACTGAATGAACATATTTTCCCCTGAAACAAGATACTCAGTTTTGCTGGGTAGGTGACCCTTGGCTTCATTCCCAGCTCTTTTGCCGTCTGGAATATCATATTCCATGCCCTTCAATCCCTCAGTGTAAAAGCTGCCAGGTCCTGTGCTATTCTGATTGTGTTTTCACAGAATTCAAGTTGTTTCTTCCTGGCTGCTTGTAGTATTTTCTCCTTGATCTGGGAGTATATTCTGGAACCTGGCTATAATATTCCTAGGAGTTTTCTTTTGGGGATCTGTTTCAGGAGGCGATCTGTCGATTCTTTCAACCTCTATTTCCCCCTGTGGGTCTAAAACATCAGGGCAATTTGACTTCAGAATTTCTTGAAGGATGATTTCTAGGTTCTTTCTTTGATCATGACTTTCATGTAGTCCAATAATTTTTAAATTGTCTCTCCTGGATCTATTTTCCAGGTCAGTGGTTTTTCCCATGAGAAATTCACATTGCCTTCTATTCTTTCATTTGTTTGTATCTGTTTAACAGCATCTTGATTTCTCATAAAGTCACTAGCTTCCATTTGCTCCAGTCTAACTCTGAAGGAATGAATCTCCTCAGTGACCTTTTGAGATTCTTTTTCCATATGGCAAATTCGGCTTTTGAAGGCATTTTTATCCTCATTACCCTTTTGAGCCTCCTTTGCCATTTGAGTTAGTCTATTTTTTAAGGTGTTATTTTCCTCAATCAGGCTGTTGTCTGTCATTTCATACTTTTCTGGCATCCTTCTCATTTCTCTTGCCAATTTTTTTCCACTTCTCTTATTTGGTGTTTAAAATCCTTCTTAATGCCCTCTATGGCCTGTAACCTATCCATATTTTCATTTGGGGCTTTTGGAGCAGGATTTCTGACCTCACAGTCCTCTGACTGTTCCATTCTTTGATCCTCTTTGCCCCCAAAATAGGAGTCTAATGTTGCATTTTTCTGTTTATTTTGTTTCTTTTGCCTAGGCATGTTGCCACTTAATTACTTGACTTTTGGGCTAGTTGCCAAAGTAGGACTCTGCCACCAGACAGGGGAGCTTCTGTCCCAAAGTTTGAGGTCTTCACAACTTGCAGAGGTATTAGTTGGGTGGCCTCTGTAAAGCCTCCACATGCTCTAGCAAGCTGGATATCCACCCCACGACCTCCACCCCAGACCACAACCTGATCTGGGATCTCAGGGGGGTTAAAGCAAGAGCAGTTAACCCCCAGACCGATTGCTGGATCTTCCTACAGTTCAGAGACCAGGAGCTAAAGCTGCAATTGAAGCTGCAAAATGGCATCTGTGCCATGGCTCCTCAGCTGCTTCTTGGCCCCAGGGGAAGAAGTTGATTCATTCCCCAAATACTGGACCCGAAGTCCATAGGGCACGTACCTCTCACTTTGTGCTCGGCATGTCTGTTTTGATAATTCTGGAATCAATACAGCTGTGTTGTTCTGGGGTCCCTCCAGCCAGCTGTTTGCCTGGCCACCCTGGGGTTAAAACTGGCTCAAGCAGGCCTGGGCTTGGCTCCCAGATTGTCGGGCTCGCCACTTCCAGAGCCCTGTCCTGGCTACTCCCAGAGCACTGTGCTGGCCATTCCTTGCAGTGCTGCTCCTCAGAGGGAGGTTAGCTTCACTCTTTCGTTCTTTGCATGCTGGAGCTCCAGAAGTTTTTCAGAGACCACCTTTTACATTGTTTGGAAGTGGTGTGGTGGAGAGCACCTTGGAAGTGCTGTTTCTAATCCACCATCTTGGCTCTGTCCCCAAGTTCAATTTATTTTTAAAATTCAAGTACATGTGAGTACTAGGAACATGTGAGCAGGCTTAGTCCATAGGTCTTAACCCTTTTTTGTCTCATAAATCCATTTGACAGTCCAGTAAAGTCTCCTTTTCTATTCCTTAGTATGTATTAGTTTTTACATTCATAATGCAATAAAATTTTCAATATCTGTTAGAAATTAAAAAAATAAAGGCATATTATTTTTTATTCAAATTTAAAAAACGCCTTAAAATCTATCTATATTCACATTAGATTATCTGATAATCATTGGTTAAGTATTCTGATTTCTGAGATTCTTTTTGTTCAACTCCTCTTGTGTTCTTGTTGAGTATTTCTTGTAGAAGACAGGATCTCCTTTTACAAAGTTTTCAGGCTTCTGAAAAGAGCTGGGAGCTGGAAGCCTGACCTGGATATCTTCCACTCTACCCACTCACTGTGGAATATCTAAGAGCTGAACGTGAAAAATGAGACTATCATAAGAAAGGTAGAACATCTGGTCATTCATCATTCATGAAAAAAAATCAATAATATTTCTTGTATTTTTTTACCAACCCCATATCCATCTCCTCTTTAGCATCTTAAATGTTTTCCCCTTTACTGCTTCCTTTTCTCATGTCCTCAAATAGACACTTATCTCCCCCATCCTTACTTGTTGGTGTAGGAAGGAGGAGAGACAATCATTCAATTCTCCCTCTTAGAGTCTTTTGTTTTCATCAAGGATGAGTTCATATGCTATTCTTATAGGAGAATATGTTCCTTTTTTTCATTTTGCACATCAATCCCCAATACCTATGACAGTGTTTTATATATAACATATTCATACTAAATATTCATTGTCTTGAGTAGAGTATATTCACTTTAAGGCTACCACTATAATTGCTTTTGTACCCTAATTCCTAGTGTTCTTCTTGAATATGGTACACACCCGAAGTCTCATTTTGCTCCTTAATTTCCTATACCCTGTCCCCTATACACTTGGTAGAGTGTCTTGTGTTTCCTAGGAAAATCTCACTTTTAAAAGTCACAAATTAATGTCTAAATGTCTCAGATGTATGTGTGTGTGTGTGTGTGTTGTGTGCTGCTTTCCAGAGGACTGCTGCTGTGAATACCTTTCAAGGTTCTGATTACATAGTATAGCAAACTCTCTATTCAATAAGAAATAATAGCAAAACATTCATAGAAAATCAAGGTACAAAATTCATAATGTTACAACTTATCACAGAAAATCAAAATACAATATTCACCATCTCACAACTCAGCAACTTATCACTAAAATGGTCACATAGTTTTCCCCAAAGTGGTCACATAGTTTTCAACAAAGTAGAATCATTTACTAACTCAATCATTTAGTAATTCAATCATTCAATCATACTTAAGGGTATAAAGTTCTCCAGGGTACAAAAGTCAAAGTTCTGCATCCATGGGGTGCAATTAAGTTACAACTTCAACAGTCACTACTCAATACCCTGTAAGTGGTAGTGGAAAATACAAAAGCCATCCACCCCAGGCCACAAGTCAATTACAATTTCATCAGACACTACTCAGTATCCTATTTCATCAGTCACTACTCAGACAATTTCATCAGTCTCTACTCAGTGTTCATGAAGAGGTCTTTTCATCTTGACCCAAGACACTGAATCCATAAAACTGTCACCTGGGATCAAAGGCAGACAGCTTCCAGTTCCTTGTCCAGCTCTGTTTGATGTTCCTGCTTCACATTGGAGCTCACAGTGTCCAGTCCATCTCAAATCCTTCACAGTCTCTATTCCTGGGAAGACATGGCTTAACAAAACCACAATAACATTCATTCATATTAACAAAGCCACAACAACATTTGTACAAAATACCAGCACCACAGTCATGCTTCCTCAGTCTTCAGGTGCTCCAGCTGGCCCTTGGAAATCCTCAGCACCATAAGCTCTGTTCCCAAAATAAAAAAAAAAAATCACTTTATCGAGCCTCCACAGGGCTGGTGCAAAGAAATTCTGTCTCAGTTCTCAGTTCAAATTCCTCTTCTTAGATATTCTCAATTCTCATTTCAGTCTTCAGTCCAGCAGCAGCTAGCCTGCCTCCAGGATGCCTCACGTAGGAAATTCTGTCTGTCCAGCTTTTGCTCTTCCTCATATATGTATTAGCTCCTTGCTATTCAGTCCCTTACTGTTATGTGAGCAACAGGGGTTAATACCACCTGATGTTTTTGGGTTTTTGTTTGTTTGTTTTTTATAGAGGCTTAATTTGAAACAAGGTGCTAAGTACCTGTTTACTGCCAACACAAAGGGATCTTCAAATTTCATTACTATTACAGTATTTTAAAGTGTGAAGGTACCACAATGGCTATCAAGTCACCCTGTAATCAAATAACCCTAACAACCTCAAGTCTTTCTATATTTCCTATAATATTTAATTTATTTGATCACATTTTCCTTTTTAAAACTACTCCTCTTTCTGTGATTTTAAACTAACTTAGCTGTTCTCCATTTTGTTCCTTTCCATTTTCTCCCTCTTATTTTGTATGTATTCTAAGTCTCAGTTTTCATTCACTTAACTTTTTATTTCTTCTTTATGAACTCTGTTTCTTTAATATGCCTTAAACTTTTGTGTAGATTATGGACAATATGCTATTTTGTTTTCTCTGCTTTCTAACCAGAATCATAGACACACCAACACAATCTCATAATTGTCTGTGGACTGGGAATGTCAAAATTTCATTTATTGATTATAATAACTAATATTGGTAAAGCCTTTTACATTTTGTGTCTCATTTTATTTTCCTAATAGCACTATAAATAGGTACTATTATTATCCTCATTTTAAATTTGAGGTAACTCAGTCTGATAGACATAAAATTATTTACTGTGGGTCATATGTCTAGCAAATGTCTAAAGCTAGATTCAAATTTAGAGCTTGCTGATGCCACGACTCATGTTCAATATATTAACTAACTACTTTTATTTGAAAACAAAACAAAAAATAAAAACAAATTAAAATCTTAAGTTTAGAATATGAAATTGACTTGTTAATGATCGCTCAGTGAAAGTGGAAAGAAAAGTAAATAAAATTAGAAGTAAAGTCTCCAAAACTCTGAGTACAATTGTTATCCACTCAACTATACCAACCTAATAAAATATTTTGTATATACTGGATACTGACTAAATATATGATGAATAAATTAATGACTGAAATAGGTGTAACTTATCACCTCTGCAAATTTAATGTCTAGCTTCTATTGGTCAACATTATTAAAAGAGGAAGACAAAATATACCTTTTCATTATGTCATAGCACAAATGAACCTATATAAATTTAATAAAAGTCTATCAAAAATTAAAATCCAAGGAAAGAAAAATACAACCCAGTATTTATTTTTCCAATAACACCCTATATTTATGTAAGATATAATTCTTTACTTAGAACTTCAGTGAATAATATTTCATTCATGTGAACATTCCCTCACCTGGGACAAATCACAATATGCCTAAGTCTTTTCATGTTGTGTCAGTAATATTTTGCAGTCTATAGCATTTAGATGGCACAGTGAATAGAGCACCAGCCCTGGATTCAGGAGGACCTGAGTTCAAATTTGGCCTCAGACACTTATCACTTGCTAGCATATGTGACCTTGTTAACCCCAATTGCCCTGCCTTCCCCCTCCTAAAAGCAAAGAAACAAAACAAAACAAAAATATAATATTCCGCTGTCTATTTACACTGTCCTTTCACTTTTTCATTGCTATGTGAAGAAATATGTAACATTGTTATACTTGTAAGGTGATAATATTCCATGTTTTTCCACTATAAAGTTAGAAATGAATGAATGAATGAAAATATCACTTACCATAAAATACTAAAATACTATGTTATGCTGTGGATACCAATTGAAAGAGAAGAGAGCATCCATATGCGAACATCTAAAATTCTGATTTAAAAAAAATCTATAAGAAGTTTTAATTGTAAGTCAGAAGGAATAACATTGGGCAGTACATTAGGTAAAACCACAAAGTAGATGATAATGCATCTTCTTTAATGTCATTTCTACTTAGCTTCTCATGTTAAGCAATTTGACAGTTTCAAGGTCTTTGGTGGTGAGATTTTCTTTTCCTAGTTTTTATTAGCTCTGGCTCCTGAGGGGATGAAGGCTTTAGCACATGGAGAGACCTTTGTTAGACACATCTCCATAAGGGTTTGCTCCACTGAATGACAAATTTAAGTGTGAGGCTCAAACAGGTTTGATAGTGGGTATGATGGGTGCTTGGGATCTATGTTTATAACAAGAATTTGTAATATCAGTTTGTAGCATCGATTTGTAAAACCAGTCTGTAAAATCACATTTACCCCTCCCCAGCTTCAGAGCATTGACTCTGCCCCTTCCCCCTGCCAGCATTCTGCCCAGCAACAACTCATGAACTGTTTATCTCTGCTTGGAACAATAACAAGCTACACCTATGAATCCTTCATTAAACCATCTATAAATATTTTAGCTTAGGCAAATGTTATCTCCCCTAGTAGACTGGCCAGATTCCCCCCCTAAATCTTTCAATGCCCTATCTATAGGTTAACTCCTTAGCCAATTATACCCATACTGAGTCTATGTTACCCTTCGTTCCCAACATCCATCTTGTCAAACTTGACACTGAAGGGTGTGTATTAACAATGCAATATTCACTGTGCCTATGACAATTATAAATAGGCTTATGTGGTTATTAATCACAAAATATATCAGGCTCTCTATATGGGAGATAAAGCCAGAACATTTATTAAAATACCAAATAACTGAGTCCCCAAACCAGAAAGTCAAAGCCATCAGAGTAGTTACGAAATTGGCACAAGTAGTTAATGTAGTAACCAACCACATTCTCAAGCCTTCAAAACAGAACAGGCTACCTCAGGCAAAGGTCCTTCTCTCTGCACTCACAGCCACTGCTCAGTGTCCAGGAAGAGTGCTCACAACAGCTCTGGCCCCCCATAGTTCCAGTCCCTGGCAGTCACCAACAAGAGTCCTTAGCAGAAATTCTGGCTGACTCAAAGAGGGGTTTGCGCCTCCACCTCTACCTTGGCTGCTACTGCTGCTGCTGCTGCTGTTGCTGTAGCCACCGCGAGTCCCCACCAGAACTCTAGTTTTTCTTCCTCTTCCTCTTGCCCTGCCCCTTCCTGCTATGTTAGCAAGTCCAATGGGGCATGGAAGATCTTTAAATCCCATAACCCTTACAGGGTGGCAGACTGGGTGCTTCTCACTCATCCCTGACTGGTGGCTGACTTAGTGATGTTTCAGGCCTAAAACTACACTTCAATGTAGGCCCCCTTTGGCTATTTCCCAGTGAATTATTGGCAATAAGCCTGCATAGTTGACATTAAAAAGTGCATTGCCTCCTTTCCCTGCAGCTCTGGTCCCACCACTTCCAAATTTATGTAAAAGGGGACCCTAACAACCTCTGGAGATACAGAAACCATAAAATGACACAGAAAAGCTAACCTCCAACTGAGGACAGCCTGGCAGCCCTGCAGGGAGTGGCCAGTTCCCCTGTCCAGTGGCAGAGTCCTACTGTGGCACCAAACCCAAAAGTCAAGTAACTGAGTGGCATCATGGCTAGGCAAAGGAAACAAAACAAACAGAATATTTCAACTCCTAATTTGGGGGCAAAGATGATTGAAGCATGGAACAGGAGGAGGACTGGGAGGTCAGAACCCTGTCTCCAAAAGCCCAAAATGAAAATAAAAGCTGGTTATAGGCCATAGAGGACCTTTAAGAAGCAGATAAGAGAAGTGGCAAAAAACTGGGAAGAGAAATGAGAAAGATGCAAGAAAAGTATGAAATGAGAGTCAACAGCCTGAATGAGGAAAATAGCACCTTAAAAAATAGACTAACTCAAATGGCAAAAGAGGCTCAAAAAGGCAATGAGGAGAAGAATGCCTTAAAAAGCCAAATTTGCCAGATGGAAAAAGAATCTCAAAAGCTCACTGAGGAGAATAATTCCTTCAGAATTAGACTGGGGCAAATGGAAGCTGGTGACTTTATGAGAAAGCAAGATGCTGTTAAGAAGATCCAAACAAATGAAATAAAAGGAGGCAATGTGAAATATCTCATGGGAAAAACCACTGGCCTGGAAAATAGATCCAGGAGAGATCAATTAAAAATTATTGGACTATCTGAAAAGCATGATCAAAGAAAGAACCTAGAAATAATCCTTAAAGAAATTCTCAAGGAAAATTGCCCTGATGTTTTAGAACCAGAGGGCAAAATAGATGTTGAAAGAATCCACCAATCACCTGCTGAAAAAGATCCCTTAAAGAAACCTCCCTGGAATGTTATAGCCAGGTTCCAGAATTCCCAGATCAAGGAGAAAATACTACAAGCAACCAGGAAGAAACAATTTCAATATTGTGGAAACAAAATCAGGATAGCACAGGATCTGGCAGCTTCTATAATGAGGGATTTGAAGGGCATGGAATATGACATTCCAGAGGGCAAAGGAGCTGGGATTAAAAGCAAGAATCACCTCTCCAGCAAAACTGAGTATCTTGTTTCAGGGGAAAATATGGTCATTCAATGGAATAGAGGACTTTAAGCATTCTTGAGGAAAAAATAAAAAAACAGAGTTGAATAGAAAATTTGACATTCAGATACTAGAAGCAAGAGGTGCTTGAGAAGGTAAACAGGGAAAAGACATCAAAAGGAATTTATCAAAGTTGAACTGTTTACACTCCCAGATGGAAAAAACATAACTGTAACTGAGGAAACCTTTCTCAGTATGAAAATAGTTGAAGAAGGGTATATGGACATATGTATACATGAATGTGTGCAGATATGTTTACAGGTATACATAGATAGAGGGCACAGGTTGAATTAAATGGGAAGGGATAATACTTAAAAGGTGAAATTAAGTTTAGAGAGGAATATAATGAGAGGAGATGGGGAGAGACAGAATGTGGTAAACTGTCTCATATAGAGGACACAAGGGGAAGTGCTTGAAAGGGAGGGGAAGAACAGGAAGGCAAAAGTGCAAAACCATATTCTCGTTGAATTTGCCTCAGGGAGAGAATGACATGCATACTAAATGGTTTATCTCACCCTACAGGAGAATAGGGTGGAGGGGGATGAGGGGTATGATAGAAGGGAGGGCATGTTTGAGTGGAGGGAGTTTGGAAGCACTCTCCTTTGAAAAGGGACAGGATCCAAGTAGGGAAGGGACCAAGTCGGGGGTGGGATAGGTGGGAGGGAAATATAGCCACTCTTTTACAATATATTTACTATGGTAATGTTTTGCATAGCTATAAATGTACAACATATACTGAATTCCTTATCTTCCCAGCAAAAGTGGGTGACAAGGGAAGAAGCAAATGAATCTTGAATTCAAAGTTTTAAAATCAAATATTTCAAATATATATAAATACTATTATTCGTACTATTGTACATATGATTGGGAAGTTATATATATGTATATATATACACATATATATATGTATATATACATATATATATATATATATGTATGTATATATACATATATAGGCATTGGGGCACAGAGATTCACATTGCCCTAATGGAAAAGTCAAAGGGGGTATAGGAGAAGACATGGGAGAGAATAGATTTGATGAGGGGATATCCTATGGGAGTGGTATTCTGGGGTGTTGGCTAGGGGATAAATGGGGGAAAATTGTAGCTCAAAATCTGGCAGAAATGAAGGATGTAAAGCAGAAGTTAATAAAGCATTTGGGAAAACAATGTATGTTCCTTTAAGCACTGACCACTCCTTAACTCCTCCCTAATCCCAAGCTTACTCACCTAGTAAGCATAATTGTCACCTGATTTACTGTCTTGACTCCTTAAAACTATATCTGTGACTTCTGTAAATTTGCAGATTCCCTAAGAACCCCTGCCA
Source organism: Gymnobelideus leadbeateri (assembly GCA_011680675.1). NCBI lineage: Eukaryota > Metazoa > Chordata > Mammalia > Diprotodontia > Petauridae > Gymnobelideus > Gymnobelideus leadbeateri. Next base: position 142,853 of record WOXC01000280.1, read on the forward strand.
GCTGCAAAGCATAACAATAAACTTACAATCTTGACTCCAAGTTGGCTTGTGCCTACAGAATTGCTTCCAGACTCGAGGACTCTGATCATTGATCTTGATTAGAGCTCCTCTGCAACCTATTGCCCTTCTCCCCATCATGCACAGTCTTGATTTTCATTGTACTCAGGTTTATGTGCCTATGGATGTTGGGTCCACTCTACAAAATCCTTTCTCTTATTTATTTCTCTATGGATTCTTTCCCAACAGAAGGGTCAAAAATCTGGAGGATTGCTTTAATTTCCAGAACTCTTGTTCATATGGTCCTGAGCTGTCTCTAACACAGTCTTAAGGGAGATAGTGTTCAAGTTGGTGACAGTAGTTTTTGGAACATAGTAGGCAGTTAATAGATACTTATTGATTGTCTGATTAATGACTCCGATCTTTTCTCTGAATCAAGGCCACATAAAAAGTAACAACGCAGGAATCTTTTCATGATACTATGTGACTATGAATTCTTAACAGTCTTAAAGAATCAAAGATGTATATCATATAACAGGCAAAGAAAAAAAAACATACCAGTCATGATTAGGCAAAATGATAGGCAAAATTGGTGACACAAAATGACCTACATAATGCCAATAGAATATTCATGAAAAGGGGAATAGATGAATAATGGATCTGATTCATTGTACATGAATACTTTTTTTTTTCATTCTTGAACTTTTTCCTTTTTTTTTTTTTTTGAGAATTTTTGCATTTTTTAACTTGCCTAGGGTGGAGGTAAAGCTGCCATTAATGTCCCAAATCTCAATGATGATCTGCATTTATACTTTTGTGTATGCCCTCTTTTTTCCCCTAACTTGGACCAATTCCTCCTTCTTAAACAGTCTAGCAATCTTTCCTTACTGAGAGATCACTATATTTATGCCAGATGCAGCTCAGATGTCCTGAATTCAATGAATCCACTAGTCTTAACCTTTCTATATTGGTAATACAAGTGTGTAGACCACTACTAGATATAATTTATCTTTTATGTATTTCACTAAAACCTATATAATATTTTTTTCTTTGGAAAATGTATTCTTTTTATTTTTCTCCTACATCCCCAAAAAGAGAAACAATAAATAAATAAATAAATATGCAGGAGAAAGGAATACAAATCGACCATGTTCAAAAATACTATGTCTTTTAGAATAATGCTTCATTATTGGGTCAATAGGGATTTTTAAATTTTCAAAGATGTTGACTTTCATATTTTTGTATTTTTAGTAAAAATTGTTCTCCTTCTACTCATTATGAATTAGTTTATAAAACTTGTATAAAATTAAGAGATCTAATGTATAGAGTTAAAACAGCATGCTATAAATAAGCTATTTGAAGAGGTGGACAAGAAACTAGCAGAACTAGATGAGAGGAATAATTTGTGATCTATATAACTACTGTGAAAATCCACTGTGATAAGGTCACAGAACTATCCAAACTATCAGTTTCAGCGGTCAACATTGCCTACCTACAGGCTAGATATCGAAATAATGAGATGATATATGAATTTAAGAAAATTTTTAAGTCTTTCCTCAAAAAAGAATGAGAAACAGTGGTTATAGATAAGAATTGTTTTCTTTTCACTGTAATAGTAGTTTGCCTGTACCTGATGCAGGGGGAAAATCGCCTAATTAATGTAAAGCTTAACTGGTGACTTGTTTATTTGCTATTAAGCTTACAATAAGATTCTTAACTCAGTCCCTCAAGGCTACAATTAATGGTGAGGGCCAGAGTAAGAAACAGAAAAGTCTGATCTAAAATAATTAGAATAAAAAAATACATAGATTGCAATTCTTAGGACTTTTTTAAGGACATTTTGAGCATCAGATTTTCAATAAATAGCTTTAAATTCACCAAGGCATATACCATTGGTGTCCATCATTTAATGAATAAGAGATGACTATTCATTTGCTTAGGGTCAGCTTAAAATCATATTTTTGTTTGCTGAAATTAATACAAATTACAGCTTGCAAAATAAAATGTTTCCCTTCTTAAAAAATACGGATTGTTATCGTCTTTGGTGACATTACTTGCTTTGAAAATGGTGTGCCTGATGTGGCTTGTCTATAATTAGGAAACATTAACTAAACTCCTCCCTCTTTAGAAACAGATTGGGACAACAATTTCACAGTAAATCAGAATTCTACTACCAATTGATGTGATAAGTTGGACTATATTACTCAGTAAATCACAATGTGCCACAATAGAGATACTCAATAAGCTCCTCAGTGCTGCATAATAAATCATGGGGTTTGGTGATAAAGTTGCACAATAAACTCCAGTGTATTAGTCACTAAATCATGAGCATTCACAATCAAGGTAGAGGATGGACACCTTTCTTTGTTATATCTGCTTTCATTATGGGGCATCTATCAGTCAAGGATAAGGCAGTGAAGTCTCCCTCCCCATCTTCTTCCATAGGAAATACATGGGCTGCTGAGAGAATTATATATCATTTTTAGTATAAGAAAGGAAAAAAACCTACACACCTCAATTGTTCTCAAATAATATTTTATAATTTGTTCACCAAACTTCTTTTCAACAAGCTATAATCTATATTAGCCAAAATATAAAACTCATTAATTTTTAAAAGAAATTAATTAGAATGATACTTTCTAAAAATCAGATAACACCCATCTACCCAACCTGAAAGGTATATATAATCAAAAGAGATTATGCTGCAATTTTTCAATTACAATAATGGAAACTGTATACTAGATCTCTTTATGTAGTTAATCTTTTTTGTGTGGAAGGGGGAAAGAAGGGGATTTAACCTGTGATTTCAATGTGAGGAACTTCCTCTATCAAAGCAGAAAGACAAATGTTCTATAATTTATAGCCTTAGGAAACTGTTAGAAGCTCAGAGAGGGGCAAGTGACTTCTCCAGGGTCATGAGCAAAAATGTCTTTCTTCTTCTGAGAAATCTATCCACTATATTATACTCTCTATATATATTTAGTTGACTTAAGTATGATAGCACATGATAGTAATGATGGCAGACATTTAGTAAATTATTACAAGCAAAATAGATCCTTATATATGGTGAATTAAAGTTACATAATACCATTCTTACAACATAAAAGGGCAAATATGAAAATCAATTCATATTTTTCAAGCTTGACACATTTTTTACTTTATTTTCTATTTCCCTACCTACATGGTGAAACCATGTTTAACATTCCTTTTGAAAACTTCTAGCTCCAAATTCTCCCTCTTCCTCTCTATCTACCCCATCTCCACTCATTGAGAAGGCAAGTAAGTTGATAGAGAGGATACACATGGAGTCATACAAAATGTTTCCAGAACAGTCATGATGTGAAAGAAAACATAGAAAAAAAAACCTCTCAAGAATAATACAGTTTAAAAAATGCTTCAGTCTGTATCCAGATGCCATCAGTTCTTTCTCTTGGTGTGAATAGCATTTTTCATCAGAAATCCTTCAAAACTCCCTTGGATCATTGCATTGCTGAGAATAGTTAAGTCATTCATAGCTGAGCATCATATAATACTATTGTTTCTATGTATAAAGTACATTTAACTTTACATCAATTCAATTAAGTCTTACTAGGTTTTTATGAGAACATCCTGCTCAACATTTCTTACGACATAATAGTATTCCACCATAATCACCTTACATAATTTGTTTAGCTGTTTTCCAATTAATGAAAATTCCCTTGATTTGAAAGTCTTTGTCTCCAGAAAAGAGCTGCTATAAATATTTTTGAACATATAGGTCTTTTTCCTGTTTTTTTTTTCTTTTCTGCATTTTCTTTTGGAATACAGACTTAGTAGTGTCATTGCTAGCTCACACGTTACGCATGGTTTTATTCCCCTTTGGACATAGTTCCAAATTACTCAACAGAATAGCTGAATCAGTTTACAACTACACCAACAGCTCATTAATGCCTCCTTTTCTTCACATATCAACTCCAAGTCATTTTCTTTTCTATCCTAATACTTAATCTAATAAGTATGAGGTACTACCTAAACATTGTTTTAATTTGTATTTGTCCAATCAGTAGTGGTTGAGAGCATTTTATCTTTCATATTATTATAGATAGCTTTGATAACTTCATCTAAAAAGTATAACATATCTTTTGATCATTTAGCAAGTGGGAAATTAGTTTTCAGTTCATTTATTTTTTAATAATTTTGACTCATTTTTCTAGATGTTTGAGGAATGAGGCCTTTATGAGAGAAATTTGCTTTATTATTTTCACACTTACTATTACTACCTGCATTCCCCTCCATCCTATCTCCGCCATTTATTCTATTCTCTCTCCTTTTACCCTGTCTCTTTTCAAAAATGTTTTTCTTCTGACTACGCCCTCCCCCAAACCACTCTTCCTTTAACAACCTTCCTTTCTTATCCCCTTCCCCTACTACTTTCTTATAGACTAAAATATATTTCTATTTATTTGTGTATGTTATTCCTTTTCTGAGCTAATTTTGATGAGAGTAAGGTTCACTCAACCTCTCTCACCTCCCTGCTCTTTTCTTCCACTGTAAAACTTTTTTTTCTTGTAACTTTTAAGTCAGATAATTTAACCCATTCTACTCTCACTTTCCTTTTCTCCCAGTACATTCCTCTCAAACTCCATAATTTTATTTATTTAGATATCATCCCTTCATATTCAACTCATACCTGTACCCTCTGTCAATATATACTCCTTCAAACTGCCCTAATAATGAAAAAAATATTTTATATTATTTATTAATTTTTAGTTTACAATATTCATTTCCATAAGATTTTGAATTACAAATTTTTCTCCTCATGTTTCCCCTATTGGCCACACAAAAAAAGCAGGCCTACTGAATACCCCTTCCCCCAATCTGTTCTCTCTTTTATCCTCCTCCATTACCCCCTAACTTTCTAGTCAGGTAAGATGGATTTCTATACCCCAGTGCCTGCATATCTTATTTCCCACATGAATGTAAAAAATAACATTTTTAAACACACATATATATATTTTTAACTTTGAGTTCCAGATTTTTTCCCTTCTAACCTCCTCACTTGCCCCCTCTGGGAAGAAAAGCAATTCAATATAGGTTGTACATCTATAGTTATGCAAAACATTTCCATAGTAGTTTTATTGTGGAAGACTATATTTCCCTCTGTCCTATCCTGCCTGCCACTTGTTCTATCCCTTTTCAAAAGTGTTTGCTTCTAACTACCCTCTCCCTCAATCTGCCCTCCCTTCTATTATGCCCCATCTTGTCACCTTCTCCCCTATTTTCCTGTTGGGTAAGATAATTAACTGAGTGTGTATGTTTCTCCCTCCTTTAGCCAAATTCAGTGAAAATAAGGTTTTCCCATTCCCTTTCACCTTCCAGACCTTACCCTCCATTATAACAGCTTTCTCTTGCCTCTTTTATATGAGTTAATTTAATCTCATCTATCTCTCCCTTTCTCCTTCTCCCAATAAATTCCTCTCACACCTCTTAATTTTATTTTTAGATATCATCTATTCATATTCCACTCATCCCGTGCCCTCTATGTATATGTATGCATGTATGTATCTATCTATCTGTCTATCTATCTATCTATCTATCTATCTATCTATCTATCTATCTATCTATGTATCTATATTTATCTATCTATCTATCTATCTATCTATCTATCTATCTAGATAGATACATATACATACACCGTCCAATACATACATATCACACACACACACACACACACACACACACACACACATGCAAACACACATTTATATTCTCTTCAACTATCATCATATTGAGAAAAATCTTATGAGTTATAATTAACATTTTTCATGTAGGAATGTGACTAGTTCAACTTTAATAAGTCCCTTATGATTTTTTTCTTGTTTTCCTTTTCATGCTTCTCATGCTTCTTGTATTTGAAAGTCAAATTTTCTGTGTTCAGCTTTGTTTTTGTTTTTTTTTTTCAATCAGGAATTCTTGTAAATAATCTATTTCATTGAATGACGATATTTTCCACTGAAGCATTATACTCAGTTTTGCTGGGTAGGTGATTCTTGGTTTTAGTTCTAGCTCCTTTGATTTCTGGTATAGCATATTCCTAGCCCTTTGATCCCTTAATGTAGAAGCTGCTAGGTCTTGTGTTATCCTGATTGTGTTTCCACAACACTAAAATTGTTTCTCCCTGACTGCTTACAGCATTTTCTCCTTGACCTGGGAACTCTGGAATTTGGCTATAATATTCCTAGGAGTTTTCTTTTGGGGATCTTTTTCTAGATGTGAATTCTTTCAATTTCTATTTTGCCATCTGGTTCTAGATTATCAGGGCGATTTTGCTTGAGAATTTCTTGAAAGATAATGTCTAGGCTCTTTTTTTGATCATGTCTTTCAGGTAGTCCACTAATTCTTAAATTATCTCTCTTGGATGCATTTTTCTGCTCAGTGGTTTTTCCAATGAGATATTTCACATTGCATTCTATTTTTCCATTTCTTTGGATCTGTTTTATAGTATCTTGATTTTTCATAATCATTAGCTTCCAATTGCTCCAATCTAATTTTGAAGGGATTATTCTCTTCAGTGACTTTTTGAATTTCCTTTTCCATATGGGAAATTCAGCTTTTTAAGGCATTCTTCTCCTCATTGGCTTTTTGGGCCTCTTTTGCCATATGAGTTAGTCTATTTTAAGGTGTTATTGTCTTCGGTATTTTTGGGGGTCTCCTTTGGAAGACCGTTGACTCACTTTTCATGATTTTCTTGCATCATTCTCATTTCTCTCCCCAATTTTTCTTCCACTTCACTTACTTGATTTTCAAAATCCTTCTTGAGATGCTCCATGGCCTATAACCAGTTCATATTTTTCTTGGAAACTTTTGATGCAGGAATTCTGACTTCTTTGTCTTCCTCCCATTCCATGCTTTGATCCTCTTTGTCCCCAAAACTGAATGTATGGTCTAATTATATTTCCTCTGCTTGCTCATATTGCCTCACAATTACTTGATTTTTGAGCTCTTCAGCACAGTAGAACTCTGCTTCAAGAACAGAAGGAACTTTGTCCCAAATAGCTGGGGTTTACACAGATACTGGACTTATAAGGAGGGTGCCCCATCCCCCATAAGCTCTGGCACACTGAACACACACACCAGGACCACCACCAAAGACCATGATCCAGATCCAAGCAGGTTAAAGCAAGAGCAATTACCTCCTGAATAGTTGCTTGGTCCTCCTATGATCTGGAGGCCAGGATCTCTGGAAGCCGCCATTGGTTAACAGTTGCAGTGGCTGAGCTTCTACCACTTTTTGCACTGGGGCAGGGGCCAGACCTCACTCTTCTGTTCCCCTTTTCCAACAGAGTTTCCAACTAACCTTTTACTTTGTCTTTAGCGTTTATGTATTCAGAAGTCTGGAAAAAACAGCTGCTGGTGATTCACTCTCCCGAGGTCTGTTTCTGGCAACCTCTTGTCAAGGCCACCCTGGCACCAGAAACACAAGATGAATCATGGGGGACTGTGCTCATCTCCCAATCTGTTGTGATAAATCGTTCCTGCCAGCCTGCTAGGCTGCCATCAGAGAGAAATTAATTTCTCTCTGTCACTTTGTGGGTTCTGTGTCTCTAGAATACCTTTAGAGTATTTTTTTTTTTGCATGTATTGGAAGTGATTAGAGTGGGAGCTCACGCCAAGTTTGTGTTTCTATTTCACCATCTTGGCTCTGCCACTATCCCTCCTTTTTTTTAATTAAAGAAGCTGCTAAATGTTGTATTATCCTGACTGGCTCAACAGAATTTGAGTTTTTTTTCTGTCTGGATGCTTGCAATCTTTTCTCTTTGACTTAGGTTCTTGGGAATTTGACTATAATATTCCTGGGCCTTTTCATTTTGGAATCTCTTTCTGTAGGTGATTGATGGATTATTTAAATTTTTATTTAATCCTCTGGCAGTTTCCTTTGATAATTTCTTCAAATATGATGTTTAGGCTTTTGTTTTTGTGATCATGGCTTTTCGATAGTCCAGAAATTTTGAATTATCTCTCCTAGATATATTTATCAGATCAATTGTTTATACAGTGAGATGTTTCATATTTTCTTCTCTTATTTTTTCATTCTTTTGTTTTTTTCTCATTTCACATAAATTCTTAGCTACCATTTGCTCAATTCTAATTTTTGAGGAATTCTTTTCCTCAGTGAGCTTTTGCACTTCCTTTTCCATTTGTCTAATTCTAATTTTTAAGTATTTTTTTTTCCTTTCAGTGGTTTTGTTTTTTTTGTCCTTTTTAAAATTTGGCCGAGGGCAGAGCCAAGATGGCAGAGTGGAAACAGTGAATCCAAGCCACTCTCCCCCCAGATCACCTCCAAGTCATGTAAGAGGGGACTCTGAACAACTTCTGGAGCCCCAGCACCCACAGAACAATACAAACTAAACTCCCGCTGAGGATAGCCCAGTAGCCCTGCAGGAAGGACCAGCACAGCACTCTGGGAGCCAGCAGCGCAGTGTGGATTGCGCGGGGAACCAAGCACAGGTCCGCCTAAGTCACGGTTTTAGCCCCAGGGCGACCAGACCAGCAGCCGGATGGAGGGACCCCAGAACACCAGCAGCATTGTCTCTACCAGAATTATCAACATAGACACGCCTAGGACAAAGTGAGAGGTTAGTGCCCTATGGACTTTGGGACCAGTATTTGGGTAACACATTGGCTTCCTCCCCTGGAAGCTAGAAGCCACTGAGGAGACACAACATTTTGTAGTTTTCAGAGGCAGCTCCAGTTCCTGGCTTGCGAACTATAGGGAGATCCAGTGAACAGTCTTGTGGGGGGGTAATCGTTCTTGCTTTAACCTCCCTGGATCTGGATTGTGATCTGGGCTGGAGGTTGTGGGTGGGTTTCCAGCTTGCCAGAAATGGAAGTTGTCCCCCACACGTGTGGGATGAAAGTTCCACTGTCTGGTGGCAGAGCCATAGTGTGGCAACAATCCCAAAAGTCAAGTAATTAAGTGGCAACATGCCAAGAAAAAGGAAACAAATTAAACAAAAAATGCAACCTTAGACTCCTAATTTGGGGGCAAAGAGGATCGAAGCATGGAATAGTCAGAGGACTGTGAGGTCAGAAATCCTGCTCCAAAAGCCCCAAAGGAAAATATGATTGGGTTACAGGCCATAGAGGACCTTAAGAAGGACTTTAAAAATCAAATAAGTGAAATAAAGGCAAAATTGGGAAGAGAAATGAGAAGGATGCAGGAAAAGTATGAAATGAGAGTCAACAGCCAGACTGAGGAAAACAACACCTTAAAAAATAGACTAACTCAAATGGCAAAGGAGGCCCAAAAGGGCAATGAGGAGAAGAATGCCTTAAAAAGTTGAATTTGCCAGATGGAAAAAGAATCTCAAAAGTTCACTGAGGAGATTCATTCCTTCAAAGTTAGACTGGAGCAAATGGAAGCTAATGACTTTATGAGAAATCAAGATGCTGTTAAGCAGATCAAAACAAATGAAAGATTAGAAGGCAATGTGAAATATCTCATGGGAAAAACCACTGACCTGGAAAATAGATCCAGGAGAGACAATTTAAAAAGTATTGGACTACCTGAAAGCCATGATCAAGGAAAGAACCTAGAAATCACACTTCAAGAAATTCTCAAGGAATATTGCCCTGATGTTTTAGATCCAGAGGGCAAAACAGAGGTTGAAAGAATCCACAGATCACCTCCTGAAAAAGATCCCAAAAAGAACACTCCCAGGAATATTATAGCCAGGTTCCAGAATCCCCAGATCAAGCAGAAAATACTACAAAGAGCCAGGAAGAAACAATTTCAATATTGTGGAAACACAATCAGAATAGCCCAGGACCTGGCAGCTTCTACACTGAGGGATCAAAGGGCATGGAATATGATATTCCAGAGGGCAAAAGAACTAGGAATGTACCCAAGGGTCACCTACCCAGCAAAACTGAGTATTTTGTTTCAGAGGAAAATATGGTCATTCAGTGGAATAGAGGACTTTCAAGCATTCTTGAGGAAAAAACCAGAATTGAATAGAAAATTTGACATCCAGACACAAGAAGGAAGAGATTCCTGAGAAGGCAATCAGGGAAAAGAAATCAAAAGGAACTTATCAAAGTTGAACTATTTACATTCCTATATGGAAAAGCAATAACTGTGACTGATGATATCTTTCTCACTATGAAAATAATGGAAGAAGGGTGTGTGGTCATATGAATACATATGTGAATGTGTGTGTATATAGTTACAGTTATATATAGACAGAGGGCATAGGTTGAATTTGTTGGGAAGGGAGAATACTCAAAGGGATGAAATTATAAGGTGAGAGAGGAAAGTGGCAAGAGGAGATGGGGAGAGACAGGGTAGGGTAAACTATCCCATGTAGAAGAAGCAAGGGGAAGTGGTTGCAAAGGAGGGGGAGAATAAGGAAGGCTAAAAAGGCAAAACCACATTCACATTGAATTTGGTTCAGGGAGAAAATGACATACATACTAAATGGGCTATCTCAACCTGCAGCAGAATAGGGGGAAGGGGGATGAGACGAAGGATGATGGATGGGAGGGCATTCTTGGGGGGAGGAGAGGTTGGAAATACCCACTATAGAAGAGGGACAGGATCAAGTATGGTATGGACCAGGTGGGGGGGTGGGATGAGTGGGAGGGAATTATAAGCAGCCTTGTACAATATATCTACTATGGTAATGTTTTGAATAGCTAGACATGTACAATATATATTGAATTACTTATCTTCCCAGAGGGAATGAGTGACAACGGAGGAAGGGAATGGATCTGAAATTCAAGGTCTTAAAATTAAATGTTTCAAATATATATAAATACTATTATTAATACTCTTTTGCTTGTAATTGGTAGATAAGATGTGCAGGCATTGGACCACAGAGATTAACCTTCCTCTAATGGAAAAGCTGAAGTGGGTATGGGAGAAGATACGGGAGAAAGCAGATTGGAGGAAGCAATATCTTGTGGGACTGCTATTCTAGGAGAGTGGGTAGGAGAAAAACGGGGGGGGGGGATAATTGTAACTCAAAATCTGGCGGAAATGAATGATGTGAAACAGAAGTTAATAAAGCATTTGTTTAAAAAATTTGGCCATTTCTGTTTTTTTAAGCTATTCTTCTACTCATTAGATTTTTGGATATAGGTTACACTTTGGGCTAGTCTATTCCTTAATGTGTTATTTTCTTCAGTGTTTTCTGTGTCTCCTTTACCAAGGCTTTGACTTCTTTTTCATGAATTTCTTTCATCATCTCATTTCTTTTCCCTATTTTCCCTTTATATCTCTTAATTGACATTCAAAATCCCTTTTGAGTTCTTTCATGTCCTGAAACCAATTCATATTTTTCTTAGGGGCTTTGGATGTAGAAGTTTTAAATTTGTTATCTTCTTTTGAGTGAGAAATAACATTCCATAGTCAGAATTTCTTTCAGTTGCTTGCTCATTTTCCCAGCCTATTATTTGACTTTTAACTCTTTGCTAAAGTAGGGCTCTGTTACCAGGGTGGAGGGTTCACTCTCTCATGCTTCAGGGGATTTAACAGCTGTTTTCAGAGTTATTTCTAGGGAAATGTAAGTTTTAAGTTCTTTCAAGTTGGTTCAATCTAAGAGGTATTTGCTGCTTTTCTTGCCTGTGCTCTAGTCTGTTATTGACCACATGCACTGTTTTCTGCCCTATATCTGTGACATAACAGGTATTTTATTTCTTTAGATATCATCCCTTCATATTCAACTCATACCTGTACCCTCTGTCTATATATACTCCCTCTAACTGCCCTAATAATAAAAAAGTTTTTTATATTATTTATTTAGTTTAGTTTACAACATTCATTTCCACATGATTTTGAGTTACAAAAACTGTAACCACCTTTACCCCTCTCAATTCTTTTTTTTTCAAAGAAGGCAATAATGGAAAATTAGATGCCTGGAAGATTCTATGATCCTTTTTTTTTAATGAGGATCTATACCTATTGGTTATCTAAGACAAAAACATAAATTACTAGATGGCATTTCCAAATTAATTTAGAAGTAGGTTCATTGAACAGTTTCCTAAGTGTCATGAAATTATCACTTAAATTATTTAAGGGATGTATTATGGGAGCAGGTAGGATAAAAGACAAGGAAGTACAGATGCAATATAAAGCTATGGAGCTTACTGGTCCAGATATATATAAATATAAATTGTGAAGAACACCTTTATGTCTAACAATGATTATTTTGGGCATAAAATACAGGTGAAAAATTAAGTCCATCTTGACTTGAGACTTTGTTTAGACACTGCAGTTTTTTGTTTTTGTTTTTTTCCCTAATAATTAATTTCAGTTCACTGGATTAATTATACTATGCTATTGATCAGAATTCATCATTATAATCATTATAACTTGGAGTTAACCTTAATTAAGTTTGATGTTCTTTTGTTATGTGAATTCTCAACTGTTTGACAACAGAGATATTGGTCTTTTATAGGGCTAAAAGTAGAGTATACTAATTTGAATCCCAAAGTTATTAAGAGTTTTCTGGAGGAAACTAGAAATCTACCTTCTTGATGAAATACTATCTAAAACACTAAAATTATATAATAAACTTAACAAGCACAAATTCAGTTTAAAATGAACATTTTAAAGGACTTCTTTGAAAAAAGTTCAGTTAAAAAGAATATACTGTGTTCTGAAAATTGAAATTATCATCAGTAAGGAAATGAGAGAAAGAAAATTTTTATATACAGTAGAGGTGAAGATCAGGCTTATTTGCCCAGAAGCTCCCATTTATCTTTCTCCATTGTACAATAATGTTATTTATAGCAAAATCTCACTCAGTATAGGCAGCTAGGTGGTTCAGTGAGTAAAGCACCAGCCTTGGAGACAGGATGACCTGAATTCAGATTTGGCCTCAGACACTTAACACAAAAACTAGCCATGTGACCTTGGGCAAGTCACTTAACCCTAATTGTCCTCCAAAAAGCAAAAAAAAATAATCTCACTCAGTTTTCAATAAAGATCAACTTATTTTTGTGTAGATAAAGTTCATTATAAGGATAAGCAGACAGCACATAAAATTTATGGATAAGTGATGGTAGTATCCGAGGTAGCAGTGAGGCTAAGAAGGGGAGGAATTGAGTTTCAACATCTCAGTAGGGCCTTGAAACCTAACCAGACAGTTCATTCTTCAAGCATGAGAGTAAGCAGAATAAAGCAGCCTTATATTGTAATCAGATGCCTATTGGAACTGACACATTTCTTCATATTCACATCTCCCTAATCTCACCTAGGGAATCAAAATGTCTCTGTCCCTTCTGAGAAGATTCTGCCTTCAGTCCCTATATTTATCATGGGAATGATCGATAATTATGGGCTACCATATCAAAAGAAAATAAGCAAAAATAAGAACAAAAACAAAACTTCTGTCAAATTAGTGTATTAGATGATATTAAATTCCTCAATGAAATTGTGTAACTCCAGTAAAATTCTTCAGGGATATTAATGAAAAAGTGTCATAATTGATGTTATTGAAAGGTCATATGAATTAATTTTGATTTTTCAGGGCTATAAAGGAATGGTGCCACAAACAATTGTAATGTTTGAGATATCTGATGATACTTCTGAAAGATAAATCACTACACAATTTCTCATAGCAATGTTTCAGACAAAAACAATGAAGATTTTAATTTAATTTAAATAGATTTTCATTTGGAGTGAATTCTGTGGCATTATTCATGATACTGGACATATATAAGTAGTTTTGTTTGCATGTACTATGTCTCCAAAATTACAATATATAATCATGTATGAAAAATTGTAATAAATGAAATTGATATTTAAATATTATCAGGAATGGGATGTGTTGTTCAAATTGAATTTTTTTCTTGTATGTATTCTTAGATAAATTTTTTTCTGCTATTGAGGATGATTTAACATATGGTGAAACAACACACTTCATTGTGCCTGTCACATCAGCTCATACAGTATTCAATAACTGATGCAACTTGATATGACTTATAATTAATCAATGACTCATATATATATATATATTTATCACAAAGGGTAGAAGAGAGAGAAAATACTGTTTTTTAAGGAAAAAGTGGCTTTATATTCTGTGCAAAAGTACAACAGGATATAATATTAGAAAAAAAATTTAAAAATGATTCTCCTATTCAGTATTTTATACTTCTTATTCTATAGTTCCTAATGGGATATAATTTTTTAGAACAATAGAAGCTGTAGAACAAAGCCTTCTACTGATTCAACGTTTTTTAAAGATGTGTAGATAATTGATCTGGACAGTCTCTCCCTCTCTTCTACTGATGTAAATCTCAATAAATCAAATTAGAGAGAAAATTAAAACTGTTTGAGTTACCATTCATTTTTTGATAAACTTTGTATAAATCCAATTTTAATGGCAAGCAAAGTAGTACTTTGCTGCTTGTTTCAGCTATTCAAGTGATATTGAGCCCCAGATTTTGATTGTATCAAGTCTTTGTTGGGAACGTTATGCATTGTATTGCCCTTAATAGGCCTAAGGGAGTTTGGAGACCTTCCCTGCCCTTAGTAGGCCTAATGTCATCACATGGAGCCTACAGTGGGAGGAACTTGCTGAAAGAGCAGAACAGAAAAGGTGGGGCTTGAGCATGAGCTAAGAGGAAGAAGAACAGAGAGAAAATGCATGTGATTTCAGCATTCTGTAGCACTCTGCCTATTGGTCTGTCAGACAAAAGCATCCTGTTTGTTGTTTTTAGAAAGAAGCCTTGAAAGAGGACTTTACTGTTATTACAGAAGCCCCAGGACTTTACAGCTGATTTGTATTTGATGTTTCAGACAGAAGCTTTGTCTGTTGATTTGTGTTTGTCAGACAGAAAGTGAATTGAAATGATGGTGCCAGCAATGTGTATAGATATTGTTGTAGCTCTGTTAATCTTTGTCTTCCTAGAAACAGAAACTTCAAAGAACTTGAAGTGGAGAAGTAAACTGAGATATAGAACCAGAGCAGAGAGCTGCCTATGTATGAATTCTGGCAAGAGTCAAATGAATCTAGGCAAGAATTGGGAGCAAACAGCTCCTGGGAGAGGAGTTCTCGGGCTTGCAAGTCAAACTCAAGTTAAGATGAAAGAAGACTTTATATGGGTACTCAATATTTATTGATGATGTTGTAACTTACTGTCACCTAGTGGTGGATGGTGTTTGTACTTTCTGCTACCCCGTAAGGTTAATTGAAAGCCAGCCTCTAGTTAAGATGAAGGAAGACTTTACTTGGCTACTCTATATTGGATGAGATTGTGACTTACTGAATGTTTTGTTTAAGACTATGTGGTCACCTTAGTAATAAGTGGTTATATTATATTGTTCTGAATGTTGTGCTTTAATTTCTTGAATGTTATGCTTTAGTTTTTTACTTAATAAATAGAGAGTGATTAGATTCTAAAAGTTATTGATAGCAGCAATCCTCTGTAAAACTCTTCATTATTGGCTTTGCAAAAATATACAGAAATTTTGGGAATGATGACTTTTAAATATATCTTTATTCTTTATGAATTATTAATTTGACTTATGTTTATAGAACCAAATTTCTTTGGACATATTATTGGTATGTGACATTTCTTGAAAATCACGCTTTTTTTTTACTTCTTGATGCATCCTCATCATTTTTATTTAGTCTTTATAGAGTAAAGTTGTCCAATTTATAGTCTGTAGAAAGTGAAAAGCCTTAGGACAAGTCAGATAGAGTAAAACCTTGGTGGAAATATTTTAGCATTTTTGACAGTGTCAACCCTAATAGGAATCATCAAAACCTGACTAAAAATAAGGAAATTGAATTGATTCCTATCTCCTAGATATTTGTTCCAGAAAAGGGAAGTGATATCAAAGACTTTCTGCAACATAGTCATCCAGTAGAAAGACTCAATTAGACATACATTGTTTCTGAAGATAAATTGATTTTAATATTATAGTAGTTACCTCTGGCTATGTTCCATTCTATTCTATTTAATTCAACTCAACTTAAATTACCTCATGGTTACTATGTCCAGGCAGTTTTCTTGTAAGATCCTGAGATACAAATGTAGAAAGCTTATTGGGTACTAGCTGATAAACTTTAATGTCCACAAATAAATATTTCAGTATGTATCGATGATAATAGCTGGCACATCTCTAGCAATTTAAAACTTTTAAAAGTACCTATATGAATTAGATTTGTCATATTGGAACTCACAACAACCTTTTAAATATATAGTAGAAATAGTATCATCCCCATTTTATGGATAAGGATGCTAAGATTTGATATTTGATAGTTTTGTTTTTTTTTCATCTAGAAAGTATCAAGAACAGGATTTGAAATTTCTCTCCTCACAAATGCAGCATTCTATCTACCACTGCAGTCTTCTTTTACATGTCAAGGACTACTTATTACATTTACAAATAAGTAATAATAGAAAGTAGTGTGATGCGACAAAGGAAAAACTGAGACAACTCACTTCAGGAAAAAAACATGAAGTAGGAGAAAACACTTTTAGATGAGAGGATGAGAGGTTTCACAGAGGAAGTGGTACCTAAGATCTTTGGATAAAGAGAGAGATAAGCAAAGATGATAAAGAAATACATCCTAAAACATATCATAGTCTGCAGAGTGAAGATGATGGCACACAAAACTTGGTAAACAAATACTAACACGTTTTGCCTGTAATATAGAAGAGTAACTTAAAGGAAATAATAAGAGCAGAAGGGTAGGAAGCAGATAGATGGAGGGTTTTAAGTAATACTTAAGGTTATCTCTTTTGTAGCAGCCTGCAACATGCCTTCCTGACTATGGAAGATGCAGATGCTCCATGGGCATGTCAGCCACGGCCATGGGAACATTGGCAAGTACCAGAAGCACACTGGAGGCCACATCAATGCAGGAAGTTTGCACCATCACATGATTAACTTCAACAGATATCATCCAGGTTACTTTGGGAAAGTGGGTGTGAGGCATTACCACTTGAAGAACAACCAAAGCTACTGCCCACTGTAAACCTTGGTAAGCTGTGGACCCTGGTCAGTGAGAGGATCAGGATTAATGCTGCCAAAACAAGGAGAGACTTGCCCCTATCATTGATGTTGTGCAGCTGGGCTACTACAAGGTCCTAGGAGAAGGGAAACTCCCTAAGCATCCAATCATTATGAAGGCAAAGAAAAAAAAAATCAAGGATGTTGGTGAAGCCTGTATTCTTGTGGCATAAAAAAACCAATGTTATCAAATAAAACAAATGACATTATTAAACATTCTCAGTTTTGCCACCAAAAATAAATATATAATACTTAAGGAATTTTTATTTTTTCCTGGAAATAAGAGGGAGTCATTGAGTATTTAGTGAGTGATTGAAGTTGTTTTCATTGCCATTGTTGTTTTGTTATTTTGTTTTCTTTCACACAAAAATAACATAATCACATTTTACTTTTTTCCATAAGAATAACATAAATAGATTGTGATTTACAAGGTTATTTTGTTGGTGATGTATGTTAAGGATGAAGTGCAGAGGGTAGAAACTGGAAGCAGTGAGATACATTAGAAATTTTTACAGTCCCCTGGATGAGAGATGATTTGAATCTAAAGGAGAATGGAAATATAAAAAAATAAAATATTTGGGAGGGAAAGTGATGAACTTTTCCAGCTTTTGATATGTTGAATCAATCATGAGCAGCTCTCCTAAGGACTGCTGCTTGTAGCAGTGAACACCCCAGCATCCCCAGGGTGGCTGCCAACACAGGATCTTAAATCTGCTTTTCCAAAGGAAAGCAACTCAAAATGGGTTAAAAGTCTTTCTTTACTCAAACATATGTCATTTACCTTGTTCAGGGGAAAGAGTTTAGCACCCTGAACTCCAGAGAATACAGAGGTTACAAGCAGACAAAAATACATACAGAGAAAGGAATCAGTAGACAGGCTTCCAACTGTCTTACCATTATATCCATACCTAGTCAGTTACCAGAGAGGGAAGCATCAACATCTAAGTTTTCAAAGTCATGGGGGCTCAATGGCTGCCCAGAGTCTCATCTGGACAAATCACAAAACACTTCTCAAAGTGATCCCCAGAATAAAGTCTCACATCAGGGTTTATATAGCCTTCTCCTGGCTTAGAGAATGTCACAACCCTCTTGACCCACCTCCCAATAACAGAGCAACAATGTTTGGGCATTGTTGAAAACCAAGCCTCCTGCCATATGCTCCAGATACACTTAAGCCTATCAAAGAACGTAAGGGCAGGGAAGATCTCTTGTTCCTATTCCCATAACACTGCTGTGAATAACTTTAAGGATTTAATTGTGTAGTATAATGAACTCAATATTGATTCAAGAAACTAAAGCACAACATTCATAAGAACATAACATAACAATTTATTACTAAGGTGGTCACATAATCTTAAACAAAACATGTTTTTCAATAAGTCACAATCTCCTCAATCAATAAAGAGTACACAAATCAAGTCTTCTTTCATCTTGATTCCAGACTGGCTTCTAAACATCCTTATGTCTATCATCCTTAAGGAGTAATAATCCTTAAGATGATCATCATTAAGGGGTGGTGGAAAGAACAAAAGCCACCCACCCCTAAGTCAGAGTAAGTTGCAATATCACCAGTCAGCACTGAGTACCCCAGTAAAGTCTCCTTATCTAACTTGAGGGAGGCTGACTTAAAAACTCCATGGCTTCTCTTCTAAGTTACCAGCTCTTGCCTGGATTCACCCTACTGTTGCCTGGATTCACAGGTAGACAGCTCTCTTCTCCTGTTCCATATAGCAACTCATGTGGACTGCTCTAGTCCAACCTCTTTGCAGTTTCTGTTTCTAGGAAAACAAAACACAACAGGGCTACAACAAAATTTACACATATTATTGGCACTATCATCTCAATTCACTTTCTGTCTGAGAAATCAAAAAAAATCAACAGAGTACTTCTGTCTGACAAAATAACACCAACACAGAACAACAGTCAGAATAAAACAATATTGTTGTAGTCCTGTTGAGCCTTGTTTTCCTAGAAAATGTGAAGAGTTTGGGGTGGAGCATTCCATGTGAGCTGCAATATGGAAAAGGAATGGAGAACCACCTATCTGTGAATCTAGGCAAGAGCTGGGAACTTCGAATAGGAGCCATGATTTTAGAAGTTAGCCTCCCTTGTGTTAAGATCAAAGGACACTTTACTTGGGTACTCAGTGCTGACCAATGATATTGTAACTTACTCTGACCTAGGGGTGGAGGACCTTTGTTCTTTCTCCAGAGTCACTTAAGCCTATCAAAGTGCCTAGCAGGAGAGAAGATCTTAAATTCCCATTCCCATAATATTCTTCTCCAAGATCTTTCATGTCCATGGCATAGGCAATGTACATCTGAATAAGCATAAACATATCTTAGGTTACATTTGCAAGATATATAACTAACAACTCCTTACCATAGTGGCCACAGGTCCTAAAACAAAAACCAAGGACATTGCATTATAATCCCCTCAATTCAAAACAAAAATGTCCAAATAAAGTTCTCTTGGGGGGAGGGAGATGTTTTTCCACCCCCACACACTGCACCAGCCCCTGCTTCCAAGTCCTGAGGGGTGGCTGGGTAAAAAAACAAAAACAAAAAAAACAAAAACAAAACAAAACAACAACAACAAAAATAAAACAGGGCGGGGTGCTGGGGGGCCATGGCACTTCTCCCCACCCACCATAGACACAAGTCCATCCTTCCCCTGGGTCCCAAACTGTGGGAGGCAGCAAGGAAACACATTCAGTGCTCCTGCCTTGCCACACAGTCCTTATCTTGTCCTGTGGCTAAATTCCAAACTCCTGGGCTCCTTCTCCTCCTGTAGGAGGGAGCCACTCCTGACTTCTGCCTCAGTCCCAGTGCAGTCAGCTCACCATTCCTGCTCTCAGCTCACCTAAATCAGCATGCAGGCCATTCTTCCCTCCTGTTCCTCGACTCCACAAAATCACAGCTACCACAACTGGGAAAGAAACAATGATCTCAGCCCCCATACTTTCCTTTTAGTCTACAGATCCTGTTTGTGATCCCATTTGTAGCAGCATGCACCCCAGCATCCCCAGGTTTCCAACTGTCTTGACCATTACATTCAAACCTAGTCAGTTACCAGAGAGGGAAGCATCAACATCTGAATTTTCAAAGCCAAGGGCTTCAGTGGCCGCCCAGACCCTCATCTGGTCAAGTCACATAACTTTTCTCAAAGTGAGCCCCCCCCCAAAAAAGCTCACATCAGGGTAGATATAACCTTCTCCTGGCTCAGAGAATGTCACAACCCCTTTGACCCACTGCCCAGTCACATAGCACCAAGGTGTGCGCATTTCTAAAAACCATGCCTCCTACCACAGGCTCCATGTGACCACATTCAGCCTATTAGGGGGCAGAGTATATTTTCAAATCAAAGAAGCTTATCAGAGTCTCTTCAGCTTAACAAAGGGCATAGGGCGGGGAAAATCTTAAATTCCCATTGCCATAACAACTGTATCATTGCAACATAGAAAGGCTGTGTTTGGGCAAACTGAACTTCCTTGGTTAAATATTCTCCTGAATGTTCAAACAGAATATGAACTGAATGTGTCATTAGATCCACATATTGAACATTCTGATTTGTAAAGCTTTGTAACCTGCACATATGCCCCATGCACCTTTGCATTACTCTTTGAGTGGTCTTAAAAATTAGTTCTTTGGAAGATGGCAGAGTAGAGATAGCACTTCCAAGGTGCTCTCCCCCACTCCACTTCCAAACCATGTAAAAGGTGGACTCTGAACAACTTCTGGAGCCCCAGCACCCACAGAATGACACAGAGAAGCTAACCTCCCACTGAGGACAGCCCAGCAGCCCTGCAGGGAGCAGCCAGCACAACTCTCTGAGACTGGCCAGCGCAGCACCCTGGGAACCAAACCCAGGCCCACCTGAGTTTTAGCCCCAGGGCAGCCTGGCCATCAGTCGGCTGGAGAGACCACAGAACACAAGCAGCTGCAGCAATTCCAGAATTATCAACTCAGATATGCCTAGGACAAAATGAAAGTTTAGTGCCCTTCGGACTTTGGGACCAGTATTTGGGGAAGGCATCAGGCTTCTTCCCCTTGGGGCAAAAAGCAGCTGAGGAGATGTGGCAAAGACGCAATTTTGCAGCTTCAGTGGCAGCTTCAGCTCCTGGTCTGCGAAATGTAGGGAAATACATCGATCTGTCTTGGGGGGGTAATCGCTCTTGCTTTAACCTGCCTGGATCTGGATTGCGGTCTGTGTTGGGGGGGAGGTTGTGGGGTGGGTATCCAGCTTGCCACAGTGTGTGTGGGCTCCACAGAGGCCACCCAACGAATACCTCTGGAAGTGATGAGGACCCCAACTTTTGGTACAGAAATTCCCCTTTCTGGTGGGAGAGTTCTACTGTGGCAACAAGCCCAAAAGTCAAGTAATTAAGTAGCAACATGCTTAGGCAAAGGAAACAAAATAAACAGAAAAATGCAGCATTAGACTCATATTTTGAGGGCAAAGAGGATCAAAGCATGGAACAGGAGGAGGACTGTGAGGTCAGAAATCCTGCACAAAAAGCCACAAATGAAAATATGAGTGGGCTACAGGCCATAGATGACCTTAAGAAGGATTTTAAAAACCAAATAAGAGAAATGGAGGAAAAATTGGGAAGAGAAATGAGAAGGATGCAGGAAAAGTATGAAATGAGAATCAACAGCCTGACTGAGGAAAATAACACCTTAAAAAATAGACTAACTCAAATGGCAAAGGAGCTCAAAAGGGCAATGAGGAGAAGAATGCCCTAAAAAGCCAAATTTGCCAGATGGAAAAAGAATCTCAAAAGCTCACTGAGGAGATTCATTCCTTTAGAGTTAGACTGGAGCAAATGGAAGCTAGTGACTTTATGTGAAATCAAGATGCTGTTAAACAGATAAAAGCAAATCAAAGAATAGAAGGCAATGTGAAATATCTCATGGGAAAAACCACTGACCTGGAAAATAGATCCAGGAGAGTTAATTTAAAAATTATTGGACTACCTGAAAGCCATGATCAAAGAAAGAACCTAGAAATCATACTTCAAGAAATTCTCAAGGAATATTGCCCTGATGTATTAGACCCAGAGGGCGAAATAGCGATTTTAAGAATCCATGGATCACCTCCTGAAAAAGATCCCAAAAAGAAAACTCCCAGGAATATTATAGCCAGGGTCCAGAATTCCCAGATCAAGGAGAAAATTCTACAAGCAGGCAGGAAGAAACAATTTCAATATTGTGGAAACACAATCAGAATAGCACTGGACCTGGCAGCTTCTACACTGAGGGGTTGAAGGGCATGGAATATGATATTCCAGAGGTCAAAAGAGCTGGGATTAAAAGCAAGAATTGCCTACCCAGCAAAACTGAGTATCTTGTTTCAGGGGAAAATATGTTCATTCAGTGGAATAGAGGACTTTCAAGCATTCTTGCAGAAAAAGCCAGAGTTGAATAGAAAATTTGACATTCAGAAAGAAGAAGCTAGAGATAATTGAGAAGGTAAACAGGGAAAATAAATCAAAAGGAACTTATCAAAGTTGAACTATTTACATTCCTCCATAGAAAAACAATAATTGTAACTGATGAAACCTTTCTTAGTATGAAAATATTTGAAGAAGGATATATGGGCCTATGAATACATATGTGAATGTGTGTATATACGTTTACAGTTATACATGGATAGAGGGCACAGGTTGAATTTGGTGGAAAGGGATGATACTTAAGGGGTGAAATTAAGAGGTGAGAGAAGAATGTGGCAACAAGAGATGAGGAGAGACAGGGTAGGTTATATTACCTCATGTAGAAGAGGCAAGGGGAAGTGGTTTCCGGGGAGGGGAAGAACAGGAAGGCATAAAGGCAAAACCATATTCTCATTGAATATGGCTCAGGAAGAGAATGACATACATTCTAAATAGTATATCTCACCATGCAGGAGAGTAGGCAAAGTGGGATGAGAGGGGGGATGATGGAGGGGAGGGCATTCTGGGGGGAGGGGAGGTTAGAAGTACCCACTCTCGAAGAGGTACAGGATCAAACTAGGGAATTGGCCAGGTGGGGGGTGGGATATGTGGGAGGGAAATATAAGCAGTCTTTTACAATATATCTACTATGGTAATATTTTGCATAGCTATACATATACAACATATACTGAATAGCTTATCTTCCTAGAGGGAGTGGGTGACAAGGGAGGAAGGGAATGGATCTGAAATTCTAAGTTTTAAAATTAAATGTTTCAAATATATATAAATACTATTATTAATACTATTTTGCATATAATTGAGAGATAAGATGTGCAGGCTTTGGGGCACAGAGATTCACCTTGCCCTAATGGTAAAGTCAAAGGGGGTATGGGAGAAGATATGGGAGAGAGCAGATTGGATGAGGGGATATCTTTTGGGACTGCTATTCTGTGGTGGTGGGTAGGGGAAAATGGGGAAAAATTGTAACTCAAAATCTGGTGGAAATGAATGATGTAAACCAGAAGTTAACAAAGCATTCCTTTAAGAAAATTAGTTCCTTGGAGTATGTCTCACAATTACATGATATCTATATATTTTAAAACCCTTAGGGTATTCTTTTTTTTTTTCTTTTTGGAGGGCAATTGGGGTTAAGTAACTTGCCCAAGGTTACACTGCTAGGATTTTGTTTGTGTGTGTTAAGTGTCTGAGGCTGGATCCCAACTCAGGTGCTTCTGACTCTAGGGCCGGCACCCTACTTACTGCACCACCTAGCCACCCCGTTAAGGTATTTTTCAATGAATTTTAAGTATAAGATGAAACTTGCTCACCAAACCCTGACTTTTAATTTTAGATAATTCAACTTCAGTTCCTTCTTATTTGGAAGATATACACCATAATTAAAAAGGCCTGGTAAATTGCTATTCAACTTTTCGTTGTTGTACTTCTAAAAATTATTAATTAGCATGCATTCCATTCAAAAAGGAATTCAGGAGGGTCATTAAGGCTAAATATTCAAAGAAGAAAATCTACTGATCCTTCTCATGCTTTTGAATCATTAACACTAATGGATAGGCACATAGCCTGAAGAAGATAGAGGTTTTATTTCAATATATACCACATATATCCTGCACTTAAGAGTCTTCATCAATAATATAGTCATTAACTTCTACTCTGTTAGCAATTTATTGATAAATGATGCTTTGGAACATAATATCAGAAAAATAACCACTAAAAGACTATCTTTTGTAAGCTAGTGGACAATGCAATCTAACTGATTTTAAATTACAATCTAAATTTAGATATGCCTTTGAGAAGAGACTGCTCTAATATTCCCTGTATCTTAAGTGAGAGTATCAGGGTTCCATTCTCAGTTTTTCTCCAAGACATATGACCTCAGATAAATCATTTGATATTACTCTATCTCAATTTTTTCACCTGGTAAAGTCGAATATTAATATCTATGTTATTTATCTCACAGTTATTTGGAATATCAAGTGAACATACATACATACATACATACATATATATATATACATACAGATATATAATACACGCACATGCATATACACACTATACACACACACACCCCTATTCTTACTATATCCCAATAATTTTGAAATTTTACATAAATCCAAACTAGTATATGGGATGCATAACTGTTCGGCAATATATTGGCCTTTGGAACATGTCATAGTGGAAAAAAAGCACAATCAGGAAAAGGACATTTCAATTTGTGTCCCAGCACAACTCTTGAATTTGCTAATGACCTTTGACAAGGCATTTAACCTGCTTGTGTTTGTTCCTCCTCACCCAGGTAAATTGAGGAAACAAGATGAAATATATTAAATTCCTCTTAGCTCTAGCAACTTATGAATCATCACATCCAACTGCTTCATTTTACAGATGAGAAAATGGAAGCCCAAATAAATGACTTGCCAATGGTCACACAGAGAATTGATGAATGCCATTCAATAGAGGTTTTAAAAGAAGCACTGCAGTAGTCTGAAAAATAAAGAGGAGATAAAAGGGAGCTCTCAGATCCAGGGGGAAATGAAGGACTTACACACCTTTGTTACTCGTTTCTCAGGGGTAAACTGGGCCTGACTCAAAACTTTCTGAAAGAGGTGGTGAAAACTTGGAACTTGGAACATGTTTTAGTTTATTCCTCGGGAATTAAAAGTGTTGCTTTTAAAGGATTTTCCTGATTTATCATATCTTTCTTTTAAAAGTTAATTACCTTTCTAAAAATTGTTACTATAAAATTCAGTGTGTATGTGTGTGTGTGTGTGTGTGTGTGTGTGTGTGTGTGTGTGTTGGAAAGCAAGGAAGATAGAGCCTCTATTTTCATTGGTAAATGAAATTCCATTCCTTGGTAAAGAAAATTCCAAAAGAAACTTCCTCTGCCAACGGAGATAGACATTTTCTCTGTAACTTACAATTTTAATGAGTTGCTTGGTGGAACTGAAAGATCAAATATCTTACCCAGGGACAATACATGCTACTAGTATCCTCTGTCACAAACCATACTACATTTTGATATTTTGTTTTTATTTGTATCTATCCTCTATATTTATCCTGTATAATTATATACATATATAGATATATGTCCAAATACATACGCACATATATACATGTATATGTACACATATATATTTACACATACATCTGCATTTTATATAGAATAAATTATAAAGAGAATAAATACAAATAAAAACAAAGTAGCAAATATAGCAAAGTTTATGACAGGATACTAGCAGCTGGGTTTATGTCCCTGGGCAAGATATTTGATCTTTCAGTGGCACGTGGAAATTCTCTAAGATTGTAAATAAAAGACCAGGTAACACACACACACACACAAACTTCTGACCCTCAGGGGGTGTGGGGGGGGGGAAAGAGAGGGAGAGAGAGAGAGAGAGAGAGAGAGAGAGAGAGAGAGAGGGAGAGAGAGACAGACAGAGAGACAGAGACAGAGACAGAGACAGAGAGAGACTTATTAGAATTTAAGTTAGCTCTCTGTGGGTAGAAATTGTTTTGCTCCTTGTATTTATGTCCCTGTGACGGTAATAGAAAATTGAAGATTTCCCTGTCTTTCAATAAGCCTAAGTTGAATTGGAGGACCTTTCCTAATCTGACAATATACTCTGCCCCCTAATAGGTTGCATGTGCTATCCTGCACCCTGTGGTAGAAGGCTTTTTTTTTTTTTTCAGGAAGGTACAACTTTTGTTACTTTGTAGTTAAGTTATTCAGGAGGGTTGTGATGTTCTCTGACCCTAGAGAAGGGTATATGTATACATGTGAGGTGAGGCTTTGCTTTGGGGCTCACTTTGGGAAGAGTTGTATGATTTGACCTGATGAGATTCTGGGCAGCCTTTGAGCCCCCCGGCTTTGGAAACCCAGATATTGAAGCTTCTCTCTGGTAACGAACTACATAGGTATGTAGTGGTGGTCAGACAGCTAGAAGCCCTGAATTGTGTTATTTTCTCTATTTTCGTCTGCTTGTACCTTCTGTTTGTATTGTCTGAAGTTCAGGGTGCTGACTTTTTCCCCCTGAACTACATAAATAATATATATTTGATTGATTAAAGTAAGATTGTTAAGCCTTTTTGAGTTGCTTTCCTTTAGAAAAATCGATCAAAGAATCTGTGCTAGCAGCCATCCTGGGTATGCTAGGGTGCTTGCTGCTACAGTCCCCTTCTCTTCGTATACTCTTAGGTGCTTAATAAATGCTTCTTCAATTATTTAATGATTGATATGTCAAATGAGGAACTTTAACACAATTCTTTATTCTGATACTAGCTTTCTATCCATTAGTCCCTGCTCTCTACAATATCATCTCTATATGACTAATTTAGTATCTGATCATGGAGAAAATTAAGAATGGGGGCTGCTCAGAGCATTGATTCACGTTGATATGGACCCCAGATAAGACTCTAGACATTAGTCGTTGTCATGGACTATACAGTTCTGTGCACAGATGAAACAAATTCATAGTGGTACTCACCTACATAATTGGTCACAGTACCAGGACAGGAAAGTAAATATACAAACTCACTACTACAAGGCATTTTCCACTGAAATATTCTTAGTTCCAACAATGCATTTTCCATCAAAAATTAAGCATGCAGCAAGCATTTATGAAATGCCTACTATGTGCCAGACTGTGCTGAGCGTTGAGGGTATAAATGCAATGGATAAAACAATCCTACCTCCAAGCTTACATTTTAATGGATAATTCAGCAAGTGTATAAATATGAGAATACATACCCCAACCACATAAAGTAATTAAATACAAAATAATTTGGGAGTCAGTAGAGGGAAGGAATGGGGCAGTTTTAATGTATATGGTGGTTCTTTGGCTCCACTTTGAAAAGGAGAGGACTCTGAAGTAAATGTAAAAAGGGAGATCATTCCAATTACGGAAGATTGCTAGTACAAAGACTCAGAAACAGGCAGTGTAGTAGTATTATGTGTGAAAGAGAGAAAATATCAATTTGACTGGATCCCAGAGTGTGAGAGGATAAAAACAGAGGCTGGCTTTATGTTGTGAAAGGATTAAAATACTAAGTGGAGGAGAGGCGATAAAGAATTTCTGGGGTTGATTGAGTATGAGAATGATTAGGTCATATCTGCACAAGAGGGGAATCACTTTGGCAGTAATTTGCAAAAAGGAATAGACTGGTGACAAACTCGAGAGAGGGAGAACAATCAAGAGACTATTGAAATAATCCAGGTGAGAGGTAGAGAGAACCTGGGTTAAAGTAGTAGCTGTATAAGGGGAGAGAAAGGAACTGATGTGAGAGATGTTGGATATATGAATACATAAAAGCATATGGGATAATTTTATGAGACTTGAAATTGAAACATTCATCAAACTTAAGAGCTAAATGTGACCTTATAGTTTACTAGTCTATCATCCTCATTAAGTGACTAAGGTAAAGTGATATAGATAATTATTTGCAAAGCCTAGATTAGAATCCTCCTCTCAATTTACCTTTGAGTCAAAGATCATCTTCGCTGACTTGGTTATTAAGTGCAATATTCAAATTATGGAATAAATACTGCCATTACTGTTGGATGATTTAAAAAATATAGGACTGGTGAGAAATGATACAATATTAGAATTTGAACATCATAAAAATGAGACTATTAAATAAGAAATTATGACACAAAACTTTTAAACTCTTGTTATTATTATCCATTTCTTTCATTAAAAGTTTTTTTCTCTGCAATCTAGGATGGCACTTTTATATGTATGCCCATTTAACGAAACAATCACCAACTAACTGGTTGTAATAGTTATCAATCAGATGTTTGTATGATGATATTTATGAGTTAGAAATGCCAAAATAAATTAATAAAAAAAGAAATGCCACAATAAACCATAGAAATATGAAGCACATTCTTAGCATTATCCCTAAATAAGGAGAATAAAGAAGTTATAAATATCAGTTATATATAATTATGTAACAACAATGAATATCAACCATGTTCCATTTGCAGAGATTAAACTAAAGTCCTATTTTGATGGAGGTTCATAGTTATTTGGAAATGACTCTTGATTCTTGAAGTCTGTTCACAGAGAACAGGTGTTGGTTGGTATGCCTTATCAAACTGGAAATGTTTTGAATGTGGGCCTGGTTTTGCAGTCTGTTGTTTGAGGATCAGTCTAGCAAGTTTCAGAAAGGCATAATGTCTGAGTGATAGTTTGTTGTTGTTGTTTTTTTGGATACAGAAATACTACGTAATAGAAAGATTACAAACAACCTTGAAAACAAAGTACATACCTTAACGAAATTGCAGATTTTTCAAGCATTTAAATAAGGCTGCTGTGATAGCAGAATGCTCCAAAAATATAATGACCAAACCTGGCCCAATGAAAAGATATGAGAACATACCTCCACCTGCTTCCTTGCAGAGGTGGAGGGATAAGGGTTTTGAAACATTGTGTATGAAAAAATTTTCTGACACTTGGGTTAGTTTTACTGACGTATTTTTTTTCTTTCTCTTTACTGTTATACAGAATTGCTTTCTGGAAAGGGAAGAAGGCCAATAAATTGGGAAATGTTTATCATGCAAAACCAAAACTTTTTATTAATAGTATTTTAAAAAGAAATAGATGTACTCACCACTGAATTAGATGTTCCGGGAGATTCAATGTTTAGAATTGACTTTATGGAGTTTATGAGGTTAAGAGAAAATAAAATCAAGTACTGTAATTATAATGCAAGATATCTAAGTACATTAAAGAGTTACAAAGCATATGACTCCATAGGTTTTTATTATAGGGTATCAGATAAAACATCATGAAAATGGCAGAATTTAAATTAGGTTTTAAAGAACTGTAAGAATTCAGTCAATCAGGGAGTCAACAAGCATTTATGAAGTGCTTACTATAAATGAAGTGTGGGTCAGGTATTGGAGATAAACGTGCAAAGAATAAAGCAATCTCTACTCCTAAGGAGTTAATATTTTAATGGGCAATATATATATGTACATATACATATATAATGCAGAAATAGAAAGTGAATACATATTAATATATTTAAAAAGTAGTTTAATACAAGGTAGCTTGGGAGAATAATAAAAGTTGGAGGAATAAGGAAAGGTGTCATGAATAAGATAGTGCTTGAGGTATGTCTCTTCATGAGAGGAAAGAAATAAGCGGGGGGAAACTTTTCAGGCATGTCAAGCAGTTTGAGCAAAATAATACAGGGTTAAGAAGACATAAGGATGAATAGGTGGAAGTGGCAACATAATACACTTTGTTTTGCCTGGCGTGTAGAGTGCCCGAAAAGGTTAAATATATAAATCATGAAATACAGATATATATGATATTTTACAAAAAATCACAGTCTTTCTTTTTTGTTTTAGTAGACTACACATTTACAATGTTCCTACATAGGAAGTGAAAGTTTTAATGTGATTTACTCACTTGGCATATTAGTATGGAAAAGCTTGCACATGAATCATGAATCTGCTTTCCCATCCTTTGTATTTAATAGCAATATGAACTGACAGCACATTTGGAGACCCTTGAAGTTGCTGATTCACAACAAAACAGCTCATTTGACTGAATTACTCTAGGTCAGTGAAGCTTGGATGATGCCTAACTTCATCTAATATCCTAAAATACTGAGTAGCACACAGCAGGCTTGATTGATATGCAACAAATGCAAATAAGAAACCCTGCAGAAAGAAAAAAGACATCTAATAAAATCAGAAAGAATGGCTGATCAAAAATGGTTAGATTTCACAACATTTCGGAGCAAAGTTTTATTAAAAATGCATTCAATTTATAACTATAAATACATATGTAAAGTATTTTTATTGATCTTTTAAAATTATTTTGAAAATGTTCTGTACATACAACTATTAATTACTATAACCCACATATCCATGAGCAGCTTTCATATATTATTGGTTTCCTTACAATATCAAGAGAAATCATAGGAAGTTGTTTTCAACCCATAGTGAATTTATGTGAATACATGGACGGAAGATGAACAAGCAGGCATGAATGAATTATTACATCAGTAGAGGAAAGCATATCCATATAAATGAGACCATAGCTCAAATACAATATTGTGAAAATATGGTCTACCAGATTCAAGGAAAGGCTCACTAAAAGTTAAGCATTTGGGGCAAATCTGTTAAAATCTTTGAGCTCTATAATTACTGCAGTAATGCATGCCTTCTTTGAAATTAGAAGATATGGTTCACCTAGCCAATGTATTTTCTAATGTGAGTCCAAAGCCTTCTTTTGGTAGGTAAGGTTTCCCTGTGCATAGTTTTATGACTAAGGAGTTTATCTAAAGTACAAAACTATGAGCACATAAAATTTAACAGCAACCTTTGAAGCATAGCATGATGCATTTAAGAAGCATAATGGGTTATTTTCTGGCTTTCATATGATTAACCATCCCTGAGGCAAGTGTTTCCTTAAAAGTCTATTCTGACAACTGCCTTTAGTATGCTTGGATTAGATATCAAGATGGTCTCTTGCCAAATGACTCCATCCTGCTGAATGAGATGGAAAAGAAAAGTACATTCATTTTCTCTTCCTGATGAAAACTGACTCAAATTGTTTTGCATAATTCATGAAAAAATGGCCTCAGTGAGACCATACTATCTTTGTGCATTTATAAGACCTAACACTGGGTGATGAATCCCATTTTAGCAAAATAATAAAAAGGTGATGATCCTTCTCCTTGAACTCCAGCCTGTTCTGAAATCTTTCCTATGGGAACTCTATCATACTTTTTCTAAATTATAATTTCACAAAAGTAATTGCTAAAGATATATGCCTTCATTTCACATGCTATTTTTCTAGAGCCAAATGATAACCTACACTTTCTTCTTTTTTTCTGATATGCTCCTTCATTTTGACATGAAACATTATATCAGTTACCTAATCCAACCTGAAATACAAAACTTTTTTGACACAGGCATTCTCACCTATAAGACTTTATAAGTCATATATATATATATATATATATATATATATATATATATATGTATGTCAGCCTTTGATTACTTACATTATAATCATGACAACCCATTTTGGAAATGAAAATAAAATAAATAGAATTTAGTGATATTGAAACTAAAATAGAAACAATATGAGATTGGGTAATTTATTTGGTTGGAAAGTAGAAAACCTGGGTTCAGGCTCCAACTTGGTCATTAGCAAGTTCTGTGACCTTAAAAAATTTGTAATCCTTCTGATCTTCAACATTCTCAACAATTGAAGAGACTGGATTAAACTCTAACACTCTGTTTTTTGTTTGTTTCTTTTTAATTTATTTATTTTTAGTTTACAACATTCAATTCCGCACCTTTTTGAGTTCCAAATTTTCTCCCCTTTCCTGTTCTGCCCCTTTTTGTAAGAAGTCACCTGTGTGGTGTAGATTGGGTTATCCATTCAAAATAATTTCGTCAGTTCCATGACAGCATGCAATCTGATATAGGCTCTACATATAACTTCACCCTAAACATTAGTCAAGTTGTAAAGAATTATAACCAATGGAATGAACAATGAGGAAGGAAAAACAAAACAAAACAAAATGAAAGAGAGAGCAAGT
The DNA here is from genome assembly GCA_011680675.1 of Gymnobelideus leadbeateri. Taxonomy (NCBI): domain Eukaryota; kingdom Metazoa; phylum Chordata; class Mammalia; order Diprotodontia; family Petauridae; genus Gymnobelideus; species Gymnobelideus leadbeateri. Next base: position 174,868 of record WOXC01000280.1, read on the forward strand.
AGGTTGCTTTCAATCTGCATTTAGATTCCGTATTTTTTTTTTCAAGATGTGGATAGCCTTTTCCATCATGAGTCCTTTGGATCTTATAACCTTGTACTGCTGAGAACAGCCCAATCTATCAAAATTAGTCATCATAGATACAATGTAACATTCTGATTTTTGAGGTTATGTTATGATAATCTAAAACTGAACAATGATTTTCCACTCCCTATCATTACTTAGCCTTCTGTTCTTATAATAACAATCTTATTTTATATACCTTGAATAAAATATTACTTTACCCATTTTACAAATAAGATAACTAAATTGGAGGTATTGTTATTTATATGCTGTCAGATAATTAGCATCAAGATCCAGGTTTGAACTTGATGTGATTACTAAACCCTTTGAAATTCATCACTTTCTACTATGGTAATCTGTCTTGGTGAATGTTTATAGATGGTGTTTGATTGGTTAGGATTCCTCAGATGGAAGGTCTGGCAAACTCCACTCTTTGTATAAGAAATTGCAATGCTGAGCTCTAATATCCATGATTAAAATAACTGTTTTGCAAAGATCATTCACAGTTTTTGATGATCTGCCTTTGTTAGGTTAAGTATTTTCTGGGTTCCGTTATAATAGTATTAGGAAATGAATGGATCATCAAAACTTCATAAATATATTGTTTGATTTGAAGATCTGAAACACTAATTGTAAGAAATCTTCCTTAACTTTCTTAATTTGTAAGAAGTTACCTGTGTTGTGTAGATGGGGCTATTCATTCAAAACAATTTTGTCTTATTTTGATGAGCATCAAAAAATGTTTGTTTTGTTTCTGAAGGTATTTGTCAGTCATCACGAAAATACATGTCTTTAATTTGAGTTTCAAAGATTACTGGTGTTCAGAAAATTAGTCAGCATGGTCGGGGGGGGAGGGGTTACTAGTTAAGGGGACTTGAATACTAGCACTACTTTCTATCTGTGTTGCATTTGTAAGTCACTTAATATCTCTGTGTGTCAGTTTCCTCATCTTTCAAATGAAATACTTGAACCAAATGGTATCTAAGGATCCTTCTAGCTCTAAATCTATGATCTGAAGTACAATAAACTTTTAAAATATTAATTCAGTTTCTCAAATGATCTAACACCAATAAGGCCTAACTTAGGTCCTCATAGAATATAGCTAGTTTGTTATGTTTTCTATTTTGCTATTGATCTAAATGCTTAATCAGTCTTATTTTTCCTAGTATAGAAATTTTAAAAATATCTCACATTTATACAATTTTAAATTTGCAAAAACCTTTACTTTTGATATCTCATTTGATCTTCACATCTCTGTGAAGTGAATGTTATTATTATAATATCTCTCTTACAGATGAAGAAACTGTCTCAGAGAGATGAAATAAATTTCCCAGAGTTATATATTTAGAAACATATATGTCCTTAGGTTATTTGAATTCAGATCTTTCTGACTACTTCCAACATTCTATCACTATGCCACACTACCTCAAGTTCTATGCCTTCCTTAATAGTGTTCATTGCCCTACATCTTACAGGGAAGGCAACATGGCAAAATGGCATAAGATCCAGGCTAGGAGATTGAGGAGAACTGTGTTCAAATATCCTCTCTACTTTTACTAACAGTGTAACTAAGAACAATCAATTTAACCACCCTGAATCTGTTCTTTTTTCTGTAAAAGGGATGATTGTACCCATTACTTGTATCTACAGCATAATTGTGAAGACCAAATGAGGTAATGTACTGAAAACACTTTGAAAATCTTAAAGCACTGTGTAAATGTTAGCTATTATTTTTAAATAAATAAATTGCAAAGTGTGTACGGTTTCTGTCATTGTTAAGTAGTTTCAGTCATGCACAAGTTTTCATTACCCAGTCTGGGGTTTTCTTGGCAAAGATACTCAAGTGATTTGCCATTTTCTTCTCCAGTTCGTTTTACAGATAAGGAACTCAGGCAAACAGGGTTAAGAATCCCAGGGTCACATAGCCTGTAAGTTTCTGAGTCCAGATTTACACTCAGGAAGATGAGTCTTTCTGATTTCAGGCCTGGTAATCTATTCACTGCTCCAACTAATTGGCCTAAATTGCAAAGTAGTATATGATGAAAATGAAGGATGGTTTTAGGTAGAGTGCCATGATTAATGGAATACAAAAGATACGTAATTCAGATGGCAAAAATAGGGGAGAGAGAGATCTAGGTTGACATCATGGGTGAGGTTGACATCTGAGCTGGATCTGAAGGAAACAAAGGACTAATTAAAGTCAGATTTTAAAAGATAGTTGAAACATTTATACAGTGTAGGAAAACTAACTTCCCTAACCCTCTTCTCTGGAACTTTAGTTGTACAGATTTCTATGCATTTACTAAAAACTGACTTGAAGCATGCCTCAAAAAATGGAATGGACAGAAACAGTTTGATGCAAGGTTATTCTGATTCTACCCTAACTCAGGCCATCTCCTGGGTTCAAACTTTCTCTGCCTCTTGACCACTTCATACCACGAAAAGGTATGGAACAAAAATTCTGAGTCAGCTTAATGACAGAGGCATTGCATTTTAATTCATCGCCCTACATAACCCTCTATTATCCAAAAACATAGTAATGGATATGACTATATTTTATCAAGTCTTGGAAAGTTTTAGTTTGATTCATTCTATTATATCCAATTTTTCAACACCACTAAAACATATTCTTTCTTATTAGAATATATCTTTCCCTTATTTGTAAGGGGTGGGATGGGGAGTGGTAGTATAACATGGCACAGTGGAAAGAACCCCAGACTTTAAGTCTGACAATGCAGGTTCAAATCATTGCTCCATTATTCACTACCTGTGGGAGACTGGGGAAGTTATTTAACTTTCCTGTCCTCTGATTCCTCATCAGTGAAATAAGCTTCGTATTGGGTGACCCTTAAGGTATCTATCAGGTCCAAAACCATGTGACTTCATTTTAGAATTGATTTGATGATTAAAATGTATGTTTAATTATATGAAAAGGATACACTAGATCTGATATCCATGGTATATGAACTTAACACTTATTTGTCATTACTTTATAGTGCTTGTTAAATGACCCATTTTGCCAAGTCAAGAATTAATAAGATTTTTTTTAAGTGTTAGGGAGTTAAGTAGCTTAAGTAGAACAGTACAACCACAGAAACAAAGGATGTTTGTTAATAAGGAAAGTTATAGATTTGATATCAAGTCCCAGGGTCAGAGAACAGAGAATTATAAAAAGTATGAATACATGAAACAATAACTGCTTTGAATTATAATAAGGCAAGGGTTCTTCACTTTAGGTCAATGGATAGGTTTCAACAACTCTATGAACTAGGATGGGGAAAAATACATCTTATTTTCATTAAAATGAACTTAAATTTATTGTTTACTTTTGTCATAGAAAAGCATTATCTTAAGAAAGTATCCATAGGTTTCATCAGATTTCCAGAGAAGAAAAATGGTTGAAAATCCATGTCATAACGTCAGGCCATTGTAAGATAACACATAGAAAAATGGTCAGATTCCCCCTCACAATAACTGAACCTGTGAGGAAATTCCCTCTACCAATACAGATATTCAATTGATCTGAAATTTATTTTCTAGACATTGAGAGACTAAGTGATTTACTCAGAATCACCCAAGCAGTCTGTGTCAGAGTCAGAACATTAAACTGGGTCTTTCTGAGTTTGAGTTTAGCTCCTATCCACTATGACAAACTGCCTTGCTATAAAGCAGTGCAAATTCTAAATTGAAACTTCATAATTGTCATTTACATAATCCCCAAGATTTTAAAAGCATTATATATACATATATCTGTGTCTGTATATGTATAAATGTATGACTAGTACCTTGAACATATATGCACATATATTTATGTATATATAAATACATACACTTAGATGTATATATAGATAGACTAGATATAGGATTATAGTTATAGATGATAAAGGTAGAGACAGATAGGTGAAAACAGAGATGATATAGATATAATTTGATACTCAAAAGAAACTTACAATGTAATAATAAGATAATATTATACCCATTTTACAAATTAGGAAAACTAGGTTCAGACAAATAAAGTGGCTTTTTCCATGTGAACATGGATTTACCCAAACCCCTCTGATATGTAGCTTGCTGTATTAAAGAATACTAAGGGATCTTATATTAGTGACTCCGGAACTTATATGATTAAATTTTTCCTAGTTAAAATATAGCATCATAATAATCTATTTCTTAATCATACATAGGATTTGAACTTAGTTCTTTTCTGCCTCTGAAACTCACTTGCTTTCTGCCTCATCACTCTATTTTCCCAGTAAAACATTAGACATTAGGCAGAACTTGTAAGTGTTTTCTGATCCCCATAACCTTCTCTCAGAAAGAATCAGAGACATATAACACCAATCAATTCTCTTGCATTACCCATGACCATTCACCTTGGCACAATAAAATAGATTGAAAATGCCTTGACTCATAACTGACAAAATGTATCTTACTAACCAATAGTATATTTTTTGTGCAAAAGTGTAGAAACTAAACCATCTTACAAACATTTGTTATAGATATGTTTGTCTAGGACTAAGTAAACACATTAAATGGATTTATCATTTATCATATATTTATCCTACTTAGGTTAAATTTTATTATGTTGCAATAAAGGCTAAAATGAAAACTGCATCACAGATTATCTTAAATTATTTTTGATTTAACTATTATGAAATCTTCCTCTTAAATATCATATAAAATGTGAAGTTATCATAATGAATGATATTGGATTTATGACATCATAATATTAGCATTCTGGGCTAGAAAGGTCAAGGGGCTAAACATTAAATTGAAAATATGTTATCTTAGTGTTATATGGAATTACATCAAATCAACTAAATGTTAATTGGTTCACTGTTCCAAAGTCACATATCTTCCATTTATCTTTGTATTTTTTGTGCTGAAATCAGTTGGTATATTGAATTCGAATTCATTTTCTAAAAGTCAAAACACATGGTGATTTTTATCCTTGATCCTTCTTAAAAATGTGTCCCTGCATCACTTTGGGTGATTCACATAGTTGCTCTAAAATGCATCCTTTATAAGGATATTGCATTTTGGAAATAGCTTCCTCTTTGAAAGAATGTGATTGCACATTTGTGATCTTGTTAATAGTGAATTACAGTTCCAGAGTACAATGTTTGAGGGATGTGCCAAATTAGTCTGCAATATTTCAACCTAGAGCTCATTTTATCTTGGTCTATTACAACCATGGAATTATACGGCTTTATAGTTGGAAAGACTCATTTGTAAAATGAAATGGTTGGACTACATGATCTCTGTCGTATTTTTTAGCTCTATACCCATGCCTATACCTATATTCTATAATCCCTTTTTCCTATATATAGATCATGTTATCCTAAACCATATTTTATTGGTGAGGAAACTGAGGCTTTAGCAGATGATATTGCCTATGGCATGCCACACATATAAAATCTGGGTTCAATTCTCTTTTCTGACTTAGATGTCTATAAATTAGAATCAATCACATTTAATGGGCTATTGTTTCCTCATTTAGGAAAATGACCCCTGAGATGCCTTCCAGATCATAATGTATGATCCTAAGATGTGTTTTAAATGCACACATTGTTAGTATATATATGGTATATACATAATTGTATATATACATTTATACATATATTATTCCATTATTTCAGTCATTTGCAACTCTTTCTGAGCCTATTTGGGGCTTATTTTGTCAATGTGATACCCAAAGTGGCTGCTATGAATATGCAGGTGTATTCCCAGTTTTGAATAGCAAGAAATAACAGACTCTCTTCCTTAAAGGAGAAACCAAAACATTTATTCAAACACTATTAAGTCAAATTAATCACAGTAACGAAGAAGTCTATACACATTGCCAATGCCAGGAGCACCAACATTACAAGCATTCTTTTTAAGACAAAACATCCCCAATGCTTTCCTCTGTTAGGCCTCCTCCCAAAACAAGTTTCCCAAAGCAAAAATCCTCTCTCTCTCTCTCTCTCTCTCTCTCTCTCTCTCTCTCTCTCTCTCTCTCTCTAACCGCTCTGCTCTACCTGCTCTCTCTCAGTTTTGTCTCACTCTGACTTCCTGCTCCACTCATTAGGCAAGCTCCATCTACCATGGGTTCCATAAGATCATATAGGCTTATTAAACTGCAGGGAAGATCTTCAAGTTATCTTACAATTGCAGGGTTTTCTTGGCAAAGATGCTGGAATCATTTGTCATTTCTTTCTCCAGCTCATTTGACAAATGAGAAACTGGGGTGGGGAGGGAAGGTTTAAGTTGCCCAGAATCATACAGCTTTTAAATGTCTAAGACTGGATTTGACCTCAGGAAGATGAGCATTCCCCACTTAATACCCAGTGCTCTATCTACTGTACCACCTAACTGCCCCTATATGTGTGTATTCATATATGTACTTATTATTATTCTAGTAGCTATAACATCAATATAATAATAATAGCAACTTAGGGTAACCAATCCTTTTAAACAAATATCAAAATCACTGCATTTAAATGCAATAACCTATTATGGTGAAGCCTAAAAGTGAGTCCTTTGTTATTTTCTCCATTATACCAAATATACTCTGCTACCCTATCTAAGATTGCACACTATGAAATCTCATTTAAATACTAAAGCAAGGCTCTATATTTCAGGTAAATATTTAAATATGGATGAATCTTAAAAAGCTGTTTCTCGTTATGAAATTTTGTAGTCAAATGTTGAGAATTAACTATCCATCCTATGACCATTTCTTAAAACTTAAAGATAAATTAATACTTCAATGAACTATGTACTTGTAATCAGTGGAAATGAGCTTGTTGTTGTTGGCCTTTATAAATTTGATCTATGAACTTTAAAGTAAAACGTTGAGACAAAGAAAAAGGACATTGAATTAGAATATCAATAATTTACCCAATAGCATGGGTAATTTAAACTCTCACTGACTTGACATTTATAGAGGAAACTTTTATTTTTGAAAAGATCAAGGTGACAAAGGGACAATTCATCCAAAATTCTGATTAGTAAATTCATGTGGTCCAAGTTAATCAGTCTGTTACCTTCCTTTGCTTTTCTAGCTAAGCACTAAGATACAATGAAAGGGTTATATTTATACAAGTAAATGAACACTATCAGTGAGAAGTAAATCTTTATTTTTTTTAGAAGGACCTAAGCCATAAATAGCAAACTCTTTTGCAGTCTCTGTGCTAATACCTTCATTGTCTCACTGCTTTATTCCAGTTAGCTCACACATATGAGCTGCTTACAAGATTGAGGATTTGTGCTGGGAATATTAGAAATGACTCTTTTCAAACCTTTTGATGTAATATGTGCCTGTGCAAACCCTTTAAATTTCTGACTTAACTGAAAATATATTTTCTGAATATATATGATTTAAATGTAAGTTTTCATCCTTTAAAGATGATTTATCTTTTATTTTGACTCATCTGCAACATTTTCTGAAGTTTCTGCATTAATTGTGTTCTGTTTCTATGCACATAAAGTTCAGGATTATTTAAAGATAAATGGGGTTTTATATATAAGGTGTGGAGAGTTAAATAATGTGCACGTCTTTAAATTCTGGGCAGGTTGTTAGATACCCAGATCATTAGTGAGGTTAAAAATGAGCTACCATGCACACTATGTATTTATAATATGTGTGTTTAATATGAAGATGTATGTAATGGCAAGCAAATAAGTACTAAGCACCTTGTTTCAGTTATTAAATTATTTAGCACCTTATTTCAGTTCAAATGTCTTTGTGCTTTTCCTGTGATTATAATAAGTCTTTGTTAGGAAACAGATCCTGTGAATCCCACAGTGGGAGGGACTTGCCAAAGACAGGAACAGGAAGGACATAAGATGTGGGCAGAACATGGAGGAGCTAATGACATAAAAAGCTCAAGCACAGCTGTGATTGAGCAGGACTGAGAAGGAGAATACTTGTGGTGTCAGGCACTCTGTTTGTCTGTTCTTTCTGTGTTTATTTGTGTTTGTGATACTTTGTACAGAAGCCCTGGGATCTTACTGCTGGTTCAGAAGTCCTGAAAGTGGATGTTCTTGTTGTCTGTTTACAAAAGTCCTGGAGGAGGGTTTCAGAGTCTTGGGACTATACTGATGATTTCTGTTGATTTCTCAGACCTTGTTTGTGGGTCTGTGTTGATTTCACAGGTAGATAATGAATTGATGATTGACATGGGCTGCTCACAAAGGGTCTTCTATAGAGCATATTGTGAGATTTTTATCTGAGTCCTGATTCATGATGCCTGGGCTCCCTACAGATGATGGTGTTAGCAATGGGTATGGATGTTGTTTTGGCTCTGTAAATCTTTGTCTTCCTAGAAATAGAAGCCGAGAAAGACTTGAGGTAGGGACACTGTGAGCTTCAATATGGAATGAGAACTGGATGAGGAGCTGGATATGGAGCTGAAAGCTGTCTGCCTGTTTAATCCAGGTGATGGTTGGGTGAATTCAGGAAAGAGCCAGACCGTGGAAGGGGAATCATGGAATTTGGAAGCCAGTCTGGAGCCAAGATGAAAAGACCTCTCCTTGGATACTTAGTGCTGACTGACAGGGTCATGATTTACTGTGACCTAGGGGTAGAAGAATTTTGTACTTTGTACAGCTTAAGGATGATTGAATTAAGGATGATTGAAAGCCAGTCTTCAATCAAGAAGAAAGAAGATCTTCTGATCGATGAGATTAAGGCAATGTGACCTAGGGGTGGGAGACCTTTGTACTTTGTATACCTTAAGGAGGATTACTCCTTAAGGATGATTGAGTTAAGGACTTTCTGAATGATATCTTTTGTTTAAAACAATGTGGCTTTACTTTATTGCTGAACAAATAGAGATTTCACTATACTATGTGATCAGAACCTTAAAGCTATTCATAGTAGCAGTCTTCTGGAAAGTTGCTCATGCTTGGCTTTACAATGAATCATTCATATGCATGTTATATATCATATGTATATATGTGTGTATGTATTTATGTGTTTGAATATACATACAGACACACACAATGTGTATATGTGTGTGTGTGTATACTATGATGACCAACAGAAGAAAATATAGAAAATAATTGTTAAAATATTTTTTTCAAAAATGTTTTCAACAAACTGGTATAAAGGCTAATAGTATCATAATATTTGAAGGCTAATATCACAGTATCAAGTGTACTCACAGAAGAGGGGAAATGTCACTAAAGAGAGGAACGATGAGAAAAGTCATCAGGTTGGAACAAGTACATATAAATCTGTGTTTGAGGGTTCAGGGACCAATATAAAATGCATCTGATGGAAGGAAATACCAATGACATAGAAAAATTACAGAGCCTTATTATCTATGCCAGAAAATGCGGTCAAGAAATATCCATAACTACAAGCTATACATCCACTTTCCCATATATACAGAATGCATTTTATTGTCACCTACTAATTAAAGGTTGCATGATAAGTAGAGGATAATTAAATATACTAGTGATATTCAGCAATGGAACATGTTTGCCATTATTCAATCAATCAATATTATGTATCATTAAAAGATTTAGCGAAAATGAGAAACTATTGGCTTATTTTTTTCTTTTATTATGAAAAATATACATTTTGGAAAACAAGATACTGCAGACTTTATTAAAACAAAGTGTCTACCATTTGAACATCAATATCATCTAAGATTCTTTGGAAGACATAAGAACAGAAATAATCCTGTTGAATGTCCCTATGATAAGGAATAACAAGTGAGGCATACAATAAGGAGATTTAAGCTCAACCAAGGTGTATGTGACTGGGATGAAAGAGATCTGAAAAAGAGAAAAGGTCAAGGTGATCTTCCCCGTGGTTACTGAAGTCTTCCTGATCCTATTTGTGGATGGCATTGTGTTGACTATATCCTTTTGTGGTGAGCCAAAGAGGCCTGAGCCAGGACTTCAGATAATTACCCTGATATCAGTGGACCTGAACAACAAAGACCTCTTCGAGATGCGACTTTTCACTAAGTCAGCTCCAGAGTTCTTTTGATATGGGTTACACTTATAAGGATGGTATTTGAGTTCTGAGGCTAAGAGGCTCTGCCCCAAAACTTTAGTTGTCCACAACATTTGCAGGAAGTCAGTTCTTATGCAGATGTTCTTGATGATGTGGCCTTGGCCATTAGGCTTTGAGGCCAGCTCTCAAGAGCATCCTTTTAGATGTAACTGACTGAGATAAGAGATAACTGCCCAAGACTCTATGGCACCTAGGAAACAATAGGCCTTATTACCATGCTACTTCCAGGATACAACAGACTAAGATAATGATTCCTCTTCCTTCCTGTCCTTTGTCTCTTTGCTCTATAAAAACCTTTCCCTGAGTATCAATAAATGGAGTTCATGGTTCTTCCTTGAGCTACCCACATGGCCTGGTCATTTCTTATTCATGTCTCTGAATCATGCTAAGTGCTGGACACTGAGCAGCCCACGGCATCCTTTCCCATAACATTTTGCAGCATCTTGGAAAAGTTTTGTAATTACTCAAAGGAATTTGTCCTGTCTATCCACACAGCAAAGATCACATGTGTACTATTTATTGGGCAGATTTAAATATGTATTTAGATAAATATGTTAAAGAGTTCATTGAAATATCTCCGATAGACAGTAAATATGAACAATGAATTGGGCTCAGATTTGAACAGAAGAAAGAAAGAAGGCTGTATTTGGAAAATTCCTACTCCAAGCTTATCACATAAGCACACCTTTTTTTTAACTACAGTTTGCCAGTGGCATTTGATGGCTATAGAATATCTCTCTCTTCAAAGAGGAATAACACGGGGAGAGTATCTGACCACTCCTCAGTCTCATTTGCAGCATCTTCATTTGTTTCATGCCTTCTAAAAAGAAGTATCCCATAGCATTTTGTCCTGGGCCCTCTTCTCTCTATATAATAATTTTTTTTTGTGATCTCATCAGTTCTCATGGTTTTAATTGTCATCTTTATGCTGCTGACATATACCTATCCTCCTCTAACATATCTACTGACCTCCAACCCTACATTGATAAGTTTTTCATACATCTTGACTTGGAAGTCCAGTAGACATCTTCAACTCAACATGTACAAGACAGAACTCCCAATTTTTCCCCAAAGATTCTTGTCTACCTCCTATCTTCCCTAATATTGAGGAGGGCAAAACCATCTTCCCAGTCCATAAGGTTGACAAACTAGGGGTCATCCTTGACTCCTTATTATCACTCCCATATTTAATCTGTTTCCAAGGTTTGTCAAGTTCAGTTTTGTAGCATCTCAAATATAGTCCCTTCTCTTCTTCTTTTGTTTTTTGGAGGGTAGGACGTAGGGCAATTTGGGTTAAGCGACTTGCCCAAGGTCACATGGATAATTTTGTGTTAAGTGCCTGAGGCTGGATTTGAACTAAGGTCCTCCTGACTCCAGGGCAGGTGCTCTATTCATTGCACCACTGAGCCACCCTGGACCCTTCTCTTCTTTAACACTGTTATCAGTCTGGTGATCATCCTCTTCATCTCATGACTGTTCCATCCCAATAGCCTCCTGGTGGGGTTTGTATGTTTCGAGTCACTCTCCACTCAAATTCATCTTCCATTTGGGCAAGAAAGTAATTTTCCTAAAGCACAGATTCAACCACATCATCCCCTTCCTCTACTAGATTAACTATAGGGGTCCCTATCACCTCTAGGATCAAATATAATATCCCTTGTTTGACATTCAACAACCTTCATAAACTATTCCATTCCTATCATTCTAGTCTTCTTACACCTGACTCCTCACCTATATTCTTTGACCCAGTCATATTGTAATCCTTGCTGTTGTACAAACAAGACACTTCATTTCCTGATTAGACATTTTCTCTGACTGTCCCCCATGCCTGAAATGTTCTCTCCCTCTCTTCATCTCTGCCTGGTGGATTCACAGCCTTCTTTTAAATCTGAACAAAAATCACATCTTCTATAGGAAGCCTTCTAAAACCCTCTCCATTCTAATGCCTTCCTTCTTTCAGTTATTTCCTATTTGCCCTGTATGTAGCTTATTTTGTACATAATTGTTTGGTTGATGTCTTTCCCATTATACTGTGAACTTCTTGAGGGTAGGGAGTTTTTCCCTCTCTTTGTATCCCCAGTTATCTTACCTAGCACATGTAGATGCTTAATAAATATTTACTTTCTGACTGACCTATGAAAATGTTCTAGTTTATCAATGTCATATAAAAATGGTATCCATAACTGAAACAAAAAGTGTAAATAATATTTCATTAGGCAAGAGCATAGTGGAACTCTCCTCTAGCTCCTTTGTCCTGGAAATTATGCTTCTCTGATTTACATTGAGCTTCCAATCCAGTAAAACCCCAAGAGTTGTTTTTTTGTTTGTTTCTTTGTTTATTTAAAGAGGAACTGTTCTCTCCAAATCACCAACAAATTGTGTGCCTGAATAGTTCATTGTTTAAAGAAGAAACATAATTTAATTTGATTCCTAAGATTTAGTTCAGAATCAAGCTTGTTGAGATGTATTTTGATACTGGATCCATCATACTCCACGATGGAGATTCATTCCAAACAGAATAGAAGAAAAAAGTATTTAGCCATTTCCTCAATATTTCAAGAGCTTGTAATTTCACCAGTATTAATATATCCTCTATTGATACCAAATCTCTGCCACTCTATATCTTCGTAGAAAAACCATTGAGAGTTGCTATGGACAAAAAAAATTCACTACAACACGGACTTCCTGATGAAGAACTTCTCCAACTTAGCCCAAAACTACTTATTCCAAGCCCATATGCAAAGCTTTTCAAGGTTGGCAGGGTAGGAGGAGCTAGTGTTCCATTCACATACCTTTAGGGAAACCCGAATCACACATTTTGAGGAGATATCAGAATTAGACTTTATTCCTAATAGTTATCATTACAAATTATTTCAGTCTTAGACATAGGTAGAGAGCATCTTTTCCCCACTTTTCTGTGGTGAATCATACAATGGCAAATAGAATTGGTATCATAGGTAGACTGATGTGGCTTGGCCTGAAGCTGGAATAGGGTAATATAATCTTTGTTGTATTAAGATTAAATTTTGTCGGAGGCAGAGCCAAGATGGCAGAATAGAAACAGCACTCACAATGTGCTCTGCCCCACACAACTTCCAAAAAATGTAAAACGGGACTCTGAACAACTTCTGGAGCCCCAGCACCCACAGAATGACACAGAGAAACTATGCTCCCTCTGAGGAGAACCCAGCAGCCCTGCAGGGAGCTGTGAGCGCAGCCCTCTGAGAGCAGGCAGCACAGCATGCTGGGAACCAACAGTGCAGTGCTCTGGGAACTGACAGTGTGCAGGGAGCTGAGCCCAGGCCCATATGAGCTGCGGTTTTAGCTGTAGGGCAACTGGGCAGCAACCGGCTGGAGGGACCCCAGAACACCAGCACCTGTGGTGATTCCAGAATTATCAACACAGACATGCCTAGGACAAAGTTAGAGGTTAATGCCCTATGGATTTTGGGACCAGTATTTGGGGAACACGTCGGCTTCCTCCCCTGGGGGTGAAAAGCTGCTGAAGAAATGCGGCACAGAAGCCATTTTGCAGAGTCAGTGGGGTCTCTAGCTCCTGGTCTGCGAACTGTAGGGAGATTCAGCAATCAGTGTGGGGGGTAATCGCTCTTGCTTTAAACTTTCTGGATCTGGATTGTGATCTGGGGGGGAGGTCCAGGGCGGGTATCCAATTTGCCAGACTGGGTGGAGGTTTTACAGAGGCCACCCAATTGACAGAAGTTGTGAAGACCCCAACTTTTGGGATGGAAGCTCTCCTGTCTGGTGGCAGAGTCCTACTGTGGCAACAAGGCCAAAAATCAAGTAATTAAGTGGCAATATGCCTAGGCAAATGAAGCAAAATAAACAGAAAAATTCAACATTGGACTCCTATTTTAGGGGCAAAAAGGATCAAAGCATGGAAGAGGACTGTGAGGCCAGAACTCCTGCACCAAAAGCCCCAAATTAAACTACAAGCTGGCTACAGGCCATAGAGGACCTTAAGAAGCAGATAAGAGAAGTGGGGGAAAATTTGGGAAGAGAAATGAAAAAGATACAAGACAAGTATGAAATGACAGTCAATACTGTAGGCATATCTGTGTTTGCACCAGATTTTTTTTCTCTTAACCTAATACAATGGGCAAAGGAGAATAGCCAAAGGCAATACATAAAGGGAAAGAAGGGATACCATTAAGTAGCTCTGAAAAAAATTATCTACCAGTACTATATCTTCAAGTTTGTATGTGTCTGTGTCATTATTTTGTGATTGCTTATGGCTCTTCTAAGACTACTTAAGTTGGGGGAAGGAGGCAAGATGGCAGAGTAGAAAGAGCACTTCCACATCACTCCCACACACTCCACTTCAAAATTGCGTAAAAGAGGACTCTGAACAACCTCTGGAGCTGCAGAACCCACAGAGCAACACAGAGAAGCTAACCTGTCCTGAGGACAGCCCAGCAGCCCAGCAGGGAGCGGCTAGCACAGCACTCTGGGAGCCAAGCCCAGTACCGTATGACTCAAAGGTTTTATCCCCAGGGCAGCTGTACCAGCAGCCAGCTGTAGGGACCCCAGAACACCAGCAGCTGTGGCATTTCCAGAATTACCAGCACATAGATGCCTAGGACAAAGTGAGTTGTTAGTGCTCTATGGGCTTTGGGACCAGTATTTGGGAGCAGTCCGCTCTTCTCCTGGAGGCAAGAAGCCACTGAGCAGCTGCAAAGCAGCTGAGAGGCCGTAGCACAGCCGCCATTTTGCAGCTTCAGTTGCGGGTTCAGCTCCTGGCCTGTGGAACGTAGAGGGATCTGGGGATCAGTCTTGGGGATAATTACTCTTGCTTTAACCTTCTTGGATCAGGATTGCTCTCTGGAGTGGAGGTCTTGGGGTGTGTGGCCAGCTTGCCAGAGGGTTTGGGGGCTGCAGGGAGGGCACCCAACTAATGCCTCCACCAGTTGAGAAGACCCCAATATTTGGGATGGAAGCTCCCCTGTCTGGTGGCAGAGTCCTACTGTGACAACAAGCCCAAAAGTCAAGTAATGAAGTGGCAAAATGCCTAGGCAAAGGAAACAAAATAAACAGAAATTTCAACATTTGACTCCTATTTTGGGGGCAAAGAGGATTGAAGCATGGAACAGGAGGGGGACTGGGAGGTCACTACTCCTGCACCAAAAGCCTCAAATGAAAGTACAAGTGGGTTACAGGCCATAGAGGACATTAAGAAGTATTTTAATAACCAAATAAGAGAAATGGAGGAAAAATTGGGAAGAGAAATGAGAAGGATGCAGGAAAAGTATAAAATGAGTTAATGGCCTGACTGAGGAAAATAACACCTTAAAAATTCACTAACTCAAATGGGGGCAGAGCCAAGATGAAAGAGTAGAAACAGCACTTCCAAGGTGCTCTGCCCTACTCCACCTTCAAACAACGTAACAGGGGAATCTGACCAACTTCTTGAGCCCCAGCACCCACAGAACAACACAGAGAAGCTAACCTCCTCCTAAGGACAGCCCAGCAGTCCTGCAGGGAGCAGCCAGCACAGCACTCTGAGAGTGGGCAGTACGAGCTGGGAATAGACAGCACAGTGCTATGGGACCCGAGCCCAGGCCCTCATGAGCCCCAGTTTTAGTCCCAGGGCGGCTGGGCCAGCAGCCGGCTGGAGGGACCCCAGAATATCAGTAGCTATGGCAATTCCAAAATTATCAGCACAGATATGCCTAGGACAAAGTGAGAGGTTAGTGCCCTATGGACGTTGGGACTAGTATTTGGGGAACACATCGGCTTCCTCAACTGGGGGCAAAAAACTACTGAGGAAATGTGGCACAGAGGCCATTTTCCAGCATCAGTGGCAGCTCCAGCTCCTGGTCTGCGCACTGTTGAGAGATCCTGCAATTAGTCTCGGAGTTAATCGCTCTTGCTTTAACCTGCTTGGATCTGGATTGTGGTATTCTGGGGAGGCCTGGGGTGGGTATCCAATTTGCCAGAGTGGGTGGAGGCTTTACAGAGGCCTCCGGAAGTTATGAAGACCCCACATTTGGGAAAGAAGCCCTCCTGTCTGGTGGCAGAGTCCTACTGTGGCAACAAGCCCCAAAATCAAGTAATTAAGGGGCAATATGCCTAGGCAAAGGAAACAAAATAAACAGAAAAATGCAACTTTAGATTCCTATTTTGGGGGCAAAGAAGAATGAAATGACAGACAATAGCCTGACTGAGGAACATAACACCTGAAAAAATAGACTAACTCAAATGACAAAAGAGGCTCAGAAAGGTAATGAGGAGAAGATTGCCTTAAAAATCCGAATTTGCCAGATGGAAAAAGAATCTCAAAAGCTCACTGAGGGGGGCGGAGCCAAGATGGCAGAGTAGAAACAGCTCATCCAAGCCACTCTGCCCCAGATTCCCCCCAAACTATGTCAAAGGGGACTCTGAACAACTTCTGGAGCCCCAGCACCCACAGAACGACACAGAGAAGCTAACCTGCTGCTGAGGACAGCCCAGCTGCCCCTCAGGAAGGACCAGTGCAGCGCTCTGGGAGCTGGCAAGGCACAGCGTGCACGCGGGAGCTGAGCCCAGCCGAGCCAAGCCGAGCCAAGCCCAGGTCCCCATGAGCTGAGGTTTTAGCCCTAGGGTGGCAGGGCCAGCAGCCGGCTGGAGAGACCCCAGAACACCAGCAGCTGTGGCGACTCCAGAATTATCAACAGAGACATACCTAGGACAAAGTAAGAGGTTAGTGTCCTATGGACTTTGGTACCAGTATTTGGGGAATGAAAATTCCTCTATCTGGCCTTAAAGCCATAGTGTGGCAACAATCCCAAAAGTCAAGTAATTAAGTGGCAACATGCCAAGGCAAAGGAAGCAGAAAAATGCAACCCTAGAATCCTATTTTGGGGGCATAGAGCAGTAAAAGGACTGTGAGGTCAGAAGTCCTGCTCCAAAATCCCCATGGGAATAAATGAGAGGTTGCTGGACATAGAGGACCTTAAGAAGGACTTTAAAAATCAAATAAGAGAAGTGGAGGAAAAATTGGAAAGAGAAATGAGAAGGATGCAGGAAAAGTATGAAATGAGGGTCAACAGCCTGACTGAGGAAAACAATACCTTAAAAAATAGACTAACTCAAATGGCAAAGGAGGCCCAAAAGGGCAATGAGGAGAAGGATTCCTTACAAAGTTGAATTTGCCAGATGGAAAAAGAATCTCAAAAGTTCACTGAGGAGATTCATTCCTTCAGAGTTAGACTGGAGCAAATGGAAGCTAATGACTTTATGAGAAATCAAGATGCTGTTAAGCAGATCCAAACAAAGGAAAGATTAGAAGGCAATGTGAAATATCTCATGGGAAAAACCACTGACCTGGAAAATAAATCCAGGAGAGACAATTTAAAAATTATTGGACTACCTGAAAGCCATGATCAAAGAAAGAACCTAGAAATCACCCTTCAAGAAATTCTCAAGGAAAACTGCCCTGATGTTTTAGATCCAGAGGGCAAAATAGAGGTTGAAAGAATCCACAAATCACCTCCTGAAAAAGATACCAAAAAGAAAACTCCCAGAAATATTATACCAAGCTTCCAGAATCCCCAGATCAAGGAGAAAATACTCCAAGCAGCCAGGAAGAAACAATTTCAATATTGTGGAAACACAATCAGAATAGCCCAGGACCTGGCAGCTTCTACACTGAGGGATCAAAGGGCATGGAATATGATATTCCAGAGGGCAAAAGAACTGCGAATGAACCCAAGGGTCACCTACCCAGCAAAACTCAGTATTTTATTTCAGGGAAAAATATGGTCATTCAGTGGAATAGAGGACTTTCAAGCATTCTTAAGGGAAAACCAGAATTGAATAGAAAATTTGACATACAGACACAAGAAGGAAGAGATGCCTGAGAAGGCAATCAGGGAAAAGAAATCAAAAGGAACTTATCAAAGTTGAAGTATTTACATTCCTATAAAAAGCAATAACTGTAACTGATAATATCTTTCTCAATATGAAAATAATGGAAGAAGGGGGTGTGGTCATATGAATACATATGTGAATGTGTGTGTATGTGGTTACAGTTATATATGGATAGAGGGCATAGGTTGAATTTGTTGGGAAGGGAGAATACTCAAGGTATGAAATTATGAGGTGAGAGAGGAAAGTGGCAAGAGGAGATGGGGAGAGACAGGGTAGGGTAAACTATCTTATGTAGAGGAAGCAAGGGGAAGTGGTTGTAAGGGGGAAGACTAGGAAGGCAAAAAGGCAAAACCACATTCTCATTGAATTTGGTTCAGGGAGAGAATGACATACATACTAAATGGGATATCTCAACCTGCAGCAGAATAGGGAGAAGGGGGATGAGAGGAGGGATGATGGATGGGAGGACATCCCTGGGGGGCAGGGTGGTTGGAAGTACCCACTATAGAAGAGGGACAGGATCATGTAGGGACTGCACCAGGTGGGAGGGAATTATAAGCAGCCTTGTACAATATATCTACTATGATAATGTTTTGCATAGCTAGACATGTACAACACATAGTGAATTACTTATCTCCCCAGAGGGAATGGGTGACAAGGGAGGAAGGAAATGGATATGAAAGTCGAGGTCTTAACATTAAATGTTTCAAATATATATATATATATATATATATATATATATATATATATATATATATATACATATACATATACTATTATTAATACTCTTTTGCTTATAATTGGGAGATAAGATGTGAAGGCATTGGGACACAAAGTTTCACCTTGCTCTAATGGAAAAGTCGAAGGGGTTATGGGAGAGAGCAGATTGGAGCAAGCGATATCTTGTGGGACTGCTATTCTGGGAGGTTGGGCAGGGGAATAACGGGGGGAAAATGATTCTAACTCAAAATCTGGTGGAAATAAATGATGCAAAACAGAAAAAAAATAAAAATAAAAAAAGTAAAGAAAAAGCTCACTGAGGAGAATTGTTCCTTCAAAATTAGACTGGAGCAAATGGAAGCTAGTGACTTTATGAGAA
>WOXC01000281.1:0-154346 GCA_011680675.1 Gymnobelideus leadbeateri
GTCTCCCACCCAGATTGAAATCCCCAGTTAATGGAAATAGCCTCAGGCTTGAGAATCTCCAAGAAAGGGTGTAACTGAGACAGCCAGGAATCTGAAGAGAAGAGAGGGAGGGGTCGCAACAAGCCCCACCTCACCTCACCAACAAAAGCCTACTTATAGCCCAGGGGTATAGAGGCAGAAATCTGAAGTGGTCAGACTCACCCCCACCTACACATCTACATTCCTCACTGATTTCCCTGATTTAGCCATAAACTAGCCACCCAGAGGTATTCAAAGTCAAAGATCAGGCCCTAAACTCATAGCCTGAGACACTAAGAAACAGGAAGTCACAATGGGAAGGAAGGAAGCTGAAAGGGAGAAGGGGAAGGCAAGAAGGTCTATTCGAGCCTACTATGTAGGTGAAGAACAACTAAATACACAGGACAATATAGACTCTCTACCCACACCTGAGACCACAGAAGGAAACATGATCTGGTCTCAAGCCCAAATAGCATTCCTGGAGGAGCTTAAGAAAAGTTTTAAAGACCAAATAAGGGAAGCAGTGACCAACCTGGAAAAAAGTTTCAGTGAAGAAAACAAATCCTTACAAAGTAAAATTAGTGAAGTAACTGGAGAAAACACCTCCCTAAAAAAGGAACTTCAAAAACTAACTGAAGACCATAATTCCCTAAAAATTAGATACAATCAAACTGAAACTCAGAACTCCACGATGCAGCAGGTGTCAATAAAAAAAAAACGATCGAAAAATTGCAAGAAAATGTGAAATGTCTCACTGGAAAAATAACTGACCTAGAGAACAAATCCAGGAGAGACAACTTAAGAATTATTGGTCTACCAGAAAGCCACGATGAAAAAAGCAGTCTAGACAACATCCTCCAAGAGATTGTCAAAGAAAATTGTCCTGAGGTCCTGAAATCAGAAGATAAAATAGCTATCGATAGAATTCACCGGACTCCTCCTGAAAGAGATCCCAAACTGAAAACCCCAAGAAATACAGTAGCCAAATTCCAGAATTACAAGATTAAAGAAAAAATTCTACAAGCAGCCAAAAAGAAACAATTCAAATATCGAGGAACTACAGTTAGGATCACACAGGACCTAGCAGCTTCTACATTAAAAGAGTGGAGGGACTGGAATTTGATATTTTGTAGGGCAAGAGAGCTAGGACTACAACCAAGGATTAACTACCGGGCAAAACTGAGCATAATCTTCCAGGCAGGGAGATGGACGTTTAATGAAATAAGAGACTTCCAGACTTTCCTGATGAAAAAGCCAGAGCTCAATGGAAAATCTGATCTCCAATTACAAGACTCCAGAAAGATATAAAAAGGTAAACAAGGGAAACACAGACTCACACATGCATAAGTGCACACACCCACACCCACAAACACACGCTCATTACTTGGGATTCAACAAGAGTAAAATGTTCACGTCCCTATATGTGGAGCTGATAACTGTCAATATTCGAAATCTTTATGATTATCATGACCTTCTAAAGGGTTATACTTAGATAGAGGCTGTGGGTATGAATGCACTAACATGAAGTAAAAAAAAGACTATTAAGGGGATCAAAGAGACCATAATGGGAAAAAGGAAAAGATGAGCTAGGAAAAGGTAAAATATGCCATCTGAAGAGGCATCAAAACACACTACAGAAGAGGGGAAAGAAAGAGGGAGAAGAACATCATTTAAACACTATTCTCACTGGTTCTGATCCAAAGAGGGATCAACTTAATCAGTGAAGTTTAAGGTTATAATGTGAATAGACACATAAATTCATTAAATAGAGGAAAAGGAGGGTGGGAGAGGAGCACTGTTTGAAATTTACTCTCATTGGTTTGGAATCAAACAGGGAGTAATTTACTCTGATAAGTATAAAAATTTATTGTGTCCTATAGATAGTGGAAGGGTAAGGGGGGGTGAAAAGGAGGAGACTAAACGGGGGATTAGAAGGGAGGGAAATAGTAGTAAGGGGAGAGGGTAGATTAAGAAGGGGGGTCACTGGGTGGGAACACTGAGGGAGGGGGAGGTCAAAAGGGAGAACTCCAAGGAGGGGAAGGGAGAAGGAAGAAACAAAAACATAAACAGGGGAGGGAATAGGATGGAGGGAAAGAGACAGATAGTCATCATTACTGTGAATGTGAATGGGATGAACTCTCCCATAAAACACAGGTGGATAGCAGAATGGATTAAAAACCATAATCCTACAATATGCTGTCTACAAGAAACACATTTGAAACAAAGGGATACCCACAGGGTAAAGGTAAAAGGCTGGAGTAAAATTTATTATGCCTCAGCTAAAGTAAAAAAAGCAGGGGTAGCAATACTTATCTCAGATAAAGCAAAAGCAAAAATAGGTCTAATTAAAAGAGATAAGGAAGGAAACTATATCCTACTAAAAGGCACCATCGAGAATGAAGCAATATCACTACTTAATATATATGCACCAAGTGGTATAGCATCCAAATTCCTAGAGGAGAAGTTAAAGGAATTAGAGGAAGAAATAGATAGCAAAACTATACTAGTGGGGGACCTTAATCTCCCCTCTCTGAACTCGATAAATCTAACCTCAAAATAAACAAGAAAGAAGTTAAGGAGGTGAATAGAATCTTAGAGAGACTAGATATGATGGATCTCTGGAGAAAACTGAATGGGGATAAAAAGGAATTTACTTTCTTTTCAGCAGTGTATGGTACATACTCAAAAATAGACCATGTACTAGGGCATAGAAACCTCACAATCCAGTGCAGAAAGGCAGAAATAGTAAGCGCATCATTCTCAGATCATGATGCAATAAAAATTATATGCAATAAAGGGCCATGGAAAGATAGACTAAAAACTAATTGGAAATTAAACAATTTAATCCTAAAAAATCGGTGGGTCAAACAAGAAATTATAGAAACAATCAATAATTTCATTCAAGAGAATGATAATAATGAAACAACATACCAAAATTTGTGGGATGCACTAAAGGCAGTTCTCAGGGGAAGTTTTATATCCCTGAGTGCATACATGAATAAATTAGAGAAAAGGGAGGTCAATGAATTGGACATGCAATTGAAAAAGCTAGAAAAAGAACAAATTGAAAATCCCCAATTTAGTACTAAATTAGAAATATTGAAAACCAAAGGAGAGATTAATAAAATTGAAATTAAGAAAACTATTGAATTAATAAATAAAACTAAGAGCTGGTTTTATGAAAAAATCAACAAAATTGATAGTCCCTTAGTCAATATGATAAAAAAAAAGAAAGAAGAAATCCAAATTATGAGTATCAAAAATAAAAAGGGTGAATCTACCTCTAATGAAGAGGAAATCAAAAAAATAATGAGGAATTATTTTTCCCAATTGTATGCATATAAATATGACAATCTCAGTGAAATGGATGAATATTTACAAAATCACAAGTTGCCCAGATTAACTGAAGAGGAAGTGAATTACCTAAATAATCCCATCTCAGAAAAAGAAATCAAACAAGCCATCAATGAACTCCCTAGGAAAAAATCTCCAGGGCCAGATGGGTTCACTAGTGAATTCTATCAAACATTTAAAGAACAATTGATTCCAATACTCTACAAACTATTTGGGAAAATTAGTGAAGAAGGAGTCCTACCAAATTCTTTCTATGACACAAATATGGTACTAATTCCTAAATCAGGAAGAGATAAGACAGAGAAAGAAATTATAGACCAATTTCCCTCATGAATTTAGACACAAAAATTCTAAATAAAATATTAGCCAAAAGACTCCAACAACTTATCACAAAAATAATACACTTTGATCAGGTAGGATTCATTCCAGGAATGCAAGGATGGTTTAATATTAGGAAAACCATCAGTATAATTGAGAATATCAACAATAAAACTAGCAGAAACCACATGATCATCTCAATAGATGCAGAAAAGGCTTTTGACAAAGTACAACACCCATTCCTATTAAAAAAACTAGAAAGTATAGGAATAAATGGAGCCTTCCTTGAAATAGTTGGTAGCATCTATTTAAAACCATCAGCAAGTATTATATGCAATGGGGATAAACTAGAAGCCTTTCCAATAAGATCAGGAGTGAAACAAGGGTGTCCACTATCACCCCTCTTATTCAATCTGGTACTAGAAACACTAGCAGTACCAATTAGAGAAGAAAAAGAAATCAAAGGAATCAAATTAGGCAAAGAAGTGACCAAGCTATCACTCTTCGCAGATGATATGATGATCTATTTAGAGAATCCTAGAGAATCAAATAAAAAACTACTTGAGACAATAAATAAACTTGGCAAAGTTGCAGGATATAAAATAAACCCACATAAATCCTCAGCATTCCTGTACATCTCTAATGAAACTGAATAACAAGGGATACAAAGAGAAATCCCATTTAAAGTCACTGTAGACATTATAAAACATTTGGGAATCTACTTGCCAAAAGAAACCCAGAATCCATATGATCACAACTACAAAACACTTCTCACACAAATAAAATCAGGTCTAAATAGTTGGAAAAATATCAATTGCTCATGGCTGGGTCGAGCTAATATAATAAAAATGACAATTTTACCCAAACTAAACTATATATTTAGTGCCATACCAATCAATTTACCAAAAAACTACTTTGTAGAGGTAGACAAAATAATACCAAAATTTATTTGGAAAAACAAAAGGTCTAGAATATCAAGGGAATTAATGAAAAGAAATGCTAGGGAAGGTGGACTAGCTATGCCAGATCTTCATCTGTATTATACAGCAGCAGTCATCAATACTGCTTGGTACTGGCAGAGGTGTAGAGTAGTAGACCAATGGAATAGATCAGGCACAGGAGACCCAGCAGTTAATGAATATAGTAATCTATTGTTCAATAAACCCAAAGACCCCAGTTTTGGGGATAAGAATGCACTGTTCGACAAAAACTGCTGGGATAACTGGAATACAGTATGGCAGAAAGTGGGCATAGATCACTATCTAACACCATATACCAAAATCAAGTCTAAATGGGTGCATGATCTAGGTGTAAAGGATGATACTGTAAGCAGTTTGGGAAAGCAAGGAATAGTTTACCTGACAGACTTGTGGAGAGGGGAAGATTTTAGGACCAAACAAGAATTAGAGAGCATTATAAAATGCAAAATGGATCATTTTGATTACATTAAATTGAAAAGCTTCTGTACAAACAAAGCCAATGTAACCAAAATCAAGAGGGAGGTAGGAAATTGGGAAAGAATTTTTACAACTTGTGTCTCTGATAAAGGACTCATTTCTAAAATTTATAGAGAATTGAGCCAAATCTATATGAATACAAGTCACTCCCCAATTGATAAATGGTCAAAGGATATGAACAGGCAGTTTTCAGAGAAAGAAATTAAAGATATCTATAAGCATATGAAGAAATGCTCTAAATCACTATTGATTAGAGAAATGCAAATCAAAACAACTGTGAGGTACCACATCTCTCCAGTCAGATTGGCTAAGATGACAAAACAGGAAAATGGCAAATGCTGGAGAGGATGTGGGCAAATTGGAACACTAATGCATTGCTGGTGGAGTTGTGAACTTATCCAACCATTCTGGAGAGCAATCTGGAATTATGCCCAAAGGGCTATAAATAATTTCATACCCTTTGACCCAGCAATACCACTTCTAGGGTTATATCCCAAAGAGATCATAGAAATGGGAGGAAGACCCAAATGTACCAAAATATTTATAGCAGCTCTTTTTGTGGTTGCAAAGAACTGGAAACTAAAGGGGTGCCCATCAATTGGGGAATGGCTAAACAAGTTGTGGTATATGAATGTAATGAAATATTATTGTGCTATAAGAAATGAGGAGGAGATGGTTTTCATATTTACCTGGAGAGGCTTATACAAACTGATGCTGAGTGAGAAGAGTAGAATCAGAAGACATTTGTATGCAATCACAGACATACCATATCTGTGATGACCAACTATGACAGACTGGACTCTTTTCAGCAATGCAGTAATATAAGTCAATCCTGAAAGACTCAAGAAAGTGAGAAAAGCGCCATCCAGAGATATAACTAGAAAGAACTGAGCCTGAATCCTGATGGAAGCAAACTAAATGATCTTTTCCTTTCGTTGTTTGGTTTTATTTCTTCCTTACCATCTTTCATCCCACCTAGTACAATACTCCTTTGCAATTGGAATAATGTCTAATAAGAATGCATTTGCAGATCTTATACTGGACTATATGCTGTTGTGGGTGGGGGGGGAGGGAAGTAAAGGAAATTTGAAAATCAAGGAACTATGGAATTGAATCTTGTTAACTGAAACTAAACTAATAAATTATTTTAAAAAAGAAAATTAAAAAAATTATATTATCAACCTTTAGAATAGCCATTTTGATAAGTATGTATGTTCATATTGGGTTAAGCATTCCCCAACACTTCAGGAGCTTGTTAGTCCTCAATAAATTTCTCTCTCCAGATCAAAACTCTGTTTCTTTAGTAGGGTTAAATCAATTAATAAGAATTTATTAAATGTTTGCTTGGCATATGTATGCATTGTGCTAGATGCTGAAGAAAGAGAAATGAGATGAGTCCTACCCTTGAGAAGTTCACATTCTAGTGAGAAGATGTGTATTCAAGTATGAGATCTTTACAAAATAAATACAAAGTGATTTCGTGGGCGTAGGGTAACAACTTGGAAAATCAGTAAAAGCCTTTTATGTGAAGTGAGAGATGGAAAGTTGAGAAGAAAGAAAGCAGATAGAACAGTTTGGCTGGAACACAGAATTATAAAGGGGAATAATGTGTACCAGGTCCTTAAACTCAGTTACTATATTTGGAGGTCATATTTTCCTTTGTTTTTAGGTTTTATTTTCTGTTGATTTATCTGTTTCTGCTCAACACTTTTGAGTTTTCTTCTTCCTGAAATCTTTGGTACTTTAATCTTTTATTTCCCTTATTTTTCCCATTACTTTCTGACTATCTCCCCTCTGATTGTGGCTCCTTTGGGGTAGGATCTCAAAGTGACTCTGCCTCCTCCCATAGTGCCAAGGTGATTTGGGGGTGATCAGAATTTGTTTCAGCTGGTAGTTAGTTTGACTCTTTCCCTCAGGCTTGGTAAAGTACCTCATAGCCTTCCACGTGAATGGCATCTTGTCCTGACCTTCCCCATCCCCTCTATTCTTCAGTGCTTGGGCTTGGCACCAGAAATTCAAAGTCTGCTTTCCCAAGCTTTGGAGCTTCTGAGTTGTAGCCCCTGGCAAGTTTTTCCTCTTGAAGGGCTGTGACCAAGCTGTCTCTTGAACCCTGTGTAAACTTCCACAGCCTCAAGCCACAGTCTCTATGGCACTAGAAAGATGCGGGGGGGGGGTGCAAAGCACAGGGGTAGGTTTTGATATACGCCTGTGTTGTTTCCTTGGGTCTGGTCGTGGAGCCTAGAAAGCAGAATTTAGGATAGAAACCTTGGAAGCTTTGATTGCATAAAAATACAGAGAGAAAAGAGAAGACAGATAATTAGAGGAGTCATGAATTCCAGAGAATGAGTCTAGAGTACATAGAAAACAGAATATGACTAATAAAGAAAAAATGATCCTTTTTGAAAAAGGAAGCAAAAAATTAAATAAAAAAAGCCTGAGGACAGTATTACCTGAAGGGGAGGAGAGGAAGGTGGAATCTATTTGACTGAGAAGAAAAATAGAAGGGTAAATACAAAATCCAATAAAAACAGGAGAGAAAAAAAGAACTAATAAAATCTTAACTCAAAAAAATTTAGAGACAGATGGAGAAAAAGAAACCCAGCTCTTATAATTTTAAAGGTAAATGGACTAAACAATTCGATAAAATAAAATAAAAAGTTTGACAGTTTGGTTAAGAAAATAAAATTCTAATATCGGTTGCTTATAAGAAATACATTAAAAAACAAAAACATATATAAATAAAAGTAAGGGGATGAAAAACAAATTACTATGCATCAAATGAATCCAAAAGGAGTTGCCATCATGCTATCAGACAAAACAAAACATAAGAAAGATAAACAAGGAAATTATATTATACTGACAGTAACCACGGACAATAAACTAATATCAGTAATAATTTTATATACTCCAAATGCCTTAGCATCCAGACTCATAAAGGAAATGCTACTTGAATTTCTGTAAGACAATACAACAGTACAGTTTAATATCTTGCTATTGGTTTTAGATAACTCTAACAGAAAGATAAACTACAGGGAAAGTATGGAACTGAAGTAATTTTTGGAGAAACTAGAGTTAAAAGCTGTATGGCATCTTCCACATAGGACAGCAAAAGGATGTACACACTTCTCTACACTACATGAAACTTTTATAAAAATTGACCACATTGCAATAGGACATAGAGATATTGCAAACAAATGTACAAAGGCAGAAATAGTCAAGATATTCTTTACATATCACAACGCAATAAAAATAGAAAGTGGTTCAGGGGCCACAAACAAAATGTACATACCCAAATTCAAATTTTAACAATAAAATTTTCATAATGAAAGTATCAAAGGACAAGTTATAGAAACAATAACTATGTAATGATGAAGCAACATGTCAATTTCTGGGATGCTGCTAAAGCCATTATTAGTATAAAATCATGTCCCTATAATTATACATGAACAAAATAGAAATATCAGAATAATGACATGAAGATGCATTTTTAAAAATTATAAAAACAACAAATAAATCTAAAATAAGCACAAAAGAGGAGATAAATTGGAAATAAAAATCCCAAGAAATGAAGAAAACTAAAAGCTGGCTCTGAAAAAGACTAATAAAATTGATAAACTTCTAGCTAATATGATTAAAAAGAAGAAAGCAGAAAATCCAATAAAGAAAAGAGCAAATGATCCAGGGGAAATCACAGCAAAACCAGAAGAAATAAAAAGAATAATCAGAGCATCATATACACAGATCATAGCAAAACTGAGGACACAAA
The DNA here is from genome assembly GCA_011680675.1 of Gymnobelideus leadbeateri. Classification (NCBI taxonomy): domain Eukaryota; kingdom Metazoa; phylum Chordata; class Mammalia; order Diprotodontia; family Petauridae; genus Gymnobelideus; species Gymnobelideus leadbeateri. Next base: position 8,914 of record WOXC01000281.1, read on the forward strand.
AGAAATAGAGGTTATCTTAAAAATACAAAATGTCCAAACTATCAGAAGACCAGCTAGAGATCTTAAAAAAAAACAAATCCTGGTCTTTATGCATTCATAGGAGAATACTATTAAACTTTCAAAAAATACTTAGTAGCCACACTTCAGAAATTATTCTTAAAAACTGAGGAAGAACACTACCAGAATCCTTTCAAAAGACAAATATAGCAGTAATACCTAAAACACAGAAAGGAAACTACAGATCCATGTTATTAATGAACATCTGCTCAAAAACTTTCACAAAAAATCCTCTCATACAGCCTACAACAATTTATCCAAGAAATCATTCATTATGATCATTGGGATTTATACTAGGGATGTAAGGATGGTTCAACATTAGGAAAACAATCAACGCACTTAACTCATATTCAAAACCACATGATCTTCTCCCTTGACATCATCTCTTTTGATCATCAAGCTTTTGAAAAAATACAAAACATTTTTATGATAAAAACTCCTACAAAGTATAAACACAATGGGATCTTTTTAAAATAACATAAACAGCATCTATCTAAAAACAAAAGCAAGTATCATACACAATGAGGATACTCTAGGACTTTTTGCAGTAAATATGAGATTGAAGTAAGGATGCTCAATCTCTCCCCTATTATTCAATGTAACTCTGTAAATGCTGTCAATAACAATAATACAAGAGAAAGGAATAAAGAGAGATTAAGAGGAGATATAAGTGTTCCTGTATGCTGATGATATGACAGTTTACTTGGAAAAACCCAAGGGCATCATCAAAGAAACTAAGATAATTAACAACTTCAGCAAAGTTGCAAGGCTTCAAAATAAATCCTCCAAAATCAACAGTATTTATGCACAATGGTAACAAAAAAGAAGAAGGAACAATGGACAGGGAAGTCTTATTCCTAAAACAAAACAAAACAAAAAACTACAAAACGCATAAAATATCTGGGGATCAACCTCTCAAAACACATAAAAGATATGTATAAATTCAATTACAAAGTGCTCCTTAAATAAACATCAACCTAAGTAGCTTGCAGCTCTCATGTATTTCTTTCTTTCTTATGTGAGTTTTAAATTCCTTTTAAAGCTCTTCCAAGGGGCAGCTAGGTGGCACAATGAATAGAGCACTGGCCCTGGAATCAGGAAGACCTGAGTACAAATTCGACCTCATACACTTAACAATTAACTAGCTGTGCGACCTTGGGCAAGTCACTTAACTCCAATTGCCCTGCCTTCCCCCCTCTAAAAAAAAAAGATTATTTTCCCCAAGAACTCTTTTTGTGCTTGGGTCAATTTGATGTTTCTCATTGAAAAAAGAAGGGCTTTTTTTTACCTCCATTATCTTCCTCTGAATATGAACCCACATCTTCTCTATCCTCATAGTAGCTATCGATGATGGGTTTTTTTTTCTCCTTTTCTTACTCATTTTTATTAATTTTTTGTTATATTTTGTTTTTTGCAGCTATTAGTGTAATCAAGTTCTAGTCCTGAGTTATGTGGAATGATGCCCCTAGTCTTAGGTCCTTCTTTTTTTATCTTATTGGTTTTTAATTTTTTAATTTAAAAAATCTTTTATTTATTTATTTTTAGGTTTCAACATTCATTTCCACAAGATTTTGAGTTGCAAATTTTCTGCCTGTCTTTTCCTTACCCCCAACCCAAGATAGCAAGCCTACTGAATACCCCTTCCTCCAATATATTCTCTCTTATATTCTCCCCCACTCCCCTAACTTTCTAGTAGGGTAAGATGGATTTCTACACCCCAGCGCCTGTATATCTTATTTCCCAGTTGCATGTAGAAATATTTTTTAAACATTTGTTTTTAAAACTTTGATTTCCAGATTCTTTCTCTTCTTCCCTCCTCACCCACGCCACTGGGAAGATAAGCAATTCAATATAGGTTGTACTTGAGTAATTATGCAAAACGTTTCCATAGTAGTTATATTATGAAAGATTAACATCATTTTCTTCCATCCTATCCCACCCCCACTTATTCTATTTTCTACTCTGACCCTGTTTCTTTTCAAAAGTGTGTGCTTCTAACTACCCTCTCCCCCAATCTGCCCTCCCTTCTATCCTTCCCCCTCTTATCCCCTTCCCCCCTACTTTCCTGTAGGGTAAGACACCCAACTGAGTGTGTATGTTATTCCCTCCTTAAATCAAATTCAATGAAAGTAAGGTTGACCCATTTCCTTTCACCTTCCTGCTATTCCCCTGCATTGTAACAGTTTCCTCTTGCCTCTTTTATATGGGATAATTTACCCTATTCTATCTCTCCTTATTTCCTTCTCTCATTATATTCCTCTTTCACCTATTAAGGTGTTATTTTCTTCTGTATTTTGGGGGGTCTCCTTTAGAAGGCTGTTGACTTGCTTTTCATTATTTTCTTGCATCATTTTCATTTCTCTTCCCACTTTTTCTTCCATTTCTTTTACTTGATTTTCAAAATCCTTTTTGAGCTCCTCCATGGTCTGTAACCAGTTCATATTTTTCTTGGAAGCTTTTAACACAGGAGTTTTGACTTCATTTGTCCTTCAACCTTCTTCTACTCAGTCATCAGAATGCCCAAACTGTTCATGAGATGAACGTTTCTAAGGCTGAGGCTGCCTCCCAACACTAGCTGCCTGCAGGGATTATTTGTTGATTTTGTAGAGCTGAACTGAAAGTATTTGCACTTCACTCAGACCAAACCTCTGACCCAGGAGGTGGGGTCTTTCCTAGAGGTCTTCTCAACTTGTCTCAGGAGAACCACTTTTTCACCCTTATTTTTTTATTGCACTCCTCTATGTTCCCTCTGAAGCAATGTTCTGTGTTTTATTGTGGAGGAAATTGGGAGAGTCAAAAGTTTTCTGTTCTACTCTACCATCTTTCCAGAATCCTCTCTCTATAGTTGTTTTGATGGAATTTCCCTTTCTATATATTCATGCTATGTTTTGTTGGTACTTTATAGAAATGCTGATGATTTATGTGGGTTTATTTTATATTCTGCAACTTTGCTGAAGTTGTTAATTGTTTAAACTAGGTTTTTGATTCTCTAAGTATACCATCATATTATCTACAATGAGTGATAGGTTTGTTTCCTCATTGCTTATTCTAATTCCTTCATTTTTTTCTAGTCTTATTGCTCTAGCTAGCATTTCTAGTACAATATTGAATAATAGTGGTGATAATAGGCATTCTTACTTCACCCCTCACTGGAAGGCTTCTAGCTTATCCCTATTACAGATAATGCTTACAGATAGTTTTAGATAGAAACTACTTATTTTTAGGAAAGCTCCATTTATTTCTACGTTTTCTGGTGTTTTTAATAGAAATGGGAGTTATATTTCATTGAAGGTTTTTTTGTGTAACTATTGATATAATCATATGATTTTTGTTGTTATTGCTATTGATATGGTCAATTATACAGGCAGTTTTCCTCACAATGAACAAGCCCTGCATTCCTGGCATAAATCCCACCACCTGGTAATGTGTTCTTTTTGAGATCTATTACTAATATCACCTTGTTAGTCTTTTATTTTTTAAAAATCGCATCTATTTTCATTAATGACATTGGCCAATAATTTTCTTTCTTTGTTTTTGTTCTCCCTAGTTTAGGTATTAAAATCATACTTGTGCCATTGGCATGGCTTTTTCTTTACCTATTTTTCCCAAATAGTTTATACAATATTAGGATTAATTGTTCCTTATATTTTTGGCAGAATTCACTTATGAATCCATCTGATCTTGGAGATCTTTTTCTTAGGGAGTTCATTGATGAGTTATTCAATTTCTTTTCTGAGATAGAGTTACTTAAGTATGCTATTTCCTCTCCTGTTAATGTGAGCAAGTTATATTTATGTAACTGTTCATCCATTTCATTTAGATTGTCAGTTTTACTGGCATTTAATTCTGTGAAATAACTCCTAATAATTGCTTTAATGTCATCTTCATTGGTGGTACTTTCAATCTTTTAATTTTTGATAATAGCAATTTGTTTTTTTTTCTTTTTTAAAATAAAATTAACCAATGGTTTGTCTGTTTTATTATAATTGTTTTTTTTTTTCATAAAACCAGCTCCTAGTTTTATTTATTTGTTCATTTTTTTTACTTTCAGTTTTATTCATCTCTCTTTTGATTTTCAGGATTTCTATTTTGGTGTTTAATAAACAATTTTTAATGTGTCATTTTTTAGGTTGTGCTCTAAGGATCCTACAAACAGAGATTCTGAATCTCCAAGTAGGCAAAATGAGATGCCCTGGAACAAAAACATTACTCTGGTCTCTATCATCTGAACTGCGCAGTATCTAATAGGACTGCCACCTCCTTTGATCTGGACACTGCACCATTGTCACCACTGTCACCATTGCCACCATTGTGGCCTAGGACAACACTAGCTTTGCTGACTCATTATGTACAGTACACCAAAACACAAGGGTTAAATGAAATGGTACGGAGAAAACTCTCTATAAACCTGAACCAGCCATATAAATGTGACCTAGTCAAAGTAGTAGTAGTAGTAGTAGTAGTAGTATAGTAGTAATACTAATATTGTAGCACAACAATATCCTCCTTTAAGCAAATCTAAAACTCCACAGTTTATATTTACAAAAGGATACTCTCTTGCTTTACAAAATGGCCAAGCAACTCAAAAAAGGTTGATGACAGCTCACTGTTTAATAATATGCTCCCTTAATACATACTTTATACTGTACATCTGCATTCCATTGTTTTGGAGTTAATCTGTTCCATACTTTGAAATTTACATTAGACACACAAATAGGTACCTCTGTGTTAAGGACTAGGGCTAGTAGAGAGTACAGTAGTCCCAAACTTGTAGTACAGTGGGTGCAAGACAGTTCCATAGTAACTCATCTGGATTCCCTGCCTCAGCTTTCTCCTCTAAGCCTAAGCATGAACAAAAAGGAAGGAGCTCCACAAACAGCTGATATAAATGTGGAAGGTCTTTGTTTTAATTTTAGATGGTATTGCTCAGAATATTTTTGATATGTATTCAACAGCAACAGGATGAGGAGAGGCTTGTCAGTCTTGTAGTGATGAAGACCTGGGTTCTAGTTGAGTCACTGGAACATACTGGGTATATATGGCCCTGAGCAAAGTCACACATCCTCTCAGTGCCCAGGTCATTCTCCAAGACTTCTAACTTCAATGGCAGGTGTTGATCTGCATTGACAGAGGGAGTTCCTTACACTGATGAGATACAGGTTTGGAGTAGAACATTAAAAAAAATTCAAGATTTTCTCACCTTATGAATGAATAATCTGCAATCTCTGAAACATGTTCAAGTTGCCAGTCTCCAGTGAGGAAGGTTATGAGGGACAAAGAGGTTAAATAACTTGCCTATAGTTAAACAGAGTCAGTAGTATGGAGAGGAGGAAAACTCAGGGTTTCTTTTTTCTATTTTTATATCTCTTCTACTAGGCCACACTTCCTCTGGAGAGAAGCTCCATTTTTAAGTGTTCTTGCTTCTCAAAATGTTCCTTGCAGTATTTTTGTAACAATTGGCTAATGAGTCCCAACCCACAGAGTAATCTTAGTACCCACACAGTCAGCCAGAGTCCTTTCATAATCTAAAATTGTCATAATTAATCTGGAATTCAAATTAACTATATTAATGTGATAACACTTCTGCCTGAACAATAAGAGAAAAATGTCTACTGAAGCTTTTTCTTCCTATGGAGCTACTGAAAACCCCCTCGGTACAGCACATTAATACAATAATACCTCAGTACTGAGGAGTTTCTAAAAACTGAATTTCCAATAATCTTAGCAGCATTGAGAATGCCTGTAACGCTAGGTATACTAAAGTGTATCCTTTTGGAGCATCTATTTTTCCCAATTTAGAAGTGATTTGAGAGTTTTATTTTTTCCTTCATGAACTTTAATTCATTCTTGAAAAATTAAAAAGTCTATTAGAACAATTCTTATTGTGAAAAATTTTATTTTAAATCTTAGAAAGCTTTTAACATTTGCATAGAACACTATTCCCATCTACAATGATCTCATCTTTCCTCTCTGCCACCCTCTTTAGGAATTAAATCAAATTTTATCTCCACAAAAAAGCCTTTAAGTTATATGAGGCCATAATTATATCAGTATATATTCCCTAGCTTCAACATGACACTGAAATAACCCTGGGCTCTCAAAGACCATGCCAACAGAGTATAATCTCTGTCAGGCTCTCCACTGCTGGAAAGGATTCAAGTATAGTCCTAGCAAGACAGTGTCTACTTTGCAAGGCCCAGCCTAGCTAAGTACATAAAGGCACATCACCTATGAGCAATCCATTTGTTTTTGGCTACGGTAACCCATAAAAGGAAGGAAAATATGAAACGGCTCCTAGTACTGTATGTCCTTCAGTGATAATGACAAAGAGGGCCAACGGTACTTAGAATCACAGTTTCTAGATAGTCTATGGGTAATAACTTCAATGTTAGTACTCAAAACATGAGATCCTCACCTAGTCACTGAAGGGACAAGTTACTAAAGTAACTGAATGGTGTCAATCTTCAAAGTATTGTAATAAATAGAACCAGAAGCCACAAACTGTGGAGTGAAAGAAGCATTAGCTCTAGCATCAGAAGTCCTCAGTTTGAATTGAGACTCTAATACAACTAGTGTGACCTTAGCCAAACCTGTCTCCACACTTCAGTTTCCTCATCTGCAAAAAGACAAGGTTGCAAGAGATAACTACTGAGGTCCATTGTAGCTGTAAACCTAGGGTCCCATGATCCATGGAATTTGGAAGTAGCAACTCAACAAAAAGATGGCTTAGAGGGTCTCCTTGGAAATGGGGAAAAACTTGGATTTGCTGGGTGTCAAAAAGCATCACTTTACAGGACATGGTTATTTTTATTTTTAAGGCAATGCTCAAGATAAACATTTGCAAAAAAGACCATAGTGAACATAAGAGCATCCTATGTACCAAATATCTGTGGCAGACAATAAGGAGATACAAGAATTCTAATGTGAATCCAAATTATGTAAATATATATTAATTCTCAATTACATAAAAGCAAAGATGGGCATGGGGCAGAACAACACAAGGATTTCTATCCATTTATGCCCCTGAAGAAAGCACTATTTTAACAGACGTATAGTAAGTGCTTGATATCTGCCAGGTATTTGATACAAAAAGGGTTAAAAAAACAACTCCAGTCCCTGCCTGCAAGTAGCATATATCCTAATGGAGGTGCTGAAATGTAAATAAGTAGACATATATAAGATATATCTAGAGATATAGCTAGGGTAGATGGAATGTAACCTGGGATGAAAAAGCATTCAGTTATTTAACAAAAATGGATTTGCTTAGCAGTTACTATCAGTAAATGAAACAATCTGGCTTTGCCATGTTTTAGGTCTTTTCTTTCCCTTGACCCACCTCTTATCATAGTTTGTTTTTTAGTTTTTCTTCCTTTCCTTAATACCCTCTACATGCTTCCCCATCTAGCATTGGAGTTTGTTTCACTTATGACTATTTCTTCACCTATCCTGTCTTAAGTACTTCTCTCTCTTTCTCTTTCTTTGAGTTGACTGAGAAAGACCTCTTATGGAAGGTGAGCATTGAGTTGAGTCCTAAAGGAAGCCAGGCATACACAAAGGTGGAGGTGAGGGAGCAGAAGAAAATCCCAGAGTAGTGTCCAGTTAAGGCAGACCCTAAAAGGCTAGCCACAGTAGGAAAAACATCTGGTGTATCATCTGGTGTATCATCCATGCAGCCTTTGACCAACTCAGCATGTGTGTAGCCTTTGACCAACTCAGCATCTAGGTAGCCTGGGCCTCGGTCATAGTGGGGGACAAGGCCAGATTATTCCTGTAGAAGGTAGTGCCTATTCTTAGCCTCTATACTCAGAACCAAGTAAGGCACACCCACATCATAAAGTATGAGCATGAAACCTGAACCAATCACAAGCCACCAATCCTGAAAGTGAAGCTGGGGATATGAGTAAACAGAAAAAACCCCCACAATGAAGATATGCCTTGTACAGGGAGAAGCCCAGGAAGTAAGCCCAGAATCAGAGAATACTTCCACAAATTCAAGCATGTTCTCAGAGGAGAACACAATCAATCTCTTTCACTCTGTCTCTGTCTCCCTGTCTCACTGTTTCTCCCTCTGTTTCTGTTTCTCTCTTTGGTGTACACACACATGCAAACACATACAAAGAACATGATCTAGACATATATCAAACAAAGAAAGGGAGAGAAGTGCTTAAGACACGATAGGTGAAGAAATAGCCATAAGTGAAACAAACTCCAGTGCTGAATGGGGAAGCATGTAGAGGGTATTAAGGAAAGGATAAAAAAAAAATTAAAAACGAACAAACTATGATAAGAAGTGGGGCAAGGGTAAGAAAAGACCTAAAACATGGCAAAGCCAGGCTGCTTCATTTACTGATGGTAACTGCTAAGCAAATCTCTTTTTAAAATAACTTTTTATTATTTATAAAGAGACAGAAACTAAACTTTAAAAAGTGAATCTCAATGGATTTTACAATGTCAGAATTCACTGGAAGAATGAGTGTGGCAGAATTCAGCCCAGGAAATTGCCCACATAGGTCTGGGCAGGGGGAGCACAGAGCACATGGCGGGTATACTAGCCCAGACCAGAGAGCAGACTACAGCAGAGAGAGAAGGAGCCCCAGCCAGCAGACTCACCCACCCAAAGGGCAATTTGCAGCCTCTCAGAGGACAGGAGGATCCAATCAGAGCTGGGTAAGAGAAAGTGAAGGATAGCAGCTTCTCTTAGGGCTATCAGCCCACAGCCTGGAAGTTTAAAAATCATCTGCCTGATTTTCCAGGGGCCAGGATGGCAAAGTAAACTCTAGCTGCTCCAATTCCCCCTCCCTGACCTAGAAAACCCAGTGATAAATGTCCCACCCAGAGCAAAATCCTGAAATAGCAGAAATAGCCTCAGGCTCAGGAATCACACAGAAAGGGTGTTAAGGAGTCTGAAGTGAAGGGTGGGAGGGGTCCCAACAAGCCCCACCTCACCTGACCACCAAGAGCTCCCAAAGCCCAGGGGTTAGAGCCAGCAAGCTCTAACAAAAGAAGCCCAGGTAGACCACAGCACTACCCAGGGAATCTGAAGACAACAGGGTTGTCAGCCACCACCTGCTGAGCCAGACTGAGCTGTAGCCCAGGGGCATAGAGGCAGAAATCTAAAGTGGACAGACCACCCTTCCCCTACTAGTTACTCTGTGAGCCTCAGGGTAGCTCAGGGTAAACACTGAAAATCCCAGCCTTGGTCTCAGTCTAGACACCCAGAGGCTACAGCACACAAAGTCAACAACCAGGTGCTTAGCTCCCAGACTGAGAAATTAGGAAATAGGAAATTGCAATGGGAAGGAAGGAAGCTGAGAAGGAGAAGGGAAAGGCAAGAAAATCCACCCGAGCTTATTATAGCAAGCAAGAATAACCAAATACAGAGGACAACATGGATTCTATACTCACATCTGAGACCACAGATTGAAATAACCCAAAAAGCATTTTTGGAGGAGCTCAAGAAAGGTTTTAAAACCAAATGAGAGAGGTAGAAGATAAATTTAAATCTACAGTGACAAAATTGGAAAAAAGTCTCACTGAAGAAAACAAATCCTTAATAAGTAAAATTTGTGACTAAGTGGAGAAAATACCTCCCTAAAAAGGACCTTCAAAAACTAACAGAAGAAAATAATTCAGTAAAAATTAGAATCAGTCAAATAGAAGCTCAGTACTCTATGATGTACCAAGAGTTAATCAAGCATAACATGAAGACTGAAAAATTAGAAGAAAGTGTAAAATATCTCACTGGAAAAAACTGACCTGGAGGACAGATCCAGGAGAGAGAACTTAAGAATTATTGGTCTACCGGAAAGCCATGATGAAAAAAGCAGCCTGGACATCCCCCAAGAGACTGTCAAAGAAAACTGTCCTGAAGTCCTAGAATGAGAAGGTAAAATAGTTATTGAAAGAATTCACTGGACTCCTCCTGAAAGAGCTCTCAAGTTGAAAACTCCAAGAAATATAGTAGCCAAATTCCAGAATTACAGGGTTAAGGAGAAAATACTGCAAGCAGCCAAAAAGAAACAATTCAAATATCATGGAACTACAGTCAGGATTACACAGGACCTAGCAGCTTCTACATTAAAAGATTCCTATAGGAGAAGTTAAGGGAATTAGAGGAAGAAATAGATAGCAAAACTATATTAGTGGGGGACCTTAATCTCCTACTCTCATAACTTGATAAATCTAACCACAAAATAAACAAGAAAGAAGTTAAGGAGTTGAATAGAATTTTAAAGAGGAGAGATATAATAGATCTCTGGAGAAAACGGAATGGAGTTAAAAAGGAATATACCTTCTTCTCAGCAGGTACATGGCACATACACAAAAATCGACCATGTACTAGGACATAAAAACAAAAAAAACAAAATTCAGTGCAGAAAGGCAGAAATATTAAATGCATCATTCTCAGATCATGATGCAATAAAAATTATATGCAATAAAGGGCCATGGAAAGATAGACTAAAAATTAATTGGAAATTAAACAAGTTAATCCTAAAGAATGAGTGGGTCAAACAAGAAATTATACAATCAATAACTTCATTCAAGAGAATGACAATAGGGGCTGCTAGGTGGTGCAGTGAGTAAGAGGACCCGCCCTGGAGTCTGGAGGACCCAGGATCAGTTCTGGTCCTCAGATACTTAACACCCACACAATAAAACTAGCCATGTAACCTGAGGCAAGTTACTTACCCCAATTGCTTAAAAAAAAAAAAAGAGAGAGAGAATGACAATAATGAAACAAGGTACCAAAATTTGTGCAATGCAGCAAAAGCAGTTCTTAGAGGAAGTTTCATATCCCTGAGTGTATACATGAATAAATTAGAGAAAGGGGAGGTCAATAAATTGGGCATGCAATTTAAAAAGTTAGAAAAGGAATAAATTGAAAATCTCCAATTAAATACAAAATTAGAAATAACGAAAACCAAAGGAGAGATTAATAAAACTGAAAATAAGAAAACTATTGAATTAATAAATAAAACTAAGAGCTGCTTTTATGAAAGAAAAAAAATAATAAAATTGATAGACACTTAATCAATATGAAAAAAAGAAAGAAGAAAACCAAATTATGAGTATCAAAAATGAAAAGGGTGAATCTGCCTCCAATGAAGAGGAAATTAAAACAATAATTAGGAATTATATTTCCCAATTGTATGCACATAAATTTGACAATCTTAGTGAAATGGATGAACATTTACAAAAATATAAGTTGCCCAGATTAAGTGAAGAGGAAGTAAATTACTTAACCCCATCTCAGAAAAAGAAATTGAAGAAGCCATCAGTGACCTTCCTAGGAAAAAATCCCCAGGGCCAGATGGATTCACTAACAAATTCTATCAAACATTTAAAGAACAACTGATTCTAATACTCTACAAACTATTAGGGAAAATTAGTGAAGAAGAAGTCCTGCCATATTCATTTTATAACACAAATATGGTAATGATACCTAAATCAGGAAGAGATAAAATGGAGAAAGAAAATTATAGACCAATTTCCCTCATGAATATAGAAGCAAAAATTTTAAATAAAATATTAGCAAAAAGACTACAGCAACTTATCAGAAGAATAATACACTTTGATCAGGTAGGATTCATTCCAGGAATGCAAGGATGGTTTAATATTAGGAAAACCATCAGTAGAATTGATCATATCAACAATAAAACTAGCAGAAACCACATGATTATCTCAATAGATGCAGAAAAGGCTTTTGACAAAGTACAACACCCATTCCTATTAAAAACACTAGAAAGTATAGGAATAAATGGAGCTTTCCTTAAAATAGTTGATAGCATCTATTTAAAACCATCAGCAAGTATTATATGCAATTGGGATAAACTAGAAGCCTTTCCAATAAGATCAGGAGTGAAGCAAGGGTGTCCACTATCACCCCTCTTATTCAGTCAGGTACTAGAAATGTTAGCAATAGCAATTAGAGAAGAAAAAGAAACCAAAGGAAATAAATGAGGCAAAGAAGAGACCAAGCTATCACTCTTTGTAGATACTTAGAGAATCCTAGAGAATCAAGTAAAAAACTACTTGAGACAATAAATAAATTTGGCAAAGTTGCAGGATATTAAATAAACCCACATAAATCCTGGGCATTCCTGCATAATTCTAATGAAATTTAACAGCAAGAGATAGAAAAAGAAATCCCATTTAAAGTTACTGTAGACATTACAAAATGTTTGGGAATCTACCTGCCAAAACAAACCCAGGAATTATATGAACACAACTACAAACCACTTTTCACACAAATAGTCAGATCTAACTAATTGGAAAAACATCAATTACTCATGGCTGGGTCAAGCTAATATAATAAAAATGACAAATTTACCTAAATTAAATTACGTGTTTAGTGCCATACCAATAAATTTACCAGAAAATTACTTTATAGAACTAGAAAAAATAGTAACAAAATTCATTTGGAAGAACAAAAGGTCCACAATATCAAGGGAATTAATGAAAAGAAATGCTAGGGAAGGTGGACTAGCTATATGTGATTTTAATCTGTATTATAAAGCAGCAGTCATCAAAACTACTTGGTTATGGGATAGCTAGGTGGCACAGTGAGTAAGAGCACTTGCCCCGGAGTCGAGAGGACCCAGGATCAGTTTGGGCCTCAGAAAATGAGCACCCACACATAAATAATGACTGGTAGTGTAACCTTGAGCAAGTTACTTAACCCCAATTGCTTAAAAAAACTACTTGGTACTGGCTGAGGAATAGAGCAGTGGATCAATGGAACACACTGGGAACACAAGACTCAGCAGTCAATAATTTAGTAATCTGATGTTTGATACACTCAAAGACCCCAATTTTTGGGATAAGAACTCTCTATTTGACAAAAACTGCTTGGAAAACTGGAATATAACATGGCAGAAACTGTATATAGACCATTATCTAATACCATATACCAAAATCAAGTCTAAATGGGTGCCTGATCTAGGTATAAAGGCTGATACTTTAAGCAATCTGGGAAAGGAAGGAATAGTTTACTTGTCAGATTTATGGAGAGGGGAAAACTTTATGACCAAGCAAGAATTAGAGAACATTATAAAACGCAAAATGGATAATTTTGATTACATAAAATTGAAAAGCTTCTGTACAAACAAAGCCAAACTAACCAAGATTAAGAGGGAAGTGGAAAACTGGGAAAGAATTTTTACAACCAGTGTCTCTGATAAAGGCCTCATTTCTAAAATATACAGAGAATTGAGTCAAATCTATAAGAATACAAGTCATTCCCTAATTGATAAATGGTCAAAGGATATGAACAGGTAGTTTACAGAGGAAGAAATTAAAGATATCTATAAGCATATGAAAAAATGCTCTAAATCACTATTGATTAGAGAAATGCAAATCAAAACAACTCTGAGGTTCCACATCTCACCAGTCAGATTGGCTAAGATGACAAAACAGGAAAATGACAAATGCTGGAGAGGATTCAGACAAATTGGAACACTAATGCATTTTTAGTGGAGTTGTGAACTTATCCAACCATTCTGGAGAGCAATCTGGAATTATGCCCAAAGGGCTATAAATAATTTCATACCCTTTGACCCAACAATACCACTTCTTGGGCTATATCCCAAAGAGATCATAGAAGTGGGAGGAAGACCCATATGTACAAAAATATTTATAGCAGCCCTTAGTACTTACTATGTGACAGGGACATTGCCAACTGTTGAGGGTACAAATATAGGTAAAACAGTCTTTTATCTCAAGAAGTTTATATTCAAATGGAAAATACAGCACATTAAGGAGATCCAGGAAGGAGAAGGGGTACTCACAAGTAAGTATGGCACAGAAATGGCCTACCATCATGTGGAGGCTTAAATTTAGGAAAGATAAGGCCAAAGCTGGCCTAAATAAGACCTGGATAGTTCCAGAGGCAGAATCTCAGGATTCAGTGGGGAAGAGATAGAGATGATAGCCCAAATGGAATCAGCCTAATGTGAAAATGGCATGGTAGAGAACAGTAGGATTATCACCTCCCTCCTTTTGGACCCTATGTCCTTCATGCACCTTAGGAAAACAGAAGCTTTTTTGGCTACCACATCACACTGTTGCATTTTGAGCTTGCCATGCATCAAAACCCCCAGATTTTTCTTTTTTATAACTCTTCCATCATATATGAGCAAAACACATGGAAATAGGAATTCCATGAATCTATGATAATCTCTTTCCTTGATTCCTAAGTACTATTTCCAAATGACAAGGGAGCAAGAATTCTCTTCCATATTTATTTCCACATCCCTTATACCATTTGAACCCCTTGTGGAGCAAAAATAAACCTTGTATAGAATTAGGTATTTTTTCCAACATAGAATGAACATGTTTCCCAATTTTCCTAAAGCTTATCCTCTATTTTCTACTGAGGTAGACATAGGACTAGGCAATAATGAAAGAAAGAGATGTTCATTGGCAGTAAAATAACATCAAATACCAGTCCATGATGTCGTATATAGTAGAAAAATGTAGAATTATCAAGCCCTGAGTGTGGATAGGTTTATAGCATTATGCATGGCACTCTGTAATTACTATCTGATAAGGAGATAACTTCTATTTGCTACTACTCTCCAGAGGAAATCATTGCATTTGAATCTAACTTTAAAAAATTCTTATTCTATTTTTAGAATACCCCATTTCCCTAACATTCTGCCCCACTGCCTTAATTTTTACCCTACTACTGAAGCTGTTTGCTAATTTCTATGTTAATGTATCCAGATGGCTTCTAGAATAATTCATAGTTTTATCGTAACTTGATTTAAAGAGACCTGGACACATGAATAACATAAAATTCAATCATATATAAAATGTTTCTATTAATAATGAAATCTAATTATAAAATTCCTCATAAGTCTATAATGTTAACTTAATGGGAGTAATCTAATTCATTTTGTTTTCCTTCCAAACTAACAAAATTGTTTTTTTTTTAAACACAAATTCTAATTAGGAATTATTCAATTCAATTCCGCTGCTGCTATCATGTTTGTTTCTATATAGAACCATTTTAATTGATTAAATTATGCATCTCAGTTTTTAAATTACCATCTGGTAGCAATGGTGACCCTAGTCAATGAGTGGGGTTGGTGGAAAAAAAGTAATAATGGGGCTATGGATACCACTTGCTGGGTTAATGGCAAAGATGACCATGGTGATCATATTAGTGATATAAATAGTAGTAAAATTATTTGTGTGGAAGCAGAGCAGGGATCATAGGATTTAGGTAGTTGGAAAGATTCTTAGAAATGATCTAATTATAGGGATACGAAACATAAAAACTAAAAGGAACCTTAGAGTTCATTCACAGAATTAAAGAAATCAATTCCTTGTTTTACAGAAGATGAAACTGAGTCTCAGGGCAAATGTTTTCATCTGGGTCATATAGCTAGTTACTATTTGAGACTCTCAGCACTGGAAAGGCATTAGTAGTCACCTAATGCAACCTGTAATAGGAAAACCTTACTTCCTATCATCACTATAAGCCTGGGCTCCTTCTCAGTTGTAGCAAAGGAGAATACTGAGAAGGAGATAGAAGAGGAAAAGGAGGGGGAAAAGAGGCAAAAAGACATGGAGTGTAAATGTGAGCAGGAAAGGATGAGGAACAAAAGAGGAGAGGGATATGCTAGGAGAAGAGGCAAGGGAAGGGCAGGGAAAAAAGAACAGAAAGAGGAAGATAATGCAGAAAAAGGAACAGGTAAGCAAATGACAGGGAGGAGTGAAAAAGAAAGAAGTGAGCAAGGAGCATGAAGAGAAAGATGAAGGAGGGAAAGAAGTGAGGGGGAATATGAAGAAAGGGAATGAGGGAAAAAGGAGGGGAAAAAAACAAAGTGTATAGGAGGGAGGGAAGGAAGAGAAGACGGAAGTAAGGGAAGACGAACATAAGAGTAAAAGGCTGGAGAAAGGAGTTGAGAAGGGAGAAAGGGGAGGGAGACAGAGTAAAGGGAGAAGAAAGGAAGGAAAATGGAGGCTATGTTTTATATCATAAACTCAAGTCGGATTTTGAGTGAATTTCTTCAGCACAGTAGCTATTTGTGACATAATGTCAAGGATCATAAACTCAGTAAGCATACTTTCTACAAGAGATAAGCCTGTTTTACTGACAATCCTCTAAATTGTCACCTATGTACAGACAACTCAATCCCTCCCTGGAGGGTCCCAGATAACACAAAAGAGATTTGATTGCAGCACTGCTGTCTGCTTCCACTTACCACCAAATGTGGTACACAAAGTATGGGCCTAGGAAGAACAAGAGAAACATATAGTTGGATGGGTCGATTGACCCAGAACTGGAGCTCCTTTTTCCTCTTGGATTTTGCTTACTTTTGTAGATATTCTAATTCTGGCATGTTGTGAATGAAACCTATGTGAAAAATGTAAAAAAATATTCCAAGGAATTTGAGATGCCTTGTTGGATAATTATACTAATCCCATAGGAACACTCTGACAACTATACCTGTGCCATTATGTTAGTTAGCATTTACTTTATCCAATAATATTCAATTATTTTCTTTTTAAAAAAGGCTTTCCGCATGGGCACAACTGGTATTTTCACAAATCCCTGCATCTGCCAGAACAATGTCACAATCCTACAATGGCAAGTAAAGTATCTACATAGAATTTATGTGGAAAAGGCCACTATCATCTCCATGCTGATGTTATCAAATCTCCCCTATCTCACCTCATTCTCTCTATTGACCTCTAATTGGAGGTATCCAACTGTCTTTCAAATATCTCAAACTGAATGTCTAGAAGACATCTCATACTCACTTTATCCAAAACTGAACTTGTCATATTTCCCCTTAAACTCTGACCTCTTTCTACCATTCCTATTACTGTAGAGGGCAACAACGTCCTTCCAGTACTTCAGGTTCACAACCTTGGAGTTATCTATGACTCCTCATTGTCTCTCACCCAATATCAAATATGTCATCAAGGCCTACTGATTGGACCTTTGCAACATTTCTCATACATACCTCTTCTCTCTCCTTGGACATTGCTACCACCTCAAAACTGGACTATTGGTATGCCTGCCTCCAGTCTCTCCCCACTCTAATCAATCCTCCATTCAGTCAATAAAATAACTTTCCTAAAGCAGTGATGTCAAAATCAAATTAACATAGAGGCCATTAGTCTATAAATAAAAATCCCTATGAACCACTTGTTGGCTTTATTTTAGTTTATTTTTATTTTTTAAAGCAATTGGGGTTAAGTAGCTTGCTCAAGGTTATACAGCCAGTCATTATTTATGTGTGGGTGCTCATTTTCTGAGGCTGGAACCAATCCCGGGTCATCCCGACTCCAAGGCCGGCGCTCTTACTCACTGCGCTACCTAGCTGCCCTTTGTTGGCTTTATTTTAAAATGTGACATTATATATTTTTAGTGTATTTTATTTATTTTATTAAATATATCTGAATAACATTTCAATCTGTCAGCCCCACTTAGGAGAATTGAAGGCTGCATGTGGCCCACTCTGCACATTTGACACCTCTGTCTTGAAGCACGAGGCCAATCATGTCATGCTGCTGTGGCTCCCTATCATCTCTAGAATCAAATATAAAGTACTTTACACCCACTCTAATCTTTTTACACCTTACTCCCCAACATTTATTCTTCAATAAATCTAGTGACAATGGCTTCCTAACTGTTCCATGAACAAGACACTCCATCTTTCAATTGCAGACATTTTCTCTGACTGTCTCCCATGCCTGGCATGCTCTCCCAGTTCATTGCCATCTCCTGGCTTCACTAGTTTCATTCAGGTCCCAAATAAAATCCTATCTTATACAGGAATCCTTTCTTAATTCTTAATTCTTAATTAAAACCCTTCTTAATTCTAGTTCCTTCTCTTGGTTAATTATTCACTATCCTGTATACAGCTTATTTGTATTGTATTTCATTGCTTGTTGTCTCCTCCATTAGATTGTGAACTCCTTGATGGCAGATACTGTCTTTTGCCTCTTTTGTATCATCAGGGCTTAGCACAGTGCCTGACACATAGTAGGTGATTACTAAATGCTTACTGAATAAGTGACCAACTACTATGGCCTTGGGTTTAGGAGCTCATGTTGTCTTGGTTCTGATCTTCTTTGGGGCTATGGCCTCTCTCTCTAGCAACTTCCTATGCTACTTGTGACCCTCACCTTACAAAGAGCAAGTTGCCCTGCTTATATTTATATTCCATAGAAACTAGATTTCCTCGTGTTACTACATTCTTCTGAAGAGAGACAGTTACCTTCATCAAGTCTATACCTTATTTATTTGTCTGATAATAACTTTAACTCAGTCTGAGTTACTTCTCACCTGAGATAAAGATCATCTTCTACCAATTCACGATTAGTCAATTTTTGGAAATCACATAAACCCTATAATTCATGGTATGTGAACCACGACTACATTCCAATACAGTGCAAAGAGTACTGGACCTGGAATCAGAAAAGGTCTGGGTTAGAATCTCTGCTCTGGGTCACCATGAGAGTCACCTAGAAAGGTCAATGGTTTCCTTACATATAAAGTTATGGTAACAGTACTTCTCCCACAGGGTTGCTATAGGAATAGAATAAAATAATACAAGTGAAATGCTTTGTAAACCTGAAATATCAGGTATTATCTAGACTATTTCATGCTTCATGGACAACATAGTATTTTCCATCATGTACTATGAAGAAGGTGTTTTTTCAGTATGGACTGTCAAAATCAGGTAGTATCACATGCCAGATAAAACCCTAGTCACTTTTTCAGGCAATATGGGTCAGTTATAAATCTGTACCTCACATGTTTAATAGGTTTAGAAGCAAAAAAAGAGGAAAAATCCTCATAGGAATAGCCAGTTTTCTGCCATTCTGTTGCAATGGAAAAGAGTGTTACAAAAGAATCGTGAAGCCCTTTGGCCATGTTATAGGGTGAGAACTTAGCTAGTTCTGGTTTGTTAGTGCCAACTCCAGGAAATAAGGAGGACAAGAGCCTGAAACAGGCCCATAATACTCTGATCTGGGGCTCCCCATGTGGCAGCAATTATCTGGTCATTGTTGCTGATTCAATTAGCTACCTGCCCTTTTTATGGAAGCACAAGTAGCCTATTATGGGAGTACATACTACAAAGCTAAAGAGTGTGGCCACGACAACTGAACCAACTGAGAGGAGGCAGCAAACATGCCTTTTCACAATTTTATCAGGTTTTAATATGCCAGAGTCTTTAAAACAAATTTCTAGCATGCAATAAAATGTGAATATATGAGGGATGAAGGGGTATGGAGGAGAGAGAGAAACAGAATGAGTTTCCCTCAAATACTATGTTGTCTTTGAGAACAAAAAGGCAATGTGACTGTGGAATACTTGTGATTTTTTAAATTGTCCCTCTATCCATCTTATTTCCTGGTCTCTCTCTGATTTCTTTGGAAAGGGAGATAGAGCCTTTTCTAATTCTATTCCCTACAGTGATTTCCAAACACTCTATATACACTAGGCAAACTTCTTGAGTCTTCTATTTTTCAGGAATACCTTACCTCCATAATTCTTTCCAAATATTTCCACCCTTTAATTCTAACTACACTTAGCACACCAACTTCTAGTTTTCTACCTTTTATAGATATCAAATGTATGCCTTGAGGCCCCAGGCTATTCCTTGAGACAGATCCGAACTCAACTTTGTCTAGTCTGCTCAAGTCCTCCTTTTATATAACACACTGCACACATGCAGGGGGGAATCAATATTGGCAGTGATAATGAAGGTTATCTTTTGACCTTGCCTCTAAGACTAGAATTTGAAAATGATGGTCATCCATTGCCAAAACTAGAATAATAGACAACTACTGATACTGGCAAGTAACATCACTTCCAGGTCTTTCAACGGGTAAATGAAACTTTCTGCGATTTAATTCCCACCAAAATTATTAAAGGCATATGAATCTCATTCAACAAGAAATCACATCCTACTGCAAAATTACTGGGACTGACATATCATTTCTAAAGTGACTCTGTGGCCCCTTTATAATTAGAAACTTGCTTGTATAGTTATTTATATGTACATTATAAAGATATAAAATTCAGTATTATATATTAATTACTGTGCAGTCATGATGTTGAAATCACTTTCTTTATACATATAAATTCCTGAGCCCTCCACAATTCTCCTAGACTTGCATCCAGTGGTATTTTACTGTCACATATCTGAAAAATACTGGAAAAGCTACAAAAAAGAACCATGGTTTTCTGGATACTGAGTACATTGGGAAGATACTAAAGTTCTGGCCTCCCAGGAGGGAGAGATCCAAAGGGGAGTTTTCTACCCTAATTAGGGACGATGTCAGTCCATATTCCTGTAAAGCTAGGGTCATGGTTTGGTCTTATGAAGCATTAAATGCCCCTAAATTGTCCACAGAAGCACCTGACATCCTAAAGAAACTCAAGTAGTCCTGCTTCAACCTTACTTTTGAAATGCAGGTGAAGTCAGCTGTGGATTTTAAACCCAACTGGATAATGGGGGCTCTAAAATAGCAAGTCAACTAGCAGAATCACTAAGAAACAGTGCCATTGCTGGATGTTTCCTATGTGAAGACACTGTCACTTTTTTTTTGCTTTTTGGACGGCAATTGGGGTTAAGTAACTTGCCCAAGGCCACAAGGCTAGGTTTTTGTTTGTGTGTGTGTTAAGTGCCCGAGGCTGGATACGAACTCAGGACCTTCTGACTCCAGGGCCGACGCTCTGCTCACTGTGCCACCTAGCCGCCCCCACTTTTTTTTAAAGATGAAAATGAAGCTGCAAAAGTTTCAGGCTATTACTACCCCAAGTTATGGATTAAAGTGACATGATGACAACATGATTTTTTCCCTTCTCTCTCTTAAGACTAAGTAAACATGTAGAAGGCAGTATCTCATTTTGTGTTGAACTATATTCCTCTTATCCAAGTAGTAAACAACTGTTGAAATGAAAAGAATGAAAGATTTTCTTATTACATAAAGCTCTTAAGAAAGAGCAGGCAAGGACACAGGTGGAAAAACAGGTTAAAGGAGATATGGATGGTAGAGGATTAAAAAGTAACAGAACAAAAAGATTTAACTAACTTTGCTAACTCCAGGTCCTCCATTCCCCAAGCAGGCCCCTGCTTACCATAAAAGGCAGTTGTTTATGGTGAAGAGGATGCATCCCCAAATGGACTCCATTATATTCTTATATTGCCTTTAAAAGTCGGGTGGGGAGGTAATAAAAGCTGCAGCTTTTCATGTAGCAGCAAATAACATAAAGGCTCAGGATACATTGCTATCAAGAAAAAGTAAGGGAATGAACAGGTTCATCATTTCAGGCAGAGGAAAGAATGGCATTTCATCCCAAATGCCACCTTCAAAAGAATAACAAAGCCCATAAATAACAAAGAAGATAATTTATTATAACCTACTAGGAAAAAGTACAAGACTTGTGCTCAGAAGAAACCTGGGTCCAAATCTCAATTCTGCTATTACTACCTGGGTAACTGGGAACAAAGAGTCTAATTGATGAGCCTTGGTCTGTCTCTAAAATGGAGACAGTAATGTCTGCAGTATCTTTTTGAGGGGCTGTTGTGAGAGTCCAGTGACATAATGCATATAATACAGGCTACAAAAATTCAAGAGCTATATAAATATCAGCTCTTACTACTAGATTATGATGGTCATGAGGGAAGGTTACAAATCAAGTTTTTAGGGATCTATCCAGAAACATAGATGTCCAAGAAGCAATGCATTCCTTCTGCTATTCATAATGTATTAAGGATTCATTGTTTACTTCCCCCAGCCCTCCACACAGATAGCTCTATGGAGGGATAAAAGTATTACATTTAAATGTATGCTGCAAAGCTCATCTTTGGGAAAGACTTCCCAATATTCCAGAAAGATGCTTAAGTTTCTATGCCCGGAAAGAAGTGAAAACCACAAATGATTATTTTGTGCTTCATGGACGGCACAAGGCTATGTATTATGGAGCAAAATACAAGGGAAAATAGAACTTAGTTTTGCTGACCCTCATAATGCATGCTGAGGCTCTAATATGATTTTCCCCATGTAGAAGCGAGTTTGTATATAATGAATTATGAATCCATCTGGTCATTAAGGTCATGTGAGGCCAAAGATTAAACTATGTACACATGTCCCGCGCGCGCGCACACACACACACACACACACACACACACACACACACCATTACAAAGCAATAGAATGGTCATAGAGGAAAGTGAATAGGATTTATATTTATTGGGGAATTTCTCATTAAGTCTCAGGTACAAACCACTTAATGTGGCAGCTAATGGTGAGGGCTAAGCTCCAAACTCTAGGTCTCCAGGTATTGGGCTAAATTTTAATTGATATCCACATTTTACTAAAGGCTATCTAACCATAAGAGTGCCTGCCCGGTGTATCAAATGACTATTTATGTCTGCTGTCTGGGAAAGGAGTCTTCGTTTCATTACCAGGTATTTACACAAGGGAAGTTTTAGTTCAGCAATGCATCATGGGTGATTACTGCTAAATAAATAATAAAGAGTACCCCCAAAATACCTAATTACTACTTCCCTTTTCAAACAACCACATACACATGCAGGCACATGCCGTGTGTACACACACACGTATGTGTCAACATTTATTTACTGCAAACTGAGAGACTAAGGAAGCCACCAACCATGGCAGCCCTGTAATTAACTGAACTTGCGTACAAGTTAGGAAGAAAACTCAGAGCACATTACAATGATAAGGAAGCTTTAGTAATTTCTTTCAGAGCTAATGCCTAGGAGTTTATAGTCTCTGCTTGCAGCCTGGCTTATTAAACAGCTAAAGTCTCTTAAAACAACAACAACAAACAAGAAGTCTTTGATGTTTTTTCTATATATGGAGGCAACTTTCTTTCAGTCAAGAGAAAAGTTTTAATAATAAATTCCTGATGGAATCAAGTGTTTTTTTTTAATATTTAAATTTAATTCACACAAACTAAAAGAAACATGGAAGAAGCTTATATTCTTTAGGACATATAAGGAGCATGACTTGGGCATTGGACCACTAAGTCAACCCTTAAACAAAATCTTTGGCTAAAAGTAGTAAGAAAAAAGGGGGGAACCTGATGCAAAGAATCCTTGCTTCTGATGGTATGAAATGAAAAACACAATTAGCAGGAGTTGTGGGAAAGTAGGAAGGTAAAGGGCACATTCCCTGAGATGAGAAGAGGGGGTCTAAAAGCAGACAGGTAGAAAATAGTATTCTTATCTTCAAAGGAAATAATGATACCATTTTTTATTTCACATATTTGAAGTAGAATACACCAGCGGCTATGACAATGACATAATTGGGAACCATTTTAATAGAGAAGGAAGGGGAAAGACAACAAAATTAAATATCCCCAATGTGGATAATAAGTTATAGAAGAAAATAGCACCAACCAATGAAAAACAAAATTAAGGGAAACAGATAAAACAATGTTACAGAAGATAGAAATAAGAGTAAATCCTCTTGTGTTTTCCTCAAACATTCTAGAACAGAAAAGATTCTTAAGCTTAGAGGTAGCTCTTTATCACCTATGTTGATTTGAGAGAAGCATCCAAATGGAGATGGGTACAATTTCTATCCCAACTGAAGTTTCCATTGATTCTACAGTACAGGGAGGGTCAGGGATGACATTTGATTTGAAAAGGAGACAAAATTTCATAAAACCTTGGGGCTAGAAGAGACTACAGAAGCCAAGGCCAACCTGTACCCAAGCAGGAACTCCTTCTACAATGTCCTTGACAATGTCACCAGACACCACTTGCTCCGGTCATGAGAAATTCTTTGCTCCCAGGTGCTTATTTCACTTTTGGACAGCTCTAACCAATAGCACGATTTTCCTTTATATTGAGTCAGAATTTTCCTCTGTGTAATTTCTGACTATAGCTCATATTTCTTGCCCTTTGGACTAATCCCTTTTTCACATGATGTTGTTCAGTTATGTCTGACTCTTCATGACCCAATGGACCACAGTAGTCAGACCTTTCTATTCTCTATCTACCAAAGTCTGTCCAAGCTCATGTTCCATTTCTCCATCTCATCCTCTTCTGTTCCCTTCTCTTTTTGTCTTCAATCTTTCCCAGCACCAGGGAAGTTTTACCTTCTCATTATGTGCCAAAGTATTTATGCTTCTGCTTCAGCATCTGGCCTTCCTGTGCATAACCTGAATTAATTTAAGTTTTGACTGATGTGATCTCCTTGCTGTTCAAGGGACTCTCAAAAGTCTTCTTTGGCATCACAGTTTGAAAGCATTGATTCGACAGTGCTCAGCTTCCTTTATAGTCCAACTCTCACAGTCCATCACTGCTACTGGGAAAACCATAGCTTTGACTATACAGACCTTTATCAGCAAGGTGAAGTCTCTGCTTTTTCATTGCCATAGCTGCCCTTCCAAGGAGCAAGCATCTTTTAGTGTCATGGTTGCAGTCATCATCTACAGTGATCTTTGAGCCCAAGAATATCAAATATAACATTGCTTCCATTTCTTCTCCCTCTATTTGCCAGGAAGTGATGGGACGAGTTACCAAGATCTTAGTTTTTTTGTATACTAAGTTTCAAACCAGTTTATACACTGTCCTCTTTCACCCTCCTCAAAAGGATTCTGAATTCTTCTTCACTTTCTGCAATCAGAGTGGTATAGTCTGCATATCTGAAATTGTTGATATTTCTCCTGGCAACTTTAATTCCAGATTTTGATTTATCCAGCCTGGCATTTCACATGATGCACTCTGCATATAAATTAAATAAATAAGGTGACAATATACAGCCTTGTCATACTCCTTTTACAATCTTAAACCAATCAGTTGTTTCATGTTCAGTTCTAACTACTGCTTCTTGGCTCACATGCAGATTCCTCAGGAGACAAGTAAGATGATCTGCTACTCCATTTCACATGGCAATTCTTCAAATACTCAAATGCAGGCACGGGGAGGAGCCCAAAAGGCAGCAGTCGCATAAGCAGCAGCAGCTCTTGGGTCATGATAAAGAATGTTAGCTATGAGAATTATTCAGGTAAGGAAGGTGAGGAAGGTATCATCTGAGCCAGGATGAGGCCTGATGTATTCCACTGTTGTATGCAGATCAATTCCTCTTCCCCCTGCTGTTGGCCCCATAAAGGTGCCTATTCACCCACTAGGAACCAGCATCTGCTAGCAGTGCCACAGTTCTGGCCAGAGCTGGCAGCAGTGTAGATGCTGGCCCCTGTATGCAGATAGAGCCAGTGTTCCCATGTTTGGTACTAAAGTACAGAGAATGACTGGGCTGTAGGACTCAGTTTGGGGGAGTATATAGAGACAAGAGATGTAAAGGGCGAGGAAATAAGGTTTTAGTACAAAATTGTTTGATTCATTAGAAAGATTTTGTGAATGATGATGACTTTGAGCCATACTTAAGTAGCCAGACAAATCAGGGTAACAGCTTCCCACCAATGTCAGATCCATACATGCTTAGTTACTATGCTCCAGTCACTGGATTTCTCTATTTCCTTGGTGAAGCAGTATGGTCTATTGTTGAAGACCCACCTGTGCCATAGATGATAATCTATGTACAAATGAGCAATGGCAAACATCACTATATATCTAATGGTGTGTTTAGTCCACCTGGGGTTTTAGGAAATTCTTCCCCATTCCTTGGTCACCATGGATTTAACTTTTTTTCCTAGCAATGCATATTTCCCTACATGGTGGACAAGTGGATCTCAGGGGCAATCAATACAAAGCTCTGCTAAGAGCAGCAGATATGCTTATCCACCTAGCTCTCTTGGGAGAGCTATAACTGATGGGCTGGCTGGATTTGGCAATGACACTTTGAGTGAGATGCCTGGCATTAGTAGTACTGAGCAAAGCATGACTGAATGGAAAATTGATGGCGAAATGACAGTTGACATTCCAAAAGCTACAGATGCCATTTTGATCAGTACTGGTTGGACAGACATTTAATAGTGCACTTCTTCTTAGCAATTCAGTGCCAAAACCAACCTCTTGGGTGGCTATTGCCAGAAAGCTTAGCAAACCTCAGCCCAAACTTATACCTAAGGGCAGTGTGGGAATTGGGGGACCTACTGTACCAGCACCTCCTATAAAAACAACATAAATATTGGAACTTGGGATGACAAAAGTGTCAGTGGTAAAAACTTCATGCAACCAACCAGTTATGCCTCCTCAGACTACAATCTAGCAGCTTTAGTCATTAACTCAACCACTACCACTGGTGCAAAGCCAACTGCCTCAACAGCAGCCTAGCTACCACAACCATAGTAGCAACAAAGACCTCTGCCACAGGCTCAGACTCACCAAGGGCACAAAAAGCTACTGCTGCAGCTGCATAATCGTTGGATAGTTCCTTGTTAAAGAGGAGTAGCTTTCAATCTGGACAATGGACCAGGCAGTGAAAACTTGCTTTAGCTACTGTTCCTGTCACCTCTTCACAATCTGGAGTAGAGATATACCCAGTGCTGGAAGAACTAAAACCTATAAATAACTATGGTCCCCCAAAAACTATGACTGGAATCTGAAGAACAGATGTGTGTTTATGATCCAAAGCTATTCTAAGGATGATATACACTGATGCATCAAGTATTCTATCTGGTATAGTAACGAACATGGCTATTGTTTCTGTCTGTCCTTCATGCTGAAGGAGGACAAAAATAATATTATGTGGGGTCAATGTATTGTATGTCTGTCTAAGGCTTATTATACCAACACAAACTTGGAAGGCTCTGCCATTTTTGTGGGGTCATCTCTAAAGCTGTGCATGTCACTTTTCTTTTGAGCTACTGCAGTTCTGCTTTGCTCATAGAGCACAGTCCCTTCTTTGAGGTGGGCATGCCATGCTGGGTGATCCTGTGCCAGTGTACTATGTCTTGCAACTGATTCCAAAGTTTTTCAGAGACGTTAGGAGTGACCCTATATTGCTTTTTCTGACTTTCATGTGAGTGCTTGCCTTCTGTGACTTCTCTCATAAAATAATCTTTTAGGCAAATAGATGTTTGGCATTAAAACAACGTGGGCAGCCCATCAGAGGTTCGCTCTTTAGAGTTTGAAAGGACCTTAGTGTCTGGCACCTTATCGTGCAGTAACAAGCATTTAGATGTAGCTCACTGTTCTCTGAATGGTAAAGGTCCACTCTACTGTACAGTGTGAACGGCAGTGGAAACTTTTGTGGACTGGCTGAGATGAAGACTACAATGTATGCTGGAGTGTGGTCTCAGGATGAGTGAAAGGGCAAGTTTGATGTTAAATGGACTTGTATCAAAGAAATTCCTGATAACCAGATGCTGCACATTCTTTTGGAAGATCACAATAAACCAGTTATCAATTCAAGGGACACTCAAGAGGTGCCCCTAGAAAAAAACTAAGCAAGTGCTAAAATAATTGCTAATTTCAAGCATACCACCTCAGCCCTGATGACATGAAAAGTGTCAAGAGGAAGAGGAAGTCATATGTAAGGAGAGAAATGGAAACAAACAATTACTATCTAGAGGTGCTTTGCTAGAACTACATCACATCATTAGCAGAATCTGAAATGCCTCCTATGTCTAAGGAGACCTTATTAAACTATTTTTTCTGCTTAAGGTGCCATCTTTGAATGCTTCCACACAAAACTGACTCTTCTTGCAATGGTTCTCATCAATAGATCTTCCCTTATACTCTCTCACTAAACACAACTGTGAACTCTAACTTCATCAGGCATCTTCTGTCTTGAAGCTTTTTTACCAGGATCTGCAGTCCTCTAATTATGTAATCTAGGTAAGACACAGAACACTGAATGAATGCAAGGATAACTCTTGGAATCTGTTAAATAATAACAACCATGGGAAGTGGTTCAATGATGTAAAATTCACACTGTTTCAACTTTTCCTTTGGTGGAGTTTTTTAATTGTCAATTTTTAGCTACTTGGCAGGTTAAAAGCAAAATTATGCCATAAAATATCTGAATAGAACCATTATGTCCTCCCCATGTCTTTACTTCTTCAATCAAAAAAGGCCTTACATCCTTTAAATGGTCTGTCTATGGCATGGATTTAAAGCTATTCGGCACAAGTGTTGCATAGCATGTCTTCCCTATTCTCTACTTGAATAGGTCATTGTTTTGAGCCCTATTACAGGATTTGACATTTAATCTTGCTGAATTTCATCTTGCCAGATTCAGGCCACAAACCCCTTTTTATACCCTGGTTCTACCAGTCCATTTCCCAGTAGATAAATGGTTAAAGGATATTAAAAAAGTTTTCAAAAAGAATTGCATAGTATCAAAAATCATATGGAAGAAGATCACTTACAAAAGAAATGTACATTTTTAATATCTCTGGTTTTATCTCACAGTTGGAAAATTGATAAAAATAAAAATATGGGAATAGCCAAGGTGGAAGAGACTTTTATTCAAAAAGGCCCACTCACACTTTTGCTAGTGGAGCTGTGAATTAGTCTAACTGCTATGGAAGACAATTTGGAAAAGTCACTTAATTGTATAGACCTTTGACTTGGAAATCTCAATACTGTGGAAGAGAAACAAAACCTCCACATATACCAAAATATTAATAATCTCACCCTTTGTGGTAGAAAAACCTTGGAAACAGAGTGGATGCCTATTACCTTAAGAAAAAAAGAATATGAGAAATATGAAAAAAACATGGGGAACACTTGTATGAATTTGAGACAAATACACAAGTAATTGATATAAGTAAGCAGAACAAGGAAAATAATATTTGAAATGCCTATGATAATATGAAACAAAAAGAATTTTTTGTTTCATGTCTAGCCAAACTCTGAGTAATTGTAATGACCAATCTTGTCCCCAGAGAAGAGATGAAGCAATGGCTCAGTCTCCTTTTGTTAGGGAGTCCTGCAGATGCTCTAGTCTGCAGATGACATTGTGGAGAGTACAGCAAGCCCCAAGACGTTGCAGAGCTGCCTGGAAGAAATCTGTAATCACTCAAAGAAATGGGGTCTGTTTATCTGCACAGGAAGGAAGGGGTAGATGAAGAATATCTACTGCCAAATTTCAACATGAATTTGGATGAATACCTTATAGAGTATGTCCAACAGTATGTACATGTGGGACAAACAGTACAGATGCACAATAAGTTGGGCCCACAGATGAAGAAGGGTGGGAGAGTGGACTAAATTGATCTCAGGAAACTGCAAAGCTCCTCTTATTAATCCCAAGCTTCCCATGAAATAAAGGCTAATCTTTTCAATACTGATATTCCACTAGTGTGGCAGAAAGATGGATACAACTGCCTATGAAGAACCCCAAATGGGTATAACACATAAGGTAATGGAGAGGCACATGTGGTGGATGTGAAGAGGAGGAACCCCAAAGTTAAAGATGTCAGCAAATAAGCTTCTGACAAGAAAAAAAAGTTCATTAGGAGGCAAAAACGAGAGCTTACAGGTAGAGAGTGCTTTGTGGCTCTGTCCCAATGGCAGGAGAGGGGATGGAAGGCCATCTCACCGTGGACATGGATAAAAGGGGCACAGCATGGGCAGACAGGGATGATTTATAATCGGCATTGCTAGAGGAGCTTCCAAAGCAGTGCAATCAGACTGATTTCTCAGTATTTAAGAACTGAAGGAAGTATCTTAATTCAGGAATCTGTAAAGCTAACTTTAACCCTGCAGTTTTGCTCTGAATTTTCTTGGCTTAATAAATGACACTAGAGAACACATAAAAGGAATGATCCTAAGTTTTAGTTTTATATGTTAAAAAGTATTCCCTTCATATTCTATTGAGATGTTTCATTGTGGCTCAGAGGTAACCTGAGCAGTCAAAGATTATGCCAATAACCACAAGTTCTGATGGGTTCTATCAACTTTGGAGAGGTCCATCACCAGAATGGAGGCACTAAATAACATTTGTTTTTCTGCCACAGAACCTCTTGACAACTGATCACTAAAGCATGGAGCGGTTGTGACTGCGCCTATAGATTCACACCAATGAAAAACTGGACATTTGACATATTAGTATACATCCAATACTTAGGGTGAGAAAGGATGGCTTCTGTTGGCACACAATTCTGGGAGTTGGACCCACAAGATATGCAGGGAGTACAGCGATCTGACCACAGATGATGTCATTACTCAGAACTGCTCAGATATAGGGGCCCATCACTATGCTTGGGCCCACTCCATCCTGATCAGGAAAGTGGGAGAAATTCCTGTCAGCAAGTGCCACCAGCCTGGAGTTAAGGAATTTCACAACTCTAAAATCAAATCCCCTTTGCTGCACAGAGTCCTGAGTTGCCAGCACAAATCATGTTTTACTACCAAGAGGCCCAATAGCTTCTTTTAAATGCAGAGGCAATGCACATATTTTATCTGATCTGTTTAAATACATTTTTCAATTGAAAAAATATCTATCCCTTAGAGATCAGTAGAATGTTATCAGTCAGCTTTTTTTGTACCCTTGGTTAACAGCTTTGTACAACTCAGTATTTTTACTTTCATATGCCTGGCATGGACTTTTGGTCATCCCATAGATTTTCTTCTTTCTGCTTCATTTTCACCACACTTAAATGTGGTTGTTTTTTTTTTTTTTTTAAGATAATCAGAGTTATGTGACTTGCCCATGGTCACACAGCTAGTAAGTATATGAGGTCAAATTTGAACTCAGATCTTCCCAAATCCAGGGCTAGTACTCTATCATTTCATCACCTAGCTGCACCTGATTAAAAAATATATATGTATATACCAGGGTTATGTTTCACCAAAGAGTAGTCTATAATTTTATTTAGTTTTATTTCACCATTTTGGGTCTAGGCCTGTCATTCCTTCCATGTGGGGGATCTTTAACCCCCTCCCCCGACACAGATAAGTGATTCAGAATTCCTCTTTGGTCTCTGACTTTAACCCAATCCTAACCCTAGCCTTTTTCCTCTGATTCTGCCTCGACTGTGACCCACTCTGACTCTATCTACAACTTATACTGTAGAGGCGTTGTCACAAAAGTAGCTGTGTGACAAACTCAAACCCAGGGCTTCCTGACTCCAAGGTCAGTATGTCACTGCCTTTCCTATCAGAGTTAAATTTTCAAACCATTCCAGGAGATGATTGTGAAGACCACTAAAAATGAAGCTAATCCCAAAATGAGCTTTCTTGTGCCCAGCATCCTCTCCTCCTACTATCATATTCAGAGTATGAAATGTCATGGAGATGTCCTTTGCTGAATTTAAAATGGCTCAGTAGGAAAGGATGGGGCTCTGATTGAAGACTAAGGGGGAGCCCAAAGTCTATGGGGCCATTTTTTCCACTGAATCAATCATACAATGAGGTACTATCTTTCAGATGAGCTGCAAAGCTCATCTAGCCCCTACTATGTGGAGGCATTCAATTCCAGACAGTATTTCATATAATAGCAGAGATGATAACACTGCTCTCCAGGCCATATTCCAAGTGAGCTACTTTCCTCTATGGGCATCGTTTCCCCCTTACTGTCTGAATGTGATGGTATACCCTATTTCATCCATCTAACATGTCTTATAGGATGACTGAGAAGCAGTTAAAATAATCCTTCACCAAAGTAATATTCCACTCATTTTGCTCCAACCAGTAAATCCCCTTGTTCAGGCTCATAAATTCATTTTTCTTTTTGCACTATATTAAAATTCGATTCTTTCATAGCTTCCTTTTGCCACTTTCACTTCCTGATCTGCACAATGAAACTCTTCCCAGGGCCACTGGTCATTAGGTTGTGCTGCCATATTCCTCAACATTTAACTAGGATTTTTTTTTTACTGGGAGCAAAAAGAGTCAGGAAGGGGAGTGCAGTGATGGCAGCTGGAAAGAAGGTAGCCTATAGACAATACAGATGACTTCTTTCCTTTTGTCTCCTCCTCCAGCCTCCTTTAGCTTGTTTCACACTACTTGTCCCAGCACTTGGCTCAGGACTCTAGAACAATGTGAGACCACAGGCATAGTGATGGGGCACACAGTCTAGGTACCATCATGGAGAAGAAACAGAGCTCTTGAGGTTGATATCCCAGGAAAAGGCCTTGCGGGTTCACCCCAGCTATAAATCAGGTCCTCAGCAAACTCACATTGCATTTTGGCAGTAAAAAACAACACGAAACAATGCAAAGCAAAGGCCTTTCATTTTCTAAACTGTGATGCTAGGACAAGATAGGCTAGGAAATGAAGTCAAAGAAGAATTGAAGAAGAAGAATCAAAGGAATGAACAGAATGGTTGTTAAGGAATGAGAGGTAGATAATAAATGATCATGATGAAAAGAAGGGAGAGCTGCTGAAGGTGCTGTTTTGCTTCTGTTTTCTCTGTTAATGAGGATTATCTTTGAACTGGAAGGGATGGAGTCAAAATATCTACAAGTGAAGTGATACTTAGTATAAGTATGGAGACATTGAAAGATCACCTAGCATGGCCCAGAGAGAGTACATCAGAGAGTCCTGAAAAAACTAACAGGTGGTATTGCTAAGCTGCTGTCAGGGATCTCTAAGGATTATGGGGAATAGAAGGAGTATAGTGGGATTAGAAATAAAGGAATATATCCACATTTTCAAAGAAAAAAAAGAGAGAAGGGAAGGAAGTCTACAAACAATAGATTCCATTTCTATTTCAGGCCAAATTCTCAAACATATATTTTTTTTTACTATTCCTATTTATTTATTTTTAGTTTTCAACATTCATTTCCACCAGATTTTGAGTTACAAATTTTTCTCCCTGTCTTTCCCCTACCTCCCACCCCAAAATAGCAAGCCTACTGAATACCCCTTCCCCCAATCTGTTCTTTTATATCCTCCCTCCCCCATTCCTTCCTAACTTTCTAAAAGGGCAAGATAGATTTCTATACCCCAGTTCCTGTATATCTTATTTCCCAGTTGCCTGTAAAAAACCCAATTTAAAAAAAAATTTGTTTTTAAAACTTTGAGTTCCAGATTTTTTTGCCTTCTTCTCTCCTCACCCACCCACCCCCACTGGGAAGATAAACAATTCAATATAGGTTGTACATGTGTAGTTACACAAAACATTTCCACAGTAGTTACACTGTGAAAGACTTAACTATATTTCTCTCCATCCTATCTCGCCCCTCAATTATTCTATTTTCTCCTTTGACCCTACCCCTTTTCAAAAGTGTTTGCTTCTAACTACTCTCTCCCCAAATCTGCTCTACCTTCTATCCTTCCCCTCTTATCCCCTTTCCCCCTATTTTTCTGTAGGGTAAGATACCCAGTTGAGTGTCTATGTTATTCCCTCGTTAAACCAAATTCAATGAGAATCAGGTTGTCTCATTCCCTTTCACCTTCCTGCTCTTCCCATCCACTGTAACAGTTTTCTCTTTCTTCTTTTATATGAGATAATTTACCCTAATCTATCTCTCCCTTTCTCCTTCTCCCAATAAATTCCTCTCTCACCTCTTAATTTTCTTTTTTAGGTATCAAGCCTTTATGCTAAACTCATCCTGTGCCCTCTATGTATACATGTACATACATATGCCTACACTCACATATATATTTATATACACATATATGTATACATATACACACACATACATATATATACATATATATACACATTGTGTATATATATACATATATATATATATATACATGTATATATATATATATATTCCCTTCAACCATCCTCATACTGAGGAAAGTCTTACACTTAAAATTATTGTTTTTCCATGTGGGAATATAAATAGTTCAACTTTAATAAGTTCTTTATTATTTATTTTCCCTGTTTACCTTCTCATGCTTCTCTGTGTTGTATTTGAAAGTCAGATTTTCTGTTCGGCTCTGGTTTTTACATCAAGAATGCTTGAAAGTTGCAAATCAAAACAACTCTGAGGTACCACATCTCTCTAGTCAGATTAGCTAAGATGACAAAACAGGAAAATGACAAATGCTGGAGAGGATGTGGGCAAATTGGAACACTAATGCACTGCTGGTGGAGTTGTGAACTGACCCAACCATTCTGAAGAGCAATCAGGAATTATGCCCAAAGGGCTATACATAATTTCATACCCTTTGACCCAGCAACACCACTTCTAGGGTTGTATCCCAAAGAGATCATAGAAGAGGGAGGAAGACCCATATGTACAAAAATATTTATAGCAGCTCTTTTTGTGGTTGCAAAGAATTGGAAATTAAAGGGATGCCTATCAATTGGGGAATGGCTAAACAAGTTGTGGTATATGCATGTAATGGAATATTATTGTGCTATAAGAAATTAGGAGGAGACGGTTTTCATATTTACCTAGAGAGGCTTATACAAACTGATGCCGAGTGAGAAGAGTAGAACCAGGAGAAATTTATATACAATCACAGACACAACATATATATGATGACCAACTATGACACACTGGTCTCTTCTCAGCAATGCAGTGATATAAGTCAATCCCGAAAGACTCATGAAGGAGAGAAATGCGACATCCAGAGAAATAACTAGAAAGAACTGAGCTTGAATCCTGACTAATTGATCTTTTTCTTTTCATTGTTTGGTTTTATTTCTTCTTTACCATTTTTCATCCCATCTAGTACAATTCGCCTTTGTAACTTGACTAATATCTATTGTGAAAGTATTTGCAGATCCTATACTGGACTATATGCCGTCGTGGGGTGTGGGGGGAGGGAGAGAAGGGAAATTTGAAACTCAAGGAACTACAGAATTGAATCTTGTTAACTAAAAATAAACAAAAATATTAAAAAAAGAATGCTTGATAGTTCTCTATTCCACTGAATGACCATATTTTCACCTGAAGCATTATACCCAGTCTTGCTGGGTAGGTGATTCTTTATTTTAATCCCAGCTCCTTTGACCTCCAGAATATCAGCACCTTGCACAGTGCCTGGCTCATAGTAGATGCCTGCTGGATTGAGGAGAGTAGTAGTAGTAGTAAGAGTAGCAATAGTAGTAGCAGTAGCTGTTGTTCTTCTTTATTTCCTTTTTTGACTGTAGTTACTTCAATCAATATTTATTAAGTATCTATATGTCCGAAATTGCACTAAGCACTGGACTACATGTGAATAAAGCATGCATACATTTACACCCATATGCGTACACACATATGCTGGTGTCTATGTCTACACACATATTTAAAATTAGAATTGCACCTTCATTGGTATAAGGGAGCTTCTGATCAAAGAGGAACATCCTCTATCAATGCAAATCAGGATGCTTCACAACTGGTCTAACATAGTTCCTGATAGTCATAAGCTACTCTCTCTTTCCTTTTTTTTCTCTTCCTTATGCTGCAGTTCCTTAGTTCACTCATATGTGGCTGAGAAGGTTAATGATTCCAGGAAATGGAGCCTGTGTCCAATCGGAGCATTCTTTTTCTCTATGTCCAGTTTTCAGTTTCCAGCCATGAGAAAGGAACTCACTACTGCTTTCTCTGGTTAAGTGATTTACCATCTATCCAAAAAAGCCAGTACTTTAGCTTTCACAAGTGGAAAATGGAAAAGGTGATATTTAGCGCCATTTATATAGCATTACAGAGGCTACAATCTACTTGTGCCAGCTCCTTTGAGTATATATGTATGAGTATATATATGTAGGAAATCCTATAGGGTCTACATGCTCATTTTATAGGTGATAAAATTGGGCCTTGGATGGGTATAGTGACTTAGCCAGGGTCACATGCCCAATTCAAATTTATGTCTACCTAAAAATGACTCTAACCACTATCCCACAGTGCCGGAAGAAAACTGTCCTCAATGAGGAAAGAAATGTAAATTAACCTAGCCCTGCAGCAAAAGATAAAAGATTGCATTTTCCTTTTGTCTTTGCAAAGTATTTGTTCTGCAGATCTAGGTTTATTCCAAGTGCAATATGGTAACTGCAGTGATAGGACTAGGAGATAGGTCTCTCAGGCATTTCTCCTAAAGCTGTATTATTTTTATCAAAACAACAAAATAACTTTAATGAGAGTACATACATTAAAAACTCCCTTCCTTCCCTTTAGGGGAAAAAGCTGTTATAGATTTCCTTTTCCTGCCCTCTAATTGACATGTTTTCTACCTAGTATCCTCTTTCTTTGAACACTTGCTGTCAGCGATGACCTAGCTATAAAGTAAAATTAATTTGGCTGAATCCCTAATTTTATTCTCTTGTTAAAAAACAAAACAAACCAAAACTCTGTCAACTGATGCAAACCATTGCCAACAGAATATCTTCTCCAAAGTTCAGATCTTGTTTTTTACAGCAATAATGTACAAAGAAAATGTTTCCTTGAGGATTCGTTCACTTTCTAGCTTCAAATTAGGATTTACAATTTTTAAATATTCAGCTTTTCTACAGCCTACATGTGAAAGGCATTTCAACCTTACTATTTATTCATCAGGGTATTTGATGTAGAAAACAGAGTGTGATAAGTTACAAAGAAGTTTAATAAAGTGAGATCTAGGTCAAAATGCGATTTTTGGGCCATATGAGAAAGGCCAAAGACATACTTACTTGTTTTTACTTTTTTCCCAGGGAAAAGAAAACTTTTTAATTAACCAAAAACTTTATACGATGAACACCAAGTTTTTTT
This sequence comes from Gymnobelideus leadbeateri, assembly GCA_011680675.1. Lineage (NCBI taxonomy): Eukaryota > Metazoa > Chordata > Mammalia > Diprotodontia > Petauridae > Gymnobelideus > Gymnobelideus leadbeateri. The sequence continues at coordinate 45,461 of WOXC01000281.1, forward strand.
CCTCTTGACATCACACTGGAAACTTCATTAAGGTGTATGTTTTTTTCTGTGTTTTTTTGTTTGTTTGTTTGTTTTTTGAGAAGGGAAGGCAAGGCAAATGGGGTTCAGTGACTTGCCCAGGGTCACACGGCTAGTGAGTGTTAAGTGTCTGAGGTCAGATTTGAATTTCAGGTCTTCCTGACTCCAGGGCCAGTGCTCTATTCACTGTGCCACCTAGCTGTCCCTTAAGATGCATGTTTTAGAAAGAGAAAGAAAGGTCTGCTCCCAAGAAATGAAAACACATTTGATACTAGTAGCCACTCAGATTGTCCAGGAGAGCTTCTCAATTTTTATTAGATGGAATAAGGATGAATTAAAAGGGAATTAAAAAAATAAAACTACGCATTGAGTAATAGGAAAATGGAGAAGGTGGGATGTCAGCTGAGTCATGATGGAAGCCAGGGAAGAAAGGGGGTGGAGATGAGGAAGACAATATTTCAAACATGAGGGACAGCCAGTATAAAGGCACAGAGTTTGGAGAAGGGGTTCCATGAACTGTAACTAAGCCAGTTGTAGATGGATCACAGATTGCAGGGGGAGGAAAGATTAAAGTGTGAGAAGACCATAAAGGGAGGAAGGGGACAGAGTATGAAGGACTTTAAGGGACTTTAAGGACTGTCTTTTGCTTTTCTTTATATCCCCAGCAATGAGCACCATATTTATCACTTAGTAGGTCTTTAATAAATGTGGGCCGATTTCATTCAGACAAATGAAACAGAAGGTTCCAGGGAACCAGTGGAGTTTATTGCCTGATTGGGGTACTGATGTGGTCAGGCCTTTCCTTTAGGAAAATCACTTTGGGAGCAGATCTGGGGATGGATTGGAGTAAGGAGGAACTTGGGGATGACAGAAACATAAGAAGGCTTGGAATAGTCCAGGCAAAAAGTGATGAAGGCCTAACTGCATGAGTAGAGAGAATGCTATGAAGGTTGAAACTACTAGATTTAGCAACAGAATTTATATGAGGGAATTGTAGGATGACTGACTACTGACAGTGAAGAGGAGGGGATGATGATGAAGTTTGGGCCTTTGTGATGAGGAGGATAGTGATGGCCTATAGACATATCCACAGATGTGTAGGTTTCATATATATGCACACATATACACATGCATATATACATGTACATACGGAACTAGTCAGCTTCCTTACACATTCCTGATGAGCTAAGACCCATGGTATGGGTTTCACTGGGATGGGAGAAGATAGAAATAAACAGTGTACTTCCAGGAAGACCAGGCCAATGGGACACTGTGGAGATAAGGCTCTGTAGAAACAAGGGGCAGCATAAAGACACCAGCAACCTGGGACTATATGACAGCATTTACAAAGGAAAACAAGGTCCCCAAGGGAGATGGAGGATGACACAAGGCAAATTTCTGCTATTTCACAATTTTCCAGTTTCACATTCTGTCATCAGAGCACAACTCTTCTGTATTGTTATGACTGAGGTTTTTAAATTAATCAAAATTCCCAGGTTCACTTAGGAAATCACTGAGTCTTGATTTGTGACCACTAATTATTCCACTTTGTATTATTTCAGAGTAAGATAGAGTTAGCATGAGGCTAGAAAGGACCTTGAGAGGATGTCTAAGCCATTATCCAGACCTCAGGTAGGTAAACTATTCCAGGGCCAACTAATCTGTTTTTAAACATCCCCTTTGTTTAAATTTTGCCAAGGGGTTAGGCCCTGAGTATATTAAGTACTTTTGTCTCTCAATTTCTTCAAATTTATGGAACTCTTTGGGGTTATTTTTTTGTATGTGACACAGTAGGAGCCATGGACAATGGAGCTGACATCAATTAAATATGTCTTTCATGGCCACACATTCTTTGGAATGCCCCCAAATGCTTTTTGGAACAGTGGGGTCCTAGGGAACAGAGCCTGGGAACATGCTTACATCTAATCCTGCAGCTGGCTCCTTGAGCTCTCCATTGACCTACCATAACTTCCACCCCCTAATTAGACATCTGGAAAAACCCAGAATTATATAATGGGAAGCAGGGGATGGTGGAGGGGAGAAGTTATAGAGAGGCTGTTCAAGGGAATTTAGCTACCTCTATCTCTTAGACTGGTGAAGAAATGACTAATTGTAAATGTCTCATGTATTTAGTGTGGAATCTGTTAGCACCTACTCTACGTAAAACACAGTACTAGAACCTAAGGGAGATAAAAAGATAAATCTGACCCAATTCAGCCTTTTCTGTATTTGGTGACTTACCCAATATTTGTAGAATGCTGGCCAAAAATCCTTGCTAGACTTTTATACTCTGAGGAAATTGTCACCCGAAAGCTGATGGCCCCAAGTTTTCATTGGACTTTCCTTTCCCACCCAACTTCCGAATCTTCCCATGTATTCTAGGGCCATGGTGTGGTCAAGATGAAGAGAGGTGGATGAGCTGGGTTCTGAGACAAGGCAGGGAATTCCTACATTTATGAGGTGCCAAAACCACTGGGACACTGACATATGTGGGAAGACAGAGAGAGGAAATTGGAAAGATCACATAAAAGGTATGTGTAGTCACGGGCAATATGCACAGTAGGGGAAGGAAAGTGTCAGGAGGCCTGACTTCAGATTCTGACTTTCCTTCTTATCACATGTGTGTGACCTTAGGGGAATCTCTTTATCTTTCTGTGCCTCAATTTCCTCATCTATAAAATGGAGGCAGGAAGGTAGATTAAGAGCTGGAAGGGCTCTATGGAATTCCAAAGGCAAGTCCCTTTCATTTCTAGATCTGAGTATCAGAAAAGTATATAAATGACTTGGTTGGTGTCCAAACTCACTCAACCTTGACTAGCACTCAACTCCAGACTCCTCCAGATCCCAAGATTCCCTGGTCACAAATACTGTCAACTGTAAGTCCCTCTTTTCAGAGATCCTCTTCATTGCCATGGTATATGCTTTGTATAAAACACCCTGCCCTCGTTCTCAGAGCCCAGACTGGAACAGCATAGGTCCTGTGTCCAATATTTTATACACCTGTATACAAACATAAATGTGGGGAAGGAGGAAGAGGCAGAGGCTCAGCTGTGATTTCACTGTCATAGTGAACTCCCAGCATTCATTCTTCCTACTCAGATAAAGGACAGCAACAAGAAATCAAGTGATTTGCCAAGAGTCACACAGCTAATTTATACCAGCAGTAGGGCCTAAACATGGGTCTTCCTGATTCCAATGGTGGCCATCATTTTGCTTCCAGAAACATGATCAGTATGACTATTGTTAGTCTCTGTTCACAGAGCCTAACTCGGTGAACACCAGCTAAGTCTCTGCTTTCTTCCTCTCCTAAGTGAATGCAGCCAGGTGGAACAGGGCCAGGCCTGGAATCAGGAACACCATTCAACCTCAGCCTCAGACACTCACTAGCTCTATGACCCTGGACAAGTGACTTAACCTCTGTTTGACTCAGTTTCTCCATCTGTAACACAGGGCTAATAAAAGCCCCCATCTTCCGGGGTGTTTGGGTAGATTGAATGAAATGATAATTATAAAGATCTGAGCACAGTGCCTGGCACATAGTAGCTATTTAATAAATGCTTGTTCCCTTCCCTTCCCCAACCAACCTGGGGAAGAAATGGGAACGTGAATCCAAGTATACTAGAGGCACGTTGCTTATTAGCCCCAAATGCTACCCTCCCACTTGACTGAGATGCTGTGATTCATTCTTGCCTGGTATCCTGGCTTCCTCTTTGCAGCTAGAGCTCTGGGGAGACAGTCGGATCTCCAAGAAGGAGTACTTGGAAGGGAGGCAGAGGGCTTGAGTCAGAGTCCTAGTTCTGCCCATTATTGACCATGACCCTGAACAACTCACTTAACCTTTCTAAGCCTCAGTTTCCCCATCATTACAATGAACATCATGATACTTCCCCATCTTACTTCCCAGGGGTTGCTGGGAGCAAAACACTTTGAAAATGATTAAGGCCATTAGCATATCTATAATAGCTTCCCTTTACCTTCCTCCCCAGAGTCAAAGAGCTCCCTGTCTGAAAAGTATCCTGGACTGCCTCATGGGATAAGTGACCACTGTCCCTTAATCTTTAAATGTTTATTATTACATTGCCTGTGGTTGTAGCCACATATAATAACCATGCACATGTTTTTAAAGTAAACAGTTCATATAATCAGCCAGTTTCTGTGTCACCAATGAGCCAAACAAGCATTTGGGTTGATTTTGTCCCTTGATTGACAGGTTGTTTTGTATTACATCAAGTCGGCCATAGTCTTGTCAATGTTACTGGTTCCCTCAGGTGGTTAAAGTATGGTTCTAATGAGGCTAAGGTGATGGGTTCAATCAGTGCAATCAGCCCACACAGACCAATCAACCAAAGTCTCTCGATCAGAGGAACATTGCCTAGCTCCTGTCTACTTGATAGGAAACAGGGCACTAGTTGTATAAGCCTCTCAAAGTCAGGGATTTGGCTATCATTCCCTTTCTCTGTGCACCAATCAAAACACTCCATGTGCAAAGAGTTGTTGGAATAAAACAAAATCTTACACAGGCAGAGTTCATATCACACTTGTTGAAGTGCTTCATTTTCTAGATGAGAAAGTAGAGGCTTGGAAAGGTAAGAAAAGCAACCCCCCGACCAGGTCACTAAATGGCATAGCTAGGGCTACTACCAGTGTGTTATGGTTCCCCAATCTGATTTCCATTCCACCTGGTAGTCAGCTTATCCACTGAAAGGCTACCAAGGACGCTTAAAATGATCACACTAGGGGTGGCTAGGTGGCACAGTGAGTAAGAACGCTGGCCCCAGAGCTGGGAATGACCCGGGATCGGTGCTGGCCTCAATATTTAGCACCCACACATAAATAACTAGCAGTGTTACCTTGAGAAAGTTACTTAACCCCAATTGCTTTTAAAAAAATAAAATGATCACACTTAAGTATAAGAAGAATAGGAAAATTATCCTTCAAGAAAGACCATTTCTCCATGGTAGACCACAAGCTAACATTTAAAAGACTAAAATAACATGGCCATCTTCCTCAGAAATCAAAAGGAAGATCCACTATGTGTTTCCGTTTTAGCTTGTACATATTTGAATATGGATCTTTATATGGAAGAAACGAATTCATTTGAGCATAGGAAACTTCTGGCACTGACCCTGGAGTCCAATCTCCCCTCTGATGTTTCCTACCTGGGTGACCTAAGATAGGTCACTGACCTTTCAGAAGCTTTCTGTTCCTCATTTGGAAAATGCAGGAGTTGGATTGGCCATGCTCCATGGGCACTTTCACTTCTAGATGTATATAATCTTACAATCATATGAAAAGCAGTTTTTTTAAAGGGCCCAGGGTAAGGTTTTCATTTTGTCAGATGAGTTTCTGCACTACTCTTGGCAAATATACAAGTTAAAAGTCCTTCTTAGTATCAAGGACACTTTTCCATGTGGATAAAGTTTTTTCCAAAAGACTCTAAAGTTTCAATATAGAAATAAAGTAATTGTAAGCAAAAAATGCAGTGCTGACAAGAATTCAAGGTCCCAGTGTGAATTCATTCAAATTGCTCAGTATTAAGGAATGCCAAAGTATAGCATCAGTCCATCATGGCCACCCTCAGAGTCTGACGTGCCATCAGCATTTGGCCTCGTGCCCCATTTCACTCTTCCAACATGCTCTTATTTGTAGAAAAAATTGGTGGCCATCCCTGAATGATAATTCAGCCTAGCCCACTTATTACCCAAGGCCTTTTATAAAACATTCTGGGTTTAACAACAATACGTACAATCTTGATGCTAAGTACTCTTTGTATTTTGGTAGATTCTATTCAAGGCACCAAGTTCATAAAACAAGATGAGTGAGAGAAAAGTCATAAGGAATCAAATACTTCTTATAAAGAGGTAGACATCTTGATCGATTATTCCTTATAATCCAGGGGTCCCCCTTGATGTGTGCATTCATCCAGTCAAAAGTGACTTTTTTGCTGTCCTTCATAGAAAACACTCATCTTCCTCCCTGTTCACAGGTCACATCCCGTGTCTGGAAGGCACGTCCTTCTTTATCCTGCCTCTCAGAATCCCTAGTTTTCTTGTAGTCCAACTCAAACACCACTCTCCACATGAAGCCTTTTCTGATCTCTCCAGTTGCTAGTGCCCCTGTCACACTAAAAGAAAATGATCTTGTAATTGTTTTGTACTATACCTGTCTTGTGCTCTTTTGCTTGTAAATGAGGCTGTTTATGAGAGACAGGAAGGTGAAAGTATAAAATGGTCCAAAGGATCATAGACTTCAGATTTCAAAAGACCTTAGAAAGCAAATAGTCCAATCTCTTATTTTTGCAGATGAAGCTTAGAGAGGTCAAGTAACTTACTTGTGGCCTCGCAGGCAGGAAGCAGCAGAGCCAGGAAGCAAGGCTAACCCTCAAACTCCAAAGCCAAAACTCTTTCCACTACACAACGATGATGCTTCATCTCTGGGTATTTAACAGAAAGATTCACTCCCTTTCTGCACCAAGATGTTTTCAATAAGTGGCTTAACCGGGCATTTCATGAGAGACAAACAAAATATGGTCCCCTCTATGTTCCTCTGAACATTTTTTGTTGACCCAGAACAGCAGATGCCTCTTTGTGCTTGATTTTAATTTGCGAAATCAATTGATTAAGTTTAAAAGAGAGATTTAATTAAAAGGCAAGGATTGGAAGACAAAATTAGAAAGTACTTGTTAAGACCCTCTGACCTAGCATATTTAAGCTCATCCTCTTATACTTGAATATTGGCCAGATGAAATTTTATGAACACTTGAAAATAATGGCTGGGACCTCTGGAGATACTGCACTTCCTAAGTGGAGTCCTGAGATCAATGGCACCCCCGTGTCCAGTAAATGGGCCAGACTGTTTAAATATTGGCTCATAACCTATATCATGTGTCACCCGATCATGAAACTAATTTCCTCAGTAAAGGCTTCTCAAAATAGCATTAACTAATTTTCCACAAGGCTTTTGTTACACATGAACGGATCACTATAGGACTTAATATTGCCTAGGATTAGAAAAAAATTCCTAGGATGTATCTAGCACCATTCATATGGGAAGCTCAACACACTTCATCTGCATCACTTCATTGATTTCAGCAATGTTTCTGAGAATAACATGGCTTGTGTTAGATTTGGGGGCAGGACCAAGATTACAGAACTGGACTTGGGTTACTCTTTGCTCCCTAAACCTCCATTTGGAATAGGCCTGGAGGCAGGGCCCAGAATACATTCTCCTAATATTGTGAGAGTTTGCCAGGCACCAAGAGTTGTTGTGTGCACTGGGCAAGATACAGATTTCAATAAGCCATGGCCCCTGCCCACAGCAGCACCAGCCCCTGGAAGGCAATACCTTCTTAGTGTTTGGATCCATAGAATCTCACACAGAGCATGGCACACAGGAGGCACTTAATGCATGCTTTTTGAATCGAATTAAATGGAATTCTTGGTATTCATCCACTAAGATGCCCCTAATAAGTTGAAATAAGAAAATGGACAAATGACAAGACCCAAAGCACCATAAAATACAAAAGAGAATAGAGGAGAAAGTAGGTGTCATTTCACTTATGTGACTGCAGTGTCCTCATCTGTACAATGTGGGATGGTCACTTTAGAAGCCTGAAATGTATGTGTGTGTGTGTGTGTGTGTGTGTGTGTGTGTGTGTGTGTGTGTGAGAGAGAGGAGAGAGAGAGAGAGAGAGAGATCACATCTGGTTGATGGGAATCACAGATGGTATCGGCACCTCTATTTGGCTTTGGAAAATGGTTAGGATTTCAATAGGTGGATATAGGAGCAGAATGTGATATTCAAAGTAGGGGGAATAACATGAGCAAAAGATGGAGGTAGGAAAGTATGGGATATGGTCATAGAAATAGCCCATAGTTCAGTTTAGTAGGAAGATAATACATGTGTAGGGGAACAGTGAGAATAAGACTGCAAAGGCAAATGGTCTACTGTCATGAAAAACCTTGAATGCCAAACTAAGGGATGAATATGGGCAACAAGGAGCCATTAAATGTTTGTGAGTAAGAGAGCAACTTGATCAGAGAAAAGTGTGCTCCCCCAGGAAAGAACAAGATACACTTGCTCAGAGCCTGGTGCATATGGCCTCAATGTAAACAAGCCAAAGACATTCACACACTTGGATGAAGGGATCTAATTTTTATTTTTAATCTCTAAATCTAAAGTTCTTTATGTTTTTTCTTTCATGGATCCCTCTGGCAATCTAATGAAGGCTATGGATGGACCACTTCCTGGTGTCATGTTTTTAAAGGAATAAAATAAAAGATAATATTACAAAGAAAACTAATTATATTAAAATTATATTAAGCTTCAGTTATCAAAACATTTAAAAAGTTCACAAATACGAGGTTAAGAACTCCTGCTCTAAATAGACAGCCTAAAGGATCCTTCATCTACCCTCCCCCTACCCCAGCTCCATTTCCTATACTCCCACAAAGTACTCTGGCTTAAAAAAAGATTAATCAGTCAACAGTCTATAAAGAACCCACTATGTACTCTAAACTTTGTAGAAGAGAAGTAAAAGATACAAACCATGACCTAAGACATATTAGACACACAAGGTGCCACATTTTTACCTCTGATCTTAGGACTGAAGGGACTAACTAAGCTGCATGGCACATTTAGAAATTCAACCTTAGTCATGGTTATATAACACAGAGTTTTAGAACGATGATGCTGGTAGCACCAAAACAGGGTACAGTTGATCAGAGACATATAGCCAGCTCAAGTTCCAAAGCAGACATTAGAATCCTGCTGTGGAAGTATTGCTAAGGTGGCGGAAAGAATCAAACTTTGATATGACACAATTTTTCTAGCAAGAACTGGTAGAAGGTATATTTGTTGTGGATCTCAGTTCCTCCATTAAAACTTGTGGACTAAGCTCTGTGTATAATAATCCTCTATACTACTTGATGAGATATATATTGTTTTCTAGTTGTTTCAAAGGAACCGAGGAATTCACCCTTCTGTCCAACTGACTGACTAAATGTGTTAAGGTCAACTATGATGACAAAAGGAACTCTGAATAAGCAAAATCAGAGAAGAAAGTATAGCTCTTAGGACCTGCCAGACTCCTACATTCCAGGAAAGCTGCTGGCTCTGCTGAACTAGGTATATTCTTACAAGGAACTAGGGAACTTGGAGAGGAATGCTCCTCAATGCAGTACATATCCTTATTGAGTGACTGCGTGCTCCTTTGCCATTCTTATCTGGTAAAAGATGGATGTGGATGTGTGGATGTGTGTGTGTGTGTGTGTGTGTGTGTGTGTGTGTTTACTTTGTCTTTTTAAGGGTCTTTGCTAACCACTTTTTTTGACACAGGCTAATAAGACTGCTAATCATGCTCTTGGGACCAGTGGGCACCTGACCTATAGCAGCTTACAATCTAGTTGGGCAGAAGGTAGCTTTAACACAATCAGAAAACAATACAACCATCACCAAGTGGTATAGGGAATTCATTGCACACCGGGCTTAGTTCAAAAATTTTAATGGAAGAAATGGAATCCACAACAAATATTCCTTCTATCAATTCTTCCCAAATAAAATTGTCCTATCAAAGTTTGATTCTTGCTCCCACTTTAGCAATGTTTACATTTCTATATTTCTCTAACGGACTTCTATAGATATCATGAATCTAAATAAAATCAACCATAAAGATGGAGTGAGACATCACCCAACAGATAAGTAATCAAAGGTTGGGGAAAGTTTCAAATGAATTGTAAACTATACATGACTATAGGAATCTAAGGACCTTGTGCAAAACAGTAAAAAGAAAATAGAAACTGAGGTTTCATATCATACCATGCTAAGTGATAAAGACGCAGAACTGAGGTAAAGCACACTGAGCAGAATCAAGAGAACAGCACATACAATGAATACCACAGAAATGAAAACTTCAGTAAAGGAAAGATGAACCCTGAGGAAACCAAAAAAGAACAACAAAAGTTCCAGAAAACAGAATAAACAAATATCCCTCCTCTCTCATGGCAAAGAGGATTGCTAGACCAGAATATCATACACAGTGTCAGGGCCAATGAATCAGACTTGTCTGATTAACTGTTTTTTGGTCAAAAAGGAGGGCTCAATTTGAAGGAGATAGTGAGGAATGACTGTGATACAAAGACAAAAGGCATCCCTAACAACTATATTTTAAAAGAAGGTGTAGGGGCGGCTAGGTGGCTCAGTGAGTAGAGCCTTGGCCCTGGAGTCAGAAGGACCTGAGTTCAGATCCGGCCTCAAACACTTGACTCACACGCAAACAAAAAACCTAGTCGTGTGACCTTGGGCAAGTTACTTAACCCTAATTGCCCTCCAAAAAGAAAAAAAAAAAGGTGTACATCTCTTTGGAGTCCATCCAAGGCCTATTTTTCCCTCTTACAAAGGAACTTTTATTTTTCCTTAAGTAAACCAATTGGTTTTATTTGAAATTCAGAATCTACTCAGCTATTCTTTTATTTTTCCTTTCATAAAATAGACTATAAAGCTGGTTTTTTTTCTCACCTCAATGGTAACTTTGCTTTATGTTTTGCACCATTATCGGCAATTACATGTTCTGGACCTGCATTAAGGTAATAATAAAAAGGTCATTATTAATACCACGGTGACTAGCTAAAAGGTTGACACAAAGCAGCTCCCCTGTGAAATTATTTACAGAACAATCTGAAAATATTTAACAAAAGATCCCATGGTTTAGTCAAATGACAAAGTTACCATCTAAAGCATTTTTCCTTTATGCTTGTACACACTTGAAATTTGTTTCCTTCAAGGAGCAACTTAATTCCACAGACTTTTACCAGAATGCACAACACCAACAATCCCAAGCACAAAGCCACATCCTCTATGTTTCTTACTGGTAATGACGATTACCTTTAATGTGAAACATGAAGCTTTGTTATTTAGATGGATCTGTGATCTCACTGATGAAGGCCCTCCTTCTCTCAGTACAGGCCTTCATGGGTCCTCTCACAAATTCCCTTATGGGGGCCACCCAAATTCTGAAAGCTTTCCTCCATATCCCTATAAACACACACACACACACACACACACACACACACACACACACACACACACACGCATATCCAAGAATGGAATATAAAGACAGTCTATCTGCTTATCCCTGGCTCTGTGTTTTCCAGACAGACATGTCTCAGATGAAATCCTCTAAGCCATTTCTTCTATATGATCATTAACTGGTAATATGCTAGAGACTACTCACATCTACCAAGTACCTCTTCTTTACCCTTCTAGGAATTCTACAACTTCAATTCTTAGGAAGTTCCAGTATTCCATGACTTAAAGCCATAAAACATTCATTGGAAAAGTACTGATATTAAAAACAAAGTTTTTCTCCTTTGTTTAAAGGAGAAACTTGGAGTTACTAAAAGTAATCTACAGTTCTCAAAGGCAATCCAATTTGCTTTCTTTCACCTATTCATTTTGGTGTTCATTCCAAAAGTATTTCAAAGTAGGAGAACAAAAAACAGACAAAAATGGAAAAGAGTTTTATGACAAATGATTTTATTCCATCAACAACAATTTGAGTCATTACATTTAGATTTCAAAATCACTGTCACTCATGGAACCTACACATAAGTAGAACTGGCACTAAAGTATGCATATCTGGAAATAGGAGTGAGAGTAGACCAACTATACAAAGACAAGGTCTACATAGGAGGCCCATCGAGGTAAAGTTAGGCTAGCCAACAGCTCTAATGTTATTTTACAGAGTGTTAGAAATTCCAGCCCTAGTCATAATATGAGAGAAAGAAATTGAGGGAATAAATATAGGTAAAGAGGAGGCAAAATTATCTCCATCTGCGGATAATATATGTTTCCTTCAAAATTCTGGATATGAAATGACAAGAAAAGCATTAACACAACAAATGCAGTAAATTATCAGGAGACAATTTACTATCAAAATCCAGCAGAGATAAATAGAAAGAGACACACCATCTAAAATAACTACAAAGTACAAAAAATATTTGGATGTTAACCTACCAAGATACATTAAGGTTTTACATAAATATAACTACAGAACATTTAAGAAACCCACTCATGTTTGGATTGTGCCAGTATAAAAATTATTATAATAACCTAAAATATATTTACATATTTAGCACTATGCCAAACTACTGAGGGCAGGTAGTACTTTATAGAGCTAGATAAAATAAATGAAATTTTTTTGTAGGAGCAAAATATCAAAAAATCTTAAAGAAGATAATAAAAGGTGAAACAAAATGGGGGAGAACATTATTCGATTTCAAAATACACTGAAAGAGTTAGTCATCAAAGTTATTTGATACTGAACTGACTGAAACATAGGAAAACAAATCAGCAGAGCAGACTGGATAAGCAAGAGTCTAAAGCAAAAAAGCACTATCACCCAGTATTGGATAAACCTAAAAACACAAACTACTCTCTATTTGATAAGAAGTATGGGAAAACTGAAAAGCAACTGGGCAAAAATTAGATATAGGACATCATCTTAAACCATCTACCACAATAACCTCAAAAGGGACAAGCAAACTTAACAGAAAATGTCATGTCTTTAAAAGTTACAGGAGAATTGAAGGAGGTACCTTTCAGATCTAAAGTTTTTTAAAAATCCATAACCAAAGGATAAAGGGGATCACAACAGACAAAATAGAGGAATTTTCCTATAAAAAAAGCTAGAAAGATTTTGCAAGAGTAAACTAATATAGCTAGAACAAGAACTGTCAATTGGGAAACCCCTTATTAAATAGTTGTGGATAAAGATATAGGATGAGAAAAATATGAGGAATTTATAAGAGTAAGAACGACCCAATAGACAAACTATATTAATAAACACTTCTTAATATAAATGGAAACTATGAACAACCATATTAAAATGCTCCAAATCATTAATAATCAAAGAAACATATATTAAAATATCTCTGAGGTTTAAGCCAGCAATTGGCAAAAATGAAAAAAAAAGACAGATATAGTCAATAGAGGAGGAGCCCTGGAAAGACAGGCATACTAATCCACTGTTGGAAGAGCTATAAATTGGTCCGACTTTTCTTCAAAACAATTTGAACAAAATTAAAACAGTGACTTGACTATTCAACTTAGAAATATTGCCACTGATTAGGGGCAAAGGGGAAAGATCCACATTTGTTAAAATCTCTATGGCAGCCCTTGTTTTGGTAGTAAAATGGTGGGTACTCACTAACTGACGAATGAACAAACTGTGATATATGAATATAATAAAATATTACTGTATCCTTAGAAACAATACATATGAAGAATTCAGAGAAACTTGGGAAGACTTGGATGAACTAACAGAAGTAAAGAAGCAGGAGAAGACCATAAACAACCATCACCATAACATAAAAGGAGAAAACACTTAAAAAATCATAAAATAATTCAGATGGGAAATATGAACAACCTATACTTTAAAGGATTTGTGATGAAATATACTTCCTTCTTCTCAGAAAAGTTGGTGAACTAAAAGTAAAGAAAAAGGTATACACTGTCATAGTCAAAGGCTAAATTTCTTTTGTTGAACCTCACTTCTGTGTTACAAAAGAGGGGTTGATCAGAGGGCAGTATTGGGAACTGACAGTGATTATTTTTAAAAGAATCAAAGCTTTTTTTTTTTAAAGACACATAAAGAAGACGGACACAAGATCAAATAATAAAATAAATACAAAAGCATGATCTTTTAAGAATAGTATCAGGACTACTAAAATCCCAAATGAGTTTTAGCTGGTGAAGAAAGCTAGGAATAACAAAAAAGGTTTTGTTGTTTTTTTTAAAGCTATACTGATGAAAAAATAAAGATCAAAGAAAGGGTAAGAAGACTGCTTGGAGTGAATAGTATGAGGATAAATGACGATGGAGAAAAGGCAGAAACACTCGACTCATTTTGCTTCTGTTTTCTCTAGCAAAGAGCATGGCTTTTGGACTAGAAACAAAAGATGAAAAATATGTAATATAGTACAGGTAGCTGATACAAAAGGTAAGAAGTACCTAAATGCCCTCAATAAACCAAGCCCCAAAGGCTAGAGATTGAATCAAATGTACTGGGACAATTTAATTGAGATATATTTCAAGTGTTTTTACTTTGTGTCAAGAAATCATCTTCATAAGTAGAAGGTGGTAGAGGGATGGCTAGACAAGAATCTGCAAAAGACTGAAGTGTTTAAGTGGGTTGCAAACTTAACATGAATCAATGGGGTTAGGTGGTGGCAAAAGAAAGCTAATGTGATCTTTGGGTGCATTAAGAGAGGTATAGTGCCCAGGACTGTAGAAGTGATAGTTCTACTATCTTCTTACTGGGCCAGACCGCCTGAGGGCTACTTTGTTTAGTTCTGGATTCCACAGTTTTGGAAGTGTCCAGGTTAGTGATAGGTCAAGATATCAGACTGTTTGCTGATCAATTTAAGGTGGTGGGGATGTTTTTCCTGGAAGAGAAAAAGACTAGCTATTCTCAAGTACCTGAAGGGGCTGACATGTAAGAAAGGAATTACAAGTTTTCTTAAGCCTAGAAGGCAGCACAGGAACAAGAAGTATAGTCTCAAAGAGACCAATTTAAACTTGGTATCAGGAAAACATCCCAAGAGTTAGAAGGATTCAAAAGTAGAGTAGGCTGCCTAAGGAAGTAGTAACTTTTACCTCACTGAAGGGCTTCAAACACAGGTTGGATGACCACCTGGCAAGTATGTTATAGAGAAGATACTTGTTCAGGTAAGCATTAGAACTGATGACATCTGGAGTCCATCCCAATTCTTAGATTTGACTTCATCTATGCACAAAATAGTTAATTAAAAGTCCGAGGCAGTATGTAAATGAGTGACAGAAGAGTAACAAAGGTGATAAAACTACAGATATCCATCTATAGAAGATCTGGAGGAACTGGGGAAGGGCTTGTGGTAAGCGGGAGTACTTCGGCAATTTAGTAAGATGCTACTGTCATCGTTCCTGACATGTAAAAAACTTTAAAAAAAAAACTATTCCTGTCAAATACCTGGATTTTTTTTTCTTCTACAACTCCAAACATTCTGATGTTTCAAAACCTCTAGATACTCGATTTCATTGTTCAGCTTTCCAACAGATGCTTGCTGTCATAATAGCATAGTCTAAGATAAACTTTTTCATTTACTCTGAATCAGCCATTTATCTTCAGACATCACCATACCTGTAACTTTTCAATGTTCCAGAAACTGATGAGCTCTTTGTGACGACAGTTCATATCTTCTAAATATTTCATATTCCACCCCACTTGTAGGACACAGCAAGCACTCAATTACTGGCAGAAGTGAATCAAATTAAACATACCCACATGAATATGTGTCGTTTTCTTGGGAATTTTGAGAACAGTGTTTTATCTTACAAACTAAGAAGCAAGGTATAAATATGCCACCACTACTATGCTGCCCCTGCCAACTCAAAGAAAACGTGCATTGTTTTACTTATCCACGAATAAACTTTTATATTTGAACTGAATTCTCAAAGCTCATACACTAAACCATAACCAAACCACACTATATTACAACAATATTATGAAACAAGCTCAGACAAGACAGGAGTAGACACTTATTTTTATGAGAAGGGAAATGTTAAATAAACTGTGTTGTTTCTGTTGCATGTTATCATATAGAAATATATCTCAAAAGAAAAAGATTCATTGTCAAGACTGGTGGAGACCATCAGAGCACTGACATTCTGACTCTCAGGCCTTGAGGTCAGTGATTGTCCCCAATTTCTATATACTGCTATTCCTTAAAGCCTTATTGTTCTAGACTCTACCAGCCAGAGGCACTGGAGTTGCAATCTCATTCAAGTAAGGCAGGACCTGAAGTAAATGATAGTTACAAAAATAAAAAACCCAACCCCCAACAAAGCAATAAAAGAAATTTTACTTAGAAAAATAACCATCCAGACCATGAATTTGCTGCACTCAACAGGATTTGCCCTAGTAGAGCTGCAGCCCAAACATTTGTTATCTTAAGACAAAAAGGTCAACATTTTTCAGTCAAAACCAAGAACTTTTCTTATGCTTTATAATGCCTGTCTGTTAGAGTTTATCCATCATGTCCAATTACATTAAGACTATACTATTATCCATTAGGCAGACATTCGGACACCTTGTGTAAGGGACATCAAACATTTCCTGGATCATCCTTTTACCCTTAGACCAAGCTACCCATAAATCATTCCTTGCAGAAGCACACCTGGCCCAGTTTTTCCAACATCCAATCAAGTTTATGTAATAAACAAAGGATCTCCCTTAGCCATCCAGTCTTGCCTTTACCTTGATAGGCCAAATTTCTGTATTTCAATACTAGAGGTTAAAATGGATTTTTTGACCATAAACCTACCTGCTTATCACAACCAGCACCAAGACAACATCCCACCAGAGTTATATAACAAGACTAACAGGAAATATGTGGTAGTAAGCTTCCAGGCAGAAATCTAGCCTTCACATAAATTCTGGAGACCTGTCCTATTTTGGACTTATACTGTCAAGAACCCACTATAGGGTTGCCTATAGGGTGCACCACGACTGCTGGAAACTCTACCTATCCTAAGCTACAATGGTCCTAAACCACACCACAGGTGGTATAGTTAATTGCTATTGTATCCTTAGAATTCAAGTTGTGGGGAATAGCTTAAAAGTCACCTTACCTTACTACTAAAAGGGCCTCATCTGTTTACATTAACAGTACTAGAAAAAAAGATTAGAATTCTCATGGATAACCAGATGCCTTGAGAACCAAATTGTAAACTAGCTGCTCTACTCCATTACTTCGTATTAAGCTGCTTTGTGTTTTCTTTCAAAACAAATATGATTATATCTTATTAAATATTCAAAGATTTATGTCTAACATCTTTGTTTGTTTTCCATTTTCGTAAAAGTACCAAGGAGTTAAACATACCTCTGCTGATGTGTATTTTCTGCTTTGTATTTCATCTAGTATTCAATAATCAACTTTACTAAAGTGATGAATTAATGAAAACTATGAGTTAAATTACTGCATATCTAGAAGCTACGAATCTGAAAAAACGCAAAGCTTCAAAATGTGTTTTCCCCCCAGAATTTAATTAGGTGAAATTATTTGGTGAATCAGCCCTTCCTTGTCTTCAGCCTAATTAAATGAATATTTATATTTCCAAATTAAAATAAAAACTTAGCTCAACCAACTTTTCAATTTAGGCAAAATCCTGATGCTGGTATCTAATAAAACATGTGTTCTTTTTGTTTTGTTTTGTTTTACTCATCTACACCTAAGTCTTCCTATAAATCTGGTCAATGGGTCATTTGGGCCCCAATTCAATAAAAAATGAAAATGAATAGGGACTTTGGGAAAATCACCAATTAACAAGTTTAAATACAACATAAGTTAATAGATATGGCTCTCCAAGGACAACAGCATCTCAAGGTACACACCATTCTCTGAAGAGATGTGGCTTGCTTCAGCAGGCAGGAAATTTACTTGCCAAGGAAATGCCAAGCTCCCTCACATGTTTCTGCCTGGTGGGAGAAAGCAGCAGGTAGCTTCTCCTGAGGAGGGAGAGGAGGAGGCAGTTGGCAAGAGCTGTAGGTGGCCGCTGAGGGGGAGGTGTCATCTGGGATGCTTGACAGGTGGCTATGGCTCTAAAGATGGAGGTGACAGTTGGAGGGAGCAGCAGGTGTTTGCTTTGGAGGAGAGGGACCTCTCACCAGACTTGTCAGTGACTGCTTCTGTGTGCAACTCTGCAATAATCTGGTATCAGGCATTTCCCCTGACAGCTAAGATATGCCTAAAAACAATTCCATAGGCCGAGTACTCAACAGCTGGCAAGAGGTTAAGGGTGACGAGATTTTCCAATTGCTGCTCAACAAAATAGTTAGGGCTAAGATGAAAATACAACATCTCTTGCAAGAATCTCAACATTTTAAACATACTCCATTTTCAGAGCATCTAAACTGACCAGAAAAGCAAGAGCAGTGAAACAGAACGACAGTTAAGTTACAAAAATTAGTTTCAAAAAACCAAATTCACCACCACTATCATTTACCACTTTATCCATTTCCCTTTGGATGACTGCAGAATGGAAAGGGCATGTGAAATTCCCAGGGACATCCCTCTTCCCCTATTTTTTAGGACTTAGCAGGACTCCAATGTTAATGGGGTGGGGGAAGTGGAGAAGATGATAATTGCCAGTGGAAATGGTGATCACCTGGAGCAGAATCCACACTGGAAATTTTTGCTCCCACAGCAAGTAGTACATATGGCACCTAGGCAAAGCACCTTCAATTGGAGGGAGGGGGTGGGAAGGAAGAGAGGGAAACGAGAAAGAAGATGAGTCCAATCCACCACTTGTTAACTTCTTAAACTAACTGAGACTTAAAAGGTGAAGTGATTTCTCCAGCATTCTGTGGCTGGTTACTAGTCGAGCTAGGACCAGACATTCTAAGTATTTTCTCATTGCCAACAGATGAATTAATAACAACTGGTAGCTGTATTATGTAAACTTCCTTGACACACAGTAGGTACCCACTTTCTGACAAAGTATTGTCTCCACTGATTGAGAGTTAATTCTTTATGTCTCTGCTCTTCATGGGGTAAGTACAAAAAGTAATAGAAAGCAAAGTAGAATGCGATGGGAGGAGAGGAAAGAAATTGGTTTCCACATGCCTTCTTTCCTCCTCCCCATAGGCTTAAATACTCCTGATTAGTTAGTTCCTATATGGCAGGGAGAGGGACAGGAGGTAGGGATCTGCTTATTTTATAGTTAGCCAAAAACAATGGAATTTGTTTTTGATGTTGTTTTAACTTGAGCTTAGAGACCATAATTTCTATGTACCATTCATTAGCAGAATGTAAAAATGCACATAAATGTATATCAAAAGCAGCCTGAAAACCAAGAATCAAAGGAATGCTGGCACTCCTCATTCAAGGCCTTCCTTTAAGTTCTCCTCATCTTCATCTCCTCCATGAAATCTTCCTTAAGTCACTAAGTCTAAAATGATCACTCCCTCATAAAAACTTTTGGAGTGCTCGTTTACATTTCTTTAATTCAATTGTCTTCTCTTTTGTATTATAATTATATTTATCCTTGTCTAATTTCCCCTACTAGACTTCAAACTCTTTAAGGACAGGGATGGATCTAATTCATCACTCTGTCTCACTCAAGGCCTAGCTCAGAACCTTGGCTGACAGGTTCCAAGTAAATGCTTGTTGAATTGAATGGAGCAGAAATAGGATTAAGGAAAATGAAAGGGAAAAGAGAATACATTTTCCCCTATTTTTCCTCATATCCATCCTTCCCAACACAGGAGCTCTTTCAGATACCTAGAAACTAGAGAATTTCAAGGAAGATGGGTTCATATCCAAAAAGACGGAGATAACTTCTCTAAAGTGCCAAAGGAAGGGGCCTCCATGAGCAACCAGGCCACAAAGGCAACAAATGCCATACTTGTTCATTTCAGGTACACTGGCTTCCTTGCCAACTGTGCTATATTTATATAGGAATAGGGAAGGTAAATACAACACATGTTAGGTCTCAAAGCTGGCTTTTTCTAAGACCTTCTGCCATGTTATTCTTCCCTAAAGACAAACTCATATTGTGAAAAATGGAGGCACTTCAATATTCTTTCTTTGGAAATTAAAGGGGATTTGCAAAGAAAAGCCACATTTGTGGTGCATCACATCTTCTAGAAGATGGCTTAAAGCAACAGGGGGAAAAACTATAACTAAGGTTCTGTTCTCAGAAGACAAGGAATCATGAGTGAGCTTTTCACTGAGCTTAGTCTGAGGGCTTCTGGTCTTCAGTATGAATAATGTACAACAATCAACTGACATTCCTTTGGAAGAGGTCTTTGAAGTGAAGTTAGCAGAACCAGAAGAACAAGCTACATAGTATCAGTGACGTTGTAAGGAAAATCACCTGTGAAAGACTTAGGTACTCTGATTATCATAATGATCCAACATAATTTCAAAGGACTCATGATAAAATATCCATCTATCCATCTCCAGATAGAAAACTGATGAACAAGTGGAAGTTTCTCTTTCTCTCTCTCTCTCTCTCTCTCTCTCTCTCTCTCTCTCTCTCTCTCTCTCATTCTTTCTCTTCCTCTCTCCCTCTCTCCCTCCATCTCGCTCTCCCTTCTTTCTTTTGAACATGTATAATATGGAAATTTGTTTTGTATAACTATACACATTGGTAATAAATTTTGATTTTCTTGCCTTCTCAGTGGGTGGGGAAGGAGAGGAAAAGAATTTGGAACTGGGAAAAAGAATAAAAAAGTCTCAGTTTAAAAAATAAAATTAAAAAAAAAACCAAAGTCATGGAAATCCTGGAGGGTTTCCCCAGGCATTTTAAGCCCTCAATTGGCTATATACAGAAAAGTATCAGTCATCCCTGGTTGTTGCTGCAAAAATGTGTCTAAGCAGTGTAGATACTTTGATCCTAAGGTAAACAAAACAAAATGAAACAATAATTAGCTGTTTCCAGATCAGCATTGTTTCCAGTTAAGGGATAAGTATCCCATTTTGTCCTTAATATGGCAAAGAGTTTATTTAACTTTATTTAGCAACTTTATTTAACTAGAAATCCAATGAACTGCAAGGATTTGAAAAATGATTTCATGAACTCAATGCTTTTCAATATTATTTAATAATTTCTTTTCAAAGAAATATGTGGCTTTATTTTTATTAGATGATTTGGGGACTGAATGCAATTTCAATGATATTTCCCATGAGGTTAACTTTGGTCTTAGACCTGGGCCTAATGTATTTTCTTATATATTTTGCTCCAGGTATTGGTCCTCATTTGGTGGTTCAAATCTTTGTTCTGGGCACATTTTCTACTGTCTATTTCCCATTCCATTAATGATAAAAGATCTCTGGAAATAGTTAAAGATGAATTTAGATTCATAGTACTAGGAAACCTAATATCTCATGCCTGGATTATCATCCCGTTTCAGTTCTCTAACATTTGCTACAGGTATCATTAGTGGGTGTCTTCAAATAACACAGTTTGAAGTAATTTAATGATGCTTTCCAATTCTTGCAGTGATAAGGAACTGTAGCTCAGCTCCTACTACTTCAAGTGAACACAGTTGCTCCAAATGAGGTAGGTAGGTAACTTCAACTTCAGCACTTCAACACAGTGGGCAATCTAGGCTATTATGAGCAGGATTAGGGTTGGTCTCCTGAACACTATGGGATGTTCCAACATCAATGTCATAGGCTCACTGGATTGAGAACTGAATGAGATATCTAGTCCAACCCCCTGTTTTATAGGTGAGGAACTTGAAGTTGAAAGAGCTTAGTGCTATACCCATAGTCTCACAAATAGTAAGTAACAAAGTTAGGACCGAAAACCAAGTATTTTTGGAACAAGTTTAGTGCTTGACCCTTTCCACCATGTTTTCCTTCACTACTGAGTCTCCCTTTTATGATGTATGTCCTTTGGAGAGTGTCATAAGTAGTGGTGCAAATCTGTGTTTCTAGGAAATGCAGTAGAAAATCAAGGTGGAAATTTGAATTTTGAGTGCGCATGGGATTTTTACCTTGTTTTCAGGATTTCTTTGAGTAATGAATTATTTATACTATTAAAAAGGGTTTGCTCCAGACATTTCAAGTCACCAATTGGCTAGACTTAGAAGAGTGCCAGTTATTCCTTTTTTATCAAGATTTAATGATATGTTGGGGATAGTTGCAATTTTTAGTACTTCATTTTCTGAGAGGACCGATGACATCAAAGGTGATGTACTGACTCACATGTGAGTTGGATTTAAGAGAGGCAGAGTTTCACAAAATGTCACTTTCTCTTCCTGAGTTACTGAAGTCCTGTAGAAAGACAAGATTCAGGACAACTGTCGGTGGCCCAGGATGCAGTGGATGACTTTGGAATCTTCTTTGTCTGATCAAGCTCTAAGTGCTCCATAGCACCCACTTTGGCTGTTCAAACAAACTGTTCTCATCTGTCCATTCCATTGGGAAAGTCTTCAAGTGCTTGCAGCAGATATCCTCCTAACTCAGCAACAGGTTGGAGGCCTGTCAGTTCCCCTCAATGTGTTTTAGCCTTTCTGTCTAGATGGTTTATCAGGGTGTGGCTGCTACATGTGCTACAGCTTTCTGAAGCCACAGGTGAGAGTTGGGTGACACCAAAGTTGTATGAGGAGTCCTGAAAAAGGTTCAGCAAGCCCTCACAACAGAGATCATATAATGCTGATGAGGAAAGCATTTATGAGGTGAAATATTTATGTTCATTCTTTATCAGTATCTTCCACCACCCACTTGCTTCAAACATCTTTCTTAGTAAATTGCTGATACCTCTAACACCATGAGTTTAAGTCAACATTCCTGGGGAATACATCAATTAGGAAGATGATGTGATAGGGCAAGCCAGTTGCCTCACTACTTTCCCCACCTTCCCACACTGGTTACAGCTTCAACTATCTCCTCCATGTTACTCCCTCTCAAATCTCTTTCTCTAGACTGGACCTGTCATCTAAGCTGCAGTAATGAACTCTCAGTTGGCAGAATAACATCATCAGTTATAAGCTGTGTCAACACCTCAAATGTAAAAGTTCAAAGCCCAAATCATCGCTATGATCCCAAAGCCAATCCCTCCTCTACATTGTACTATAGCTGTCAGTGACACTGCCATCCCTCCACCACTCTGCCTCAATACCCTGAAATCATTGCTGACTCAATTTCTTTGGTCCCCTATACTAATCAACCAACTACATAAATTCTTTTTCAAACAATCATTCTTTTCTCAGGTTCTTCTTTATTCTCATTGCCACCACCCAAATTCAGGCTCTCACTATTTCTCTCCCAGTTAGTTCAGAATTCTTCTAAATTATCTTGCATTTAGCAACAAGCATTGCAATCCAATATCTACATGCCCAAATTTGGCTCCACAAAATATAACTTGTGTCTCTTTCTTATTCAAAACATCTTCAAGGACTACCAGTCACTAACAAGATAAATTCTATACTTCTTAGTCTAACATTAAGTCTTGTCTCATCTCCCATTATTCCTTATGGTTAACCCTCCACTCTAGAAAGGTTGGTCTTTCTTCTGAAGATGGTCTTTCAGTCATTCAACAAATGTTTCTTGGTGTTGATACATAACCTTGTAGCACAAGTTAATATCTAATGTTGTATATCACGTTGTTTTGACTACATTACAATCTCCAAAAAAGTAGGGATCATACCACATAACTTTTATTCCAAGCTGACTAGAATGTTCTTTTACTCATAGCAGATGCCAACACTTATTTTCTGATCAATTACATGTTTTTAAAATGACTCAAACCTTTATGTATAATGCAATGTTTAAACAGGTATGTTTTTGTACTGAGACTCATCTCAATTCAATGTACAAAATAAAGTTCTGTGTTAAGAAATAAATATAGAAAACCTATGAGTGAAACCTTTTTTTTCAATCTGTGCAAATATTTTACAATTCCTGTTGTGCAACTCATATTATCTGATATCATTACTTCATGAGTTGCAGTAGCCTGGTTATGCTAGATAATCTAAATAATTTCCTAAACCTTCTCACAAAACTACATTAAATAAGTTTTTAAAGACCTGCTTTCTATCTTCTCCTTTAGGAAAGTGAAAGAACTATATTTATACAGAGAAATCTTCCTAAAGCACAGAACTTTGGGGACTGGAAAAAAGTGAAACTAATGCCTGGAAAAGAGGAATTGGAAAAATAGTTTAAAATCAATATTGGAGATGACAGGCCTAAAACAAAGAGAGAAGGAAAACCAGCTTGAGAAGTTGATAAGGATACAGACTTCTATCTCCAGTAAGATCTGAAGCACTCATCTTAACCAAGAACCAGCTGGGTGATAATCACTGATCCCTACTGATACATGGACAGATGGTATCAATGATGTTCTCTCTTTTATTCCTCCTGGTCACTGTTACTTATTTCCTTTTACACATGGATATGGCTACACTGATACAAGGAAGTTGTTAGACTGGTAATAAGTAGGTTAGGTGACCAAGACATTTTTTACCTATAACTAAAGAATAAAAAGCCTTGGAGATTTCTCTTATCAAACAACACAGAAGCCTGTGTTCAGCAGTAGCCTACTTTCTAAGCACTATCTATTGAATGTTATCAGTACACTAAAGACTACAGAAAAGTACTGATGTCACTGTCCATGGTTCTTAATGTCTATAAAGACATAAAAGACTAAATGAGAAATTCAAAAACAGAAAAAGCCATTTCCCTCCTTAAATTTTTTTCTAGGTTTTTAAAAATTTATTTACTATAAGTTTACAACAATCACTTCCACAAGTTTTTGAGTTCCAAATTTTCTCCCCCCCCTTCACCTCTTCCCCACGTGGCAGCATGCAATTTGATATAGGTTCTACATATACCTTCAAATTAAGTCAAGTTTTAAAGAAGGATTATAACCAATGGAATGAATAACAAGAAAGAAGAAACAAAACAATATGAAAAAGAGACAGAGCAAGTAGTTTGCTTCAATCTGCATTCACACTCTGTAATTCTTTCTCTGGATGTAAATAGCCTTCTCCCTTGGAGTTGTCTTATAATCTTGCATTGCTGAGATGAGCCCAGTCTATCAAAGTCAGTCATCACAGATATGATGTGTCTGTAATTGTGTGCAATGTTCTCCTGGTTCTGCTCCCCTAAATCAGAATCAGTTTACATAAGTCTCTCCAGGTTATTGTGAAATCCATCTGCTCCTCATTTCTTATAGTACAATAGTATCCCATTAAATTCGTATACCACAACTTATTTAGCCATTCTCCAATTGATGGGAATCCCCTCAATTTCCAGTTCTTTGCCACCACAAAAAGGGCTGCTATAAATATTTTTGTACATACAGGTCCTTTTTCCACTTGTATGAGCTCTTTGGGATAAAGCCCTAGAAGTGGTATGGATGGGTCAAAGGACATGCACATTTTTATATCACTTTGGGCATAGTTCGAAATCACTCTTCAGAATGGTTGGATGAGTTCACAACTCCACCAATAATGTATTAGTGTCTCAATTTTCCCACATCCTCTCCAGCATTTATCATTTTCCTGTTTAGTCATGTTAGCCAATCTGACCAGTGAGATGTGGTACCTCCGAGTTGTTTTGATTTGCACTTCTCTGATCAATAGTGATTTAGAGCATTTCTTCGTGGGCCCTTTAATTTCTTCCTTTGAAAACTGCTTGTTCATATCCTCTTGCCATTTATCAATTTGGGGAATGATCTATATTCTTATGGATTTGACTTTGTTCTCTGTATGTTTTATAAATGAGGCTTTTATCAGAAACACTGGTTGAAAAAAGTCTTTCCCAATTTTCTGCTTCCCTCCCTCCTTAAATTTCTTCATATCTTCCTGGCAGTTTTTATTTAAGATACAACTAAGAAAAATGTATAGAGATGATAGTAAAAGACACCAAGTGATACAAAAACAGATAAATGGGCTTATTTACACAGAAAACTAAGTGGTCACAGTGAAGTAACAGAGGCTTTTTGGCTGCTCATTTAGAAATAAAGTGTCCAGAACAAGAATCTCCTCCACAAACCCAGGACAATAATCACCCAGTCTTTGCTTTAAAAGCTACTGAGGCAGTCCCTTCAACTTTTGGAGATCTGTACTTTTTATGAAATGTTTCCTGACATCAAGTCTAAACCTGTCATTCTGAAATGCCTACTGATTGCTCCTAGTTCTACTCTCTGGAGCCAAGCAGAAATGATCTAGCCCCTTTCCCATATGCCAGGTCTTCAAAACACTGAGGACAACTATCATGTCATCATTAAGCTTTATGTTTTCCAGGATTTTATCCATCTCTGCTTCATTCAAATGATCCTCATATGACATGATCCTGTGGCTCTTCACCATTCCAGTTGACTTTTATTGGATGTTCTTCAGTTCATCAGTATCCCTCAGAAAATGTGGTCTTCTGAATAGAACACAATATCCGAGATGTGGTAAGACCAGAGCAGAGTACAATGGAACTGTTCAACTTGACCAACATTTGCTAGGTAACAACTATATGCAAGGCATTGTGCTAAGTATAGGGATACATAGTGAAAAAAATGAAATGGTCGCTGCCATTAAGAGACTTACATTGAGAAATGCAAATATATACAGAGAAGTAAATAAAAAGTAACTTAATTAGGAAGAAATCTTAATAAATTCTTGTTGGGCTGCATTACAGTGAGGGAGCAGGGGTGGATGAGTCAGGAAATTTGACATAGGAGGTGACACCTAAGCTGATAATTAAAGGAAGATGTCAGTAAATGTCAAAAACTATTTGCTAGATGGATAATTGCTACTGAAGAAATATTTGTTAAATATCTACTGAGAATTCTAAGATGCAGGATTGAAGAGGGAGCACATTCTAAGCCCAGGGTAGGTAGGGGTAGCCTATTACAAGGTATGAAGAAGGAAGAAGTAATGTAGCAGTAAGGGAATGCTAGCAGACCAGTATGGCTGGAATACAAGGTAGATGAAGGGGAAGAATAAGAGATAAGTCTTGAAAGGTATATGGGAGGTATGCAGTGGGCATTAAATCTCAGAAAGAGTTTGTATTTTGTCTCAGAGAAACCAGGTATTCATTGAAGATTTTTTCATCAATGTGGTGGCATTGTCAGACTTGCGTTTTAAGAAAATTAACATGAAAATCAATCAAACTTATTAAGCACCTACTATGTGCCACAGATTTTTGTCAGGTACTGGAGATACAGAAAAAAAAATTCCTTGCTCATCTCAAGGAACTTCTTTTCTTTTTTTTTTTTTGGAGGGGGAACACAGGGCAACTGGGGTAAGTGACTTGCCCAAGGTCACAGAGCTAGTAAGTTTTAAGTATCTGAAGCTGGATTTTAACTCAGGTCCTCCTGACTCCAGGGCCTGTGCTCTATTCACTATGCCATTTAGCTGCCCCACAAAGGGGTTATTTTAAACAAAGGAGACAACATGTACATATACACATAAGGAATAAAAGAAAAGAAATACAAAGTTTTCAGGGCAAGAAGGATACTAACAGTTGGAGGGATGATCAATATAGGTTTCATGTAAAAGGTGGTGGTTGAGCTGTGTCTTGAAGGAAATGAGAAATTCTATGTTATTATTCAAAAGTTATGAAGAAGTGCATTCCAGGCATCGGGTTGGGTGTGGGGAAATAGAAGGTTAACAAGTGTAAAATCACATAAATGAGTTCTATGATTAATAAAATGGAGGTAAGATTAGACTCAGGAAGTCCACTGAAGAGGCTACTGAAACAGTCAAGGTTAGACACCCTAAACTAAGGCAGTAGCTGTAGATTTGGAGATAGATGGGATATATAAGATGTGCAGACAGAATCCATAAGATTTAAAGACCTTAGTACATGAGAGGTGAGGATGATGGAAGAGTCAAAGATGGTTCTGAGGTTGCAAATCTTGCTGATTGGAAAGATCCTGGAGAATTCTGGAGGAGGCATAGGTTTACAGGGGAAGCTGTTGAGTTCCATTTTCCATATGTTGAGTTTAAGAAGCTGATGAGGCAGACAGGTGGAAATGTTGAACAGGAAGTTAGCAATCCAGGAAAGAGATTAGGGCTACTCACTAAGAGTTGGGTATCATCTGTGTGGAGGCTGATTACTTGCTTAATCATGGACACTATGTTTCTTTTGATTCAGACAGATCACATAAGCCTTTTTTGGCTTCCATATAACACTATTGACTCACACTGAGCATTAATCATCTATGGCTGTGCCATCTCAATACTCTCAAATAGTGGTGATGGTAACTGACTTATACTTTCTCATCTTGTGCAATTTTAGTTATGGCATCATAGAGTTAGACCTGGAAAGAATGTTAAAGGAAATCTAGTCCAACTCTCTCATATCAGACTTGAAGAAACTAACATCCAGAGATGCAGATGTAGGCCTTCTGATTCTAAGGCCAGTGCTATTTCCCTTACAACAAGTATTTTTATAAATCTTTCTCCATAACTCCCCACTGGAATTATAAGCAACACACCAGGGGTCTTTTTCTATATCTCTTGGCATTGTCTGGATACCAACAGAGCATGAAGGCTGTTTAGTAGACAGCTTTGGTTCTTGCTACATGGTCCTGATCATGATCCTATTCGTGATCATGCATATCCCTGATGACATTATTTCAACTGCTTTTTCCTTATTTTATTTATGGTAACAATAGTATAACCTACTCAAATACAGTATATACATCCTATTTTATACTATGGGTATTACTAAAATTTCATTCTTTGTAGACCATGGTATCACATCATTTGTAGCCATATTGACAGGCCAGTACTTTTTTTAAGGTGGACTATATCCTACCTATGTTAATTCATCTTGTACTTGTAAAGTTGGTTTTTAAACCTAAGCACAAAATTCTGCATTTATCTATTCGATTTTATCATCTTAAAATTTACACAATATTCTCACCTGTCAAGAGCACTTTGGAATCTGACTCTCGAACCCAACACTTAAGCTATCCCTCCTAGCTTCTATGTCACCTACAAATTTGGTAAGGGTGTGATCTAAGGCAGTGATAAAAACATCAATGGGCACAGGACAAAGAATAGGTCCATGAATAAAAGCAAGTGTATATTAATAAAAGCTTTTATCTTCATAGAAGTGATAAATATGTGTGTATGTATATACAGAAGTTTATATATGTATATGTACATATTTATATACATATATACAAACATATGTATATATGATACTGAATAAGTGTTTTGTCTCAACCTAAATATATACACAGATGCATTTAAAAGGTGGGAGAGGGGGTGGAGCCAAGATGGCGGAGTAGAAACAGCTCTTCCGCACAGCTCCAGCTCCCACAATTTCCAAATTCATGTAAAAGGGGACTATAAACAACCTCAGGAGCTCCAGAACCCACAAAAAGACACAGAGAAGTTAACCTCCCGCTGAAGACAGCCCAGCAGCCCAGCAGTGAGTGGCCAGCAACAGTGCTCTGGGAGCTGAGCCCAGGCCCACATGAATCAGAGGTTTTAGCTCCAGGGCAGCTGGACCAGCAGCCATCTGGAGGGACCCCAGCACACCAGCAGCTGTGGCATTTCCAGAATTACCAATACATAGATGCCTAGGACAAAGTGAGAGGTTAGTGCAGTATGGACTTTGGGACTCATTAGTTGGGAGAGCTTGTCAGCCTCTTTCCCTGATAAGCTTCAGCACAGCCCTGGACATACATGGGAGCTTCAATTCCTGGCCTGCAAACTGTAGGGGGATCCAGTGATCAGTCTTGGGGGTAATCACTCTTGCTTTAAACTTCTTGGATCTGGAATGCAGTCTGTGGTGGAGGTCTTGGGCTGTGTGACCAGCTTCCCAGAGTGTGTGGGGGTTTCAGAGAGGGCACTCAACCAATACCTCAGGCAGCTGAGAAAACCCCAGCGTTTGGGATGGAAGCTCCCCTGGCTGGTGGCAGAGTCCTACTGTGGCAACAAGCCCAAAAGTCAAGTAATCGAGTGGCAACAAGCCTAGGCAAAAGAAACAAAATACAGAGAAAAATTCAACATTAGACACCTATTTTGAGGGCAAAAAGGATAGAAGCATCTAACAGGAGGAGGACTGGGAGGTCAGAACTCCTGCACCAAAAGCCCCCAATGAAAATACGAGCTGATTATAGCCCATAGAGGACCTTAAGAAGCAGATAAGAGAAATGGAGGAAAAATGGGAAGAGAAATGAGAAAGATGCAAGAAAAATATGAAATAAGAGTCAACAGCCTGACTGAGGAAAATAACACCATAAAAAATAGACTAACTCAAATGGCAAAAGAGGCTCACAAAAGCAATGAGGAAAAGAATACCTTAAAAAGTCGAATTTGCCAGATGGAGAAAGAATCTCAAAAGCTCACTGAGGCGAATCATTCCTTCAGAATTAGACTGGAGCAAATGTAAGCTAGTGACTTTAACAGAAATGCAAGATGCTGTTAAGCAGATTCAAACAAATGAAAGAATAGAAGGCAATGTGAAATATCTCATGGGAAAAACCACTGAGATGGAAAACAGACCCAGGAGAGAAAATTTAAAAATTATTGGACTACCTGAAAACCATGATCAAAGAAAGAACCTAGAAATCATCCTTCAAGAAATTCTCCAGGAAAATTGCCCAACTAATGAGTCCCAAAGTCCATACTGCACTAACCTCTCACTTTGTCCTAGGTTGGTAATTCTGGAAATGCCATAGCTGCTGGTGTGCTGGGGTCCCTCCAGATGGCTGCTGGTCCAGCTGCCCTGGGTAGGCAAAATAGAGGTTGAAAGAATCCAGTGATCACCTCTTGAAAAAGATCCCAAAAAGAAAACTCCTAGGAATATTATAGCCAGGTTCCAGAATTCCCAGATCAAGGAGAAAATATTACAAGCAGCCAGGAAGAAACAATTTGAACACTATGGAAATACAATCAGGATAACACAGGATCTGGCAGCTTCTACACTGAGGGACTGAAGGGCTTGGAATATGGTATTTGAAGATGGGATTGAAACCAAGAATCACCTACCCAGCAAAATTGAATATCATGTTTCAGGGGAAAATATGGTCATTCAGTGGAATAGAGGACTTTCAAGAATTCTTGAAGAAAAAACTAGAGTTGAATAAAAAATCTGACATTCAGATGCAAGAAGCAAGAGATGCTTGAGGAGGTAAACCCGGAAAAGAAATTATAATGAACTTATTAAAGTTGAACTATATACATTCCTACATGGAAAAACAATTTAACTGTAACTGATGAAACTTTTCTCAGTATGAAAATAGTTGAAGAAGGGTATATGAGAATATGAATACATATGTGAATGTGTGTATATACGTTTACAGGTATACACAGATAGAGGACATAGGTCAAATTTAATAGGAAGGGATGATACTTAAAAGGTGAAATTAAGAGGTGAGAGAGGAATATAATGAGAGGAGATGGGGAGAGACAGAATGGGGTAAACTCTCTCATAGAAAAGAGGCAAGGTTAAAATGGTTACAAGGGAGGGGAAGAACAGGAAGGCAAAAAGGCAAAACCTTATTCTCATTGAATTTGGATCAGGGAGAGAATGACATACATACTAAATAGGATATCCCACCCTACAGAAGAGTAGAGGGGAAGGGGATGAGAGGAGGGATGATGAAAGGGAGGACAGGAGGGAAGTTGGGGGAGGGAAGTTGGAAGCACCCACTTTTGAAAAGGGACAGGATCAAAGTAGGGATTACACCAAGTGGGAGGTGGGATAGCAGGGAAGGAAATATAGTCAGTCTTTTACAATATACCTACTATGGTAATGTTTTGCATAGCTACACATGCACAACATATACTGAACTGCTTATCTTCCCAGTAAGGGTAGGTGACCAGGGAGGAAGGGAATGAATCTGGAATTCAAAGTTTTAAAATCAAATGTGTAAAAATATATAAATAATATTATTATAACTATTTTACATATAATTGGGAAATGAGATATACAGGCACTGGGGCACAGAGATTCACCTTACCCTACAGACAAAGTTGAAGGGAATATGGGAGAAGATATAGGAGAGAGCAGATTTGATGCGGGGATATCCTGTGGGACTGCTATTCTGGGGTGGGGGATAGGGAAAACTGGGGAAAAATTTTAACTCAAAATCTGGCAGAAATGAATGATGTAAACCAGAATTTATTAAAGCATTTGGGGGAAAAAAAGCTGGGAGAGGTCAAGGCTAAGAAAAAAAAATTTTCTGGGCAAATAAGAACCCATCAGATCAATATTCTCGTTCCTGCCAAGGTTGCTTATTACACTGACACACAGGAACTGCTCACAGGTTCAGGAATACCAATAAGAGGAGTCAACTTTCCTTCAAGGCAAATGTCTGCCATTTCATTTCTGATTACAAGTACACTATCACAAACTATTTTCAGAGAACTCCAATGTCGGTATACCTAAACCTAGTTACCATCACTGAGTAACCAGTCCTCTTCCATCAGATCTTCCCTTTCATATTAGTAACAATAAAGTAATAGCTTGTTTGTCTGGAATCTAAATGTTCAGCCATTTAGAACAAAGCCAACAACCAGAAGAAATAAAAAGACCTATGTGTAGTTAATATAGTATAAAAACTGTGAACCAAAGCTCATGCACTTTACTCGAAGTCTCCCTCAGCTCTCATTCAGAAACTATTTATTCTTACTTTCTTTATTCTTATTCTAACAAGCTAGATTATTTACTGTTCCAGACCACAAAGGATGGAAATAAGAAATTTGAAAAAGGAAGGAGCTGCTGTTGAACATAAGGAAAGAACCAGAAAAAAGTGGAATTTAATAGGAGAGGGTATTAGAGCAAGGGAGGGGATCCCAATCTGGGAACAAATAAGGTTGCTACTCTGGGCAGTAGGAAAGAGGGGCTGCCTTATTTCTTCTAGGGGCCTAGCATAGTACCTTGCACAGAATAGTTACTTAAAATACACTTCACTGAATTCAATTAGTCAACTATGTCTTCCAAAGAGATAGGTTTTTGCATCAGTTTGTGATCACTGAAAACAGTACAATTTTTCAAATGCGTTAAAACTGCTATCTTCTTGCACCCAGTTTTAGATTTAACTCTTTCATCTGTATCACCTGTACAAAAAGATTTTTTGTGGAATAATTCGATTCCACCCACCCGTGTATCATAATTCGAGTAATATGTGGTTTCTACCTACTGCATTTGTCAGTGTAGCTGTTAAACAATCTCCTTCACATTGCTGTGGATTCCACTCACAAGGTTCTCTACTGCTTGATGTAATAAATGAAACAGAACAGAACAGGAACATCTGGAGAAACATTTTTAGTAAGGGCCTTGCATGGAGCATCTTCCATAAAAAAGATGTAACTGGTTCTCAAAATTAAATTCTTTGTAAAATTATTTTCTTCGCAATTGCTCTTCATGTGTTAATGGTATTTTATAATATATTCTCCTCCTCCTCTTCCATAGTGTTTTATAAGAGAACTTGTGCCCTGAATGAGTACCATCTTTGGCTAGCAGGCCTGTGCACCTGACAAGAAGACTCAGCATTTACTGGCTAAGAAAGATTCTCAATCTGTATCTCACTTCCTCCCACTCCAGTATAAGCAGGTGAGAAGCATGTTTCATGCAACCTCAGGAATCATGCTCATTTGCATTGATCAGCATTCTTAAACTATTCAAAGTTAGTTTTCCTTACAATGCTGTTATCATAATAGACATTGTTTTCCTGGTTCTGCTCACTTTATTCTACGCTAGTTCATAAAAATCTTAACAGGTTTGTTTGAATCCATCCCTTTCCTCATTTCTTATGATGCAACGGCATTCCATTATGTTCATATACCATAATTGATTCAGCCATCCTCTAATTCAAATACTGACCCTTGACTACTCTAAGTGATGGGTACCCACTTTGTTTCTTGTTCTTTGCTAGGATAAAAAGTGCTGCTATAAATGTTTATGTACATATGAGTCCTTTCCCTTTTTTTTATCTCTTTGGGGTATATGCCTAGTATGGCATAGGACACTGCTTGCTCAAAAGATTGACGCAAAGTAAATTTTGGTGAATAGGAACAAACTTCTTTCCAGAATAGCAATACTAACCAATCATACATTAGTGCACCTGTCCTCCTCAACCCCCTAACAATAATAATTTTACCTTTTTTTGTTATCTTGGTGGATCCGATAAGTATAAGGTGGGACTTTGGCATTATTTTATTTTGTATTTCTTTAATTATGAGCGATCTGGAACATTTTTCATGTGTTTACTAATACATCATTTGGATTTGTTTAAAAGACCTGTTCATCTTTTGTTTCAGCATGTTGGGTTGTAACTCCTGCAGTTGCTAACTGACTTCTTTTTCTTCTAATTTGGTGTTTACTTTGGCCTTTGTTCTCACCAGCTGATAATCTGACAGTTGACTATGAAATGAACAATAGCTTTATACCCAGCTGCTTATTATCTGTTAGGATAATAAATTTCCTGATTTTACGATGCTGCTAAGTGTTCTCCATGTGTAGCACCTTCTGATTTCCTGAAGTGTGTGGGATGTACAAGTGTGAGTCTACTGAGTAGTCTACCTGCCTGTGACCTCTTTCCATGTCCATAATCATATTTTCCCACTATTTCTACATAATTGAAGAACTCTGTGATTCTTAGCAGCTTCTGCTCCCCACTTTTAGCCTTTTCCTTATAGTCACCATAGAAGTAAACCTTATACTACTGAAGGCCACTTCATTTTGTGGGTTATTACCAGAAAATCATCACTTTCTAGCAATGAAAGTCAAAGAGGCAAGCTGAAAAATTCATTTCTGTAGAGCTCTCCTCATAAATACCACTAAAAGGAGATTTTTATATAATAATACTAGACAACAAACATTTATTAAATGCCAACTAAGTGCTAAGCATTGTGCTAGGTGCTCAAAACACAAGAAAAGGCAAAAAAAAGAAACACATACACACACATGGAAACACACACGAGACAAGTTCCTACCCTCTAGGATGTCATATTCTAATTGGGGAGGCAACATGTAAATAACTGAAAAGGGGAAGTACAGTGGCTGAAAAAACCAACCTTTGGTGGTCAAACTTCAGATGCCAAGCCTTGTTGTAGCCAAAGCTTCTCCAGTCTGACTGACCATGATAGAACTTCCACTCAGTTGGCCAAGATTTCTAAGATTGAGGAGCACTTCTGCACCTTAATGAAGAATCAGACCCCAAGGATTTGAGCAGAAGATTGTCCAAAAGTAAGTCTCCAAATGCTTTACTTTTTTTTCCCCAAATTTTATTCAATATGAAACATATCTCTGCAGTCTTTATTGAGGAGGCTGACCACGTCCACGACCAAATCCACCTCTAAATTGGAATTCTGTTGCTGACCCAGCCCCAGCCTCAGCCTTCTTGTCAGCACCAGGAGGAGCAGCACTTCCTCTGTATGTGTCTGTCAGCTTCACCCCGAGTAAGTCGGGCAGGTCGCTCACCCTCCAGACCTTTGGGCCTTGGCCTTCCTGTCTCAGGGCGACTTCTTCGGAGGGTGGCAGGCACAATCTCAGGGGGAAGGTGAAGGTAATCCCGGAGATACTGAATGCCCTCGTTGGTGAGGTACCAGTAGAAATGCCTCCATGCAAACTGTTCCTTAACATAGCCACGAGACTTTAGAGACTGCATGGCCTTCATGACATAGAGATTGGGCACATTCTTGTCTGCCAGCTCAGGGTGCTTTGGCATGTGAACATCCTTCTTGGCTACCATTACTCCCTCCTTAAAAAGGAGTTCATAGATGGCAATTCGGTTCTTCTTGGGCATCAACATCTCGGTGGCGGCGGCGACTGCTGCTCTAGATGGAGCCCGGGATAGAAAGGAAAGAGCATGCGCAGCGCGGCGCCTCTTCCCCAAATGCTTTACTTTTATAGGTTTTGATTTGTTCATGAATAATATTCTGGTGCCAGGGGGCAGAGCCAAGATGGTGGCGTAGAAGCAGGAAAACTCCGTGAACTTCCCCCATAATCACCTCAAATACCTATAAAATATGACTCTAAACAAACTTTAGAGTTACAGAACCCACAAAGTGACAGAGAGAAACAAATCTCCTGTTGAAGGCAGCCCAGCAGGCAGACAGGGAGGGTTCACTGCAGTGTGCTGGGAACAAAGGCTAACCCTAGTGAGCCTGAGGTTTTAGGCCCAGGGTGGCGCCAACCAGCAGCGGCTACAGCAGACTTTGTGGGAATGGCTCACCATCACCTGTGGCAGTTTCCAGAAATATCAATCCATAAATGCCAATGAAAAAGTAAAAGGTCAGTGAAGAACTCTGTTGGAACTGGGGGGGGCGGGAATGGAGTGTGGTCTGGCCTCAGCTGCCAGAGTGAGAAACAGAAGAGTGCAGCCGCCTCCAAGTGGCTGTGTCGGAGCTCCTGGCCTGCATACCATAGGGGGACCAGGTGACAGCTGGGGGGGGTGGCGATAATTGTTCTTGCCTTGACCTACCTGAATCTGAATTACTTCCTTGGGTGGAGGTCCTGGGGTAAGTGACCAGTGAGCCAGAGCCTGTGGGGGGCTACAGAGAGGGCACCCAACTAATACCTTTGGCAGCTGAGAAAA
Source organism: Gymnobelideus leadbeateri (assembly GCA_011680675.1). Taxonomy (NCBI): domain Eukaryota; kingdom Metazoa; phylum Chordata; class Mammalia; order Diprotodontia; family Petauridae; genus Gymnobelideus; species Gymnobelideus leadbeateri. The sequence goes on from WOXC01000281.1 coordinate 81,524, forward strand.
CCCCAGTGATTTAGGACAAATCTCTCCTCCCTGGAAGGAGAGTTCTACCGTGGCAAAGAGCTCAAAAGTCAAGTAACTGAGTGGCAACATGAGGAAGCAAAGGAAGCAAATCAAGCACAGCAGTAAAACCTTAGATGCTTATTTTGGGGACAAAAAGGATCAAAGCATGGAACAGGAGGAAGACAACAAAGTCAGAACTCCTGTACCAAAAGCTTCCAAGAAAAATATGAACTCATTATACGCCATGGAGGAACTCAAGAAGGATTTTGAAAATCAAGTAAGAGAAGTAGAGGAAAAATTGGGAAGATAAATGAGAATGATGCAAGAAAATCATGAAAAGCAAGTCAATAACCTGACTGAAGAAAATAACACCTTAAAAATAGACTAACTCAAATGGTAAAAGAGGCCCCAAAAGCTAATGAAGAGAAGAATGCTTTAATAAGCCAAATTTGCCAGATGGAAAAAGAATTTCAAAAGCTCACTAAAGAGAATAATCCCTTCAGAATTAGGTTGGAGTAAATGGAAGCTAATGACTTTATGAGAAATCAATATACTATTAAACAGATCCAAACAAATGAAAAAATAGAAGGCAATGTGAAATATCTCATTGGAAAAACCACTGATCTGGAAAATAATCCAGGAGAGATCATTAAAATATTATTGGACTACCTGAAAGCCACGATCAAAAAAAGAACCTAGAAATCATCCTTTAAGAAATTCTCAAGAAAAATTGCCCTGATATTTTAGAAACAGAGGGCAAAATAGAAATTGAAAGAATTCACTGATCACCTCTTGAAAAAGGTCCCCAGCAGAAAACTCCTAGGAATATTATAGCCGGGTTCTGGAATTCCCAGATCAAGGAGAAAATATTACAAGCAGCCAAGAAAAACAATTTAAATGTTCTGGAAACACAATCATTTAACACAAGATCTAGCAGCTTCTACATTAAGGGATCGAAGTGCTTGGAATATGATATTTCAGAGATCAAAGGAGCTAGGATTAAAACCAAGAATCATGATGGAGCCAAGATGGCAGAAAGAAAGCAATAACTTCACTAAGCTGCTCTGTGAATCCCTTCACTAAACCTTAAAAAGTGAATCTGAACAGATTCTGGAGTGACAGAATCCACTGGAAGATGGAGTGTGGCAGAATCCAGCCCAGGAAACTGCCCAGTGGGTCCGGACAGGGGGAGCAAGGAACTTGTGGGGTCTGTACAGCTCAGACAGGAGAGCAGATGAGCAGACTTCACCAGAGAGAGAAGAAGCCCCAGCCAGCCGATTTACCCATCCCAAGGATGAATCACAGCCAACTCACCAGCATCTCACCAGTGGACAGGAGGAATCATTGGAGCCAGGTAAGAGAGGACTCAGGGGCTCCATCAGAGACAGCAGCTTCTCCTGCGACTATCAGCCCCCAGCCTGGAAGTTTAGAAATTGCCTGCCTGTTTCTTCAGGAGCCAGAATAAAAAGTAGTAGCTTTTTCAAATGGTAGCTCAGATTCTTCCTATATGACTTAGAAAACCCAAAGATAAGTGTCCCACCCAGAGTGAAATCCTAAAATAGTGGAAATAGCCTCGGCTTGGGAGTCATAGAGAAGGGGTGTAACTGAGGCAGCAAGGGGTCTGAAGAGAAGAGGGGGAGGGGCCCCAACAAGCCCCACATCACCTGACCAGCAAAAGCCTGCCTGAGCTGTAGACCAGGGGTATGGAGGCAGAAATTTGAAGTGGCCAGACCACCCTTCCTCCACAGATTACTCTGGGTACATCAGCATACCTCTATGAGACTCCTGCCTTAGCCTCAAACTAGACATCCAGAGGCTACAGCATTCAAAGTCAAGACCAGTCCCTTAGCTCACAGCCTGAGAAATCAAAAAATAGGGAATTCCAATGGGAAGGAAGGAAGCTGAGGAGAAGGGCAAGGCAAGAAAATTGATCCAAGCTTATTATGTAGGTCAAGAATAACCAAACAGAGAGGACAATGTGGACTCTTTACTTACACCTGAGAACAAAGAAGGAAATATGAACTGGTCTCAAGGCCAAATAACATTCTTGGAGGAGCTTAAGAAAGACTTTAAAGACCAAATCAGGAAGGCACTGACCAAACTGGAAAAAAATTTCACTAAAGAAAACAAATCCTTAAAAAGTAAAATTATTGGGGGCGGCTAGGTGGCGCAGTGAGTAGAGCGCCGGCCCTGGAGTCAGAAGGACCTGAGTACGGAGCCGGCCTCAGACACTTAACACACACAAACAGAAACCTAGCCGTGTGACCTTGGGCAAGTTACCTAACCCCAATTGCCCTCCAAAAAGAAAAAAAAAAAGTAAAATTATTGAAGTAATTGGAGAAAATACCTCCCTAACAAAGGATCTTCGAAAAACTAGGCAAAGACTACAATTTGCTAAAAATTAGAATCAGTCAAATTAAAACTCAGAACTCTATGATGCACCAAGAGTCAATCAAACAAAACAAGACGATTGAAAAATTGGAAGAAACTGTAAAATATCTCACAGGAAAAACAACTGATCTAAAGAACAAATCCAGGACAGATAACTTAAGAATTATTGGTCTACCAGAAAGCCATGATGAAAAAAAGCAGCCTGGACAACGTCCTCCAAGAGATTGTCAAAGACAACTGTCCTGAAGTCCTGGAATCAGAAGATAAAATAGTTAGTGAAAGAATTCACCAGACCCCTCCTGAAAGAGATCCCAAATTGAAAACTCCAAGAAATATAGTAGCCAAATTCGAGAATTACAAGATTAAGGAAAAAATTCTGCAAGCAGTCAAAGAGAAATAATTTAAATATTGTGGAACTACAGTTAGGATCACATAGGCCCCAGCAGCTTCTCCATTAAAAGATCAGAGGGACTAGAATTTGATATTTCATTGAGCAAGAGAGCTAGGACTACAACCAAGGATTAGCTACCCGGCAAAACTGAGCATAATCTTTCAGGCAAGGAGATGGTTGTTTAATGAAATAAGGGACGTCCAGACTTTCCAGATGAAAAATCCAGAGCTCAATGGAAATCTGATCTCCAATCACAAGACTCAAGAAAGACATAAAAGGTAAACAAGGAAAACACAGACTCACAAATACATACATGCACACATGCACACTGATGCACACAGGCACATAACCTGGGATGCAACAAGAGCAAAATGTTCACACCCCTATATAAGAAGCTTATAACTGTCAATATTGAAATTTATATGATTACCATGACCTTTAAAAGGGTTATATATAGATAGAGGGTGTTGGTATGAATGAACTAACCTGAAGATTAAAAAAAAATCCTTATTAAGGGGATCAAAGGGATTGTAATGGGAAAAAAGGAAAGTATGAGATAGAAAAAGGTAAAGTATGCCATTCTAAGAGGCATAAAAACACACTATAGTAGAGGGGAAAGAAAGAGGGAGAGGAACATCATTTAAACATTACTCTCCCTGGTTCTGGTTTAAAGAGGGATCAATATAACCAGTTAAGTTTAAGATTCTAATGTGAATAGACAAGAAAATTCATTAAATAGAGGAAAAGGAGGGAGAGGGAGGAAGAGTATTTGAAATTTACTCTCATTGGTTTGGTGTCAAAGGGGGAGTAAAATACTCTGATAAATATAAAAATTTATTGTGTCCTATAGGCAGTAGGAGGGTAAGGGGGGATAAAAAGGAGGAGATGAAAGGGGGGGATCAGAGGGAAGGGAAATAGTAGTAAGGGGAGAGGGTAGGTAAAGAAGAGGGGTCACCGGGTGGGAACACTGAGGGAGGGGGTGGTCTAAAGGGAAAACTTCAGGGAGGGGAAGGGAAAAGGTAGAAACAAAAACATAAGTGGGGGAGGGAATAGGATGGAGGGGAAGAGATAGATAGTCATCATTACTGTGAATGTGAATAGGATGAACTCTCCCATAAAACAGAGGTGGATAGCAGAATGGATTAAAAACCATAATCCTACAATACCCTGTCTACAAGAAACACATTTGAAAAAAAGGGATACCCACAGGGTAAAGGTAAAAGGTTGGAGTAGAATTTATTATGCCTCAGCTAAAGTAAAAAAAAAAAGCTGGGGTAGCAATCATTATCTCAGATAAAGCAAAAGCAAAAATAGATCTAATTAAAAGAGATAAGGAAGGAAACTATATCCTGCTAAAAGGCACTTTCGAGAATGAAACCATATCATTCTTAATATATATGCACCAAGGGGTATAGCATCCAAATTCCTAGAGGAGAAGCTAAAGGAATTAGAGGAAGAAATAGATAGTAAAACTATACTAGTGGGGGTCCTGAATCTCCCCCTGTCTGAACTTGACAAATCTAACCTCAAAATAAACAAGAAAGAAGTTAAGGAGGTAAACAGAATTTTAGAGAGTCTAGATATGATAGATCTCTGGAGAAAACTGAATGAGGATAGAAAGGAATTTACTTTCTTCTCCGTGGTGCATGGTACATACTCAAAAAAAGACCATGTACTAGGGCATAAAAACCTCACAATTCAGTGCAGAAAGGCAGAAATATTAAATGCATCATTCTCAGATCGTGATGCAATAAACATCATATGCAATAAAGGGCCATGGAAAGATAGACTAAAAATTAATTGGAAATTAAACAATTTAATGCTAAAGAATGAGTGGATCAAACAAGAAATTATAGGAACAATCAGTAATTTCATTCAAGAGAATGATAATAATGAGACAACATACCAAAATTTGTGGGATGCACTAAAGGCAGTTCTCAGGGGAAGTTTTATATCACTGAGTGCATACATGAATAAATTAGAGAGAAGGGAGGTCAATGAATTGGACATGCAATTGAAACAGTTAGATAAAGAACAAATTGAAAATCCCCAATTTAGTACTAAATTAGAAATATTGAAAACCAAAGGAGAGATTAGTAAAATTGAAATTAAGAAAACTATTGAATTAATAAATAAAACTAAGAGCTGGTTTTATGAAAAAATCAACAAAATTGATAGTCCCTTAGTCAAAGAAATCAAACAAGCCATCAGTGAACTCCCTAGGAAAACAGCCCCAGGGCCAGATGGATTTACTAGTGAATTCTATCAAACATTTAAAGAACAATTGATTCCAATACTCTACAAACTATTTGGGAAAATTTGTGAAGAAGGAGTTCTACCAAATCCTTTCTATGACACAAATATGGTACTGATACCTAAATCAGGAAGAGATAAAATGTAGAAAGAAAATTATAGACCAATTTCCCTCACGAATTTAAATGCAAAAAATTTTAAATAAAATATAAGCTAAAAGAATCCAGCAAATTATCAGAAGAACACTACACTTTGATCAGGTAGGATTTATTCCAGGAATGCAAGGATGGTTTAATATTAGGAAAACCATCAGTACAAATGATCATATCAATGATAAAACTAGCAGAAACCACATGATTATCTCAAATGATGCAGAAAAGGCTTTTGACAAAGTACAATATCCATTCCTATTAAAAACACTAGAAAGTACAGAATTAAACGGAGCCTTCCTTAAAATAGTAGATAGCATCTATCTAAATCCAACAGCAAATATCATATACAATGGGGATAAACTAGAAGCATTTGCAATAAGATCAAGAGTGAAATAAGGGTGTTCACTATCACCCCTTTTATTCAATCTGGTACTAGAAACACAGCAGTAGCAATTGGAGAAGAAAAAGAAACCAAAGGAATCAAATTAGGCAAAGAAGAGACCAAGCTATCAACTCTTTGCAGATGATATGATGATATACTTAGAGAATCCCAGAGAATCAAGTAAAAAGCTACTTGAGACAATAAATAAATTTGGCAAAGTTGCAGGATATAAAATAAACCCACATAAATCCTCAGCATTCCTGTATAACTCTAAAGAAATTCAACAGCAAGACATAGAAAGAGAAATCCCATTTAAAGTTACCATAGACATTATAAAATATTTGGGAATCTACCTGCCAAAACAAACTCAGGACTTATGTGATCACAACTATAAAACACTTCTGAAGACACAAATAAAGTCAAATCCAACTAATTGGAAAAATATCAATTGCTTGTGGCTGGGTGGAGCTAATATAATAAAAATGACAATTTTACCCAAACTAAATTATATATTTAGTGCCATTCCAATCAATTTACCAAAAGACTACTTTATAGAGTTAGAGAAAATAGTAACAAGATTTATTTGGAAGAAAAAACGGTCTATAATATCAAGGGAATTAATGAAAAGAAATGCTAGGGAAGGTGGACTAGTTATACCAGATTTTAATCTGTATTATACAGTATCAGTCATCAAAACTACTTGGTACTGGCTAAGGAATACAGTAGTGGAACAATGGAATAGATTGGGCACAGGAGATCCAGCAATTAATGAGTATAGTAATCTATTGTTTGATAAACCCAAAGACCCCAGTTTTGGGATAAGAACACACTATTTGACAAAAACTGCTGGGAAAACTGGAATATAGTATGGCAGAAACTGGGCATAGACCATTATCTAACACCATATACCAAAATCAAGTCTAAATGGGTGCAAGATCTAGGTATAAAGGATGATACTCTAAGCAATCTGGGAAATCAAGGAAGAGTTTACCTGACAGATTTGTGGAAAGGCGAAGTCTTTAGGACCAAACAAGAATTAGAAAGCACTATAAAATGCAAAATGGGTAATTTTTATTACATGAAATTGAAAAGCTTCTGTACAAACAAAGCCAATGTAACCAAGATCAAGAGGGAGGTGGGAAATTGGGAAAGGATTTTTACAATCTATGTCTCTGATAAAGGATTCATTTCTAAAATATACAGAGAACTGAGTCAAATCTATAAGAATACAAGTCATTCCCCAATTGATAAATGGTCAAAGGATATGAACAGGCAATTTTCAGAGAAAGAAATTAAAGATATATATATATATATATATATATATATATATATAGAGAGAGAGAGAGAGAGAGAGAGAGAGAGAGAGAGAGAGAGATACATACACATATGAAGAAATGCTCTAAATCACTATTGATTAGAGAAATGCAAATCAAAGCAACTCTGAGGTACCACATCTCACCAGTCAGATTGGCTAAGATGACAAAACAGGAAAATGACGAATGCTGGAGAAGATGTGGGCAAATTGGAACACTAATGCATTGCTGATGGAGTTGTGAACTGATCCAACCATTCTTGAGAGCAATTGGGAATTATGCTCAAAGGGCTATACATAATTTCATATCGTTTGACCCAGTAATACCACTTGTAGGTTTATATCTCAAAGAGATCATAGAAGTGGGAAGAAGACCCATTATGTACAAAAACATTTATAGCAGCTCTTTTTGTGGTAGCAAAGAACTAGAAATTAAGGGGATGCCCATCAATTGGGGAATGGCTAAACAAGTTGTGGTATATGCTTGTAATGGAATACTATTGTGCTGTAAGAAAGGAGGAGCAGATGGACTTCACATTTACCTGGAGAGGCTTTTATGAACTGATGCTGAATGAAAAGAGTAGAACCAGGAGAAATTTGCATACAATCACAGACACAACATATGTGTGATGACAAACTCTGACAGACTGGACTCCTCTCAGCAATGCAGTGATATAAGTCAATCCCAAAAGACTCATGATGGAGAGAGATGTCTACATCCAGAGAAAGAACTAGAAAGAACTGAGTTTGAATCCTGATTGAAGCAAACTACTTGATCTTTTTCTTTTCATGGTTTGGTTTTATTTCCTCTTTACCATTTTTCATTCTATCTAGTACAATCTGCCTTTGTAACCTGACTAATGTCTAATGTGAAAGTATTTGCAGATCCTGTACTGGATTATATACCATCATGGGTGATGGGGGGGAGGGAGGGAAGGAAAATTTGAAACTCAAGGAACTATGGAATTGAGTCTTGTAAACTAAAAATAAACAAATTAATTATAATAATAATAATAAAGAAGAAGAATCACCTACCCAGCAAAACTAAGTATAATGTTTCAGGGGGAAATATGGTTATTCAATGAAATAGGGGACTTTCAAGTATTCTTGACGAAAAAACCAGAGTTGAATAGAAAATCTGACATTCCAATACAAGAAGCAAGAGAAGCATGAGACGGTAAACAGACAAAAGAAATCATAAGGAACTTATCAAAGTTGAACTATTTATATTCCTATATGGAAAAATGATCATTGTAACTTATGAAATTTTCTCAGTATGAGAGTAGTTAAAGGGAATATAAATGTGTGTATATATACATATGTAATATACAGACATATACATGTTTATATAAAAGGATATATGTGTTTATGGATACATATGTGAGTGTACGTATGTGTGTACACGTATACAAAGAGGGCAAAGGATCAATTGAATAGGAAGGGATGATATTTAAAAGGTGAAACTGAGAGGTGAGAGAGGGATATAATGAGAGGAGATGGGGAGAAACAGAATGGGGTAAACTATCTCATATAAAAGAGGTAAGGGAAAATGGTTACAATGGAGGGGAAGAACAGGAAGACAAAAGGGAATGGGTCAATCTTACTCTCATTGAATTTGGCTTAAGGAGGGAATGACATATATACTAAACTGGATATCTAGCCCTATAGGAGAGTAGCGGAGAAGGCTATGAGAGGGGGGATTATGGAGGGGAGGGGAGGTTGCAGGGGAGGGTAGTTAAAAGCGCATACTTTTGAAAAGAGACAGAGTCAAAGTAGAAAACAGAACAAGTAAGGGGCTGGATAGAATCGAAGGAAATATAGTCAGTCTCTCACAATATATCTACTATGGAAATGTTTTGCATAGTTACACATGTACAATCTCTTTTGAATTGCTTATCTTCCTAGTTAGGGTGGGTGATGAGGGAGAAAGGAAAAGAATATGGAATTCAACATTTTAAAAAATTATTTTTTTTACATGAAACTGGGAAATAAGATATACAGGCACTGGGGCATGGAGATGCATTTTGCCCAATGGAAACTCAGAAGGGGCTGGGGGAGGATATAGGAGGGAGCAGATTGGGGGAGAGGGAATACAGTGGGATCGCTATTTTGGGGTGGTGGGTAGAGGAAGGACAGGGAGAAAATTTGTAACTCAAAATCTTGTGGAAATGAATGCTGTAAACTAAAAATAAACATAAAGTAAAAAAAAAGATTCTGCTGCAAAATTGTATTTCCTTGCTTACTAATGTTTTGTTATTTACTATGACAAAAATTTCTAGAATGCATGGGCTGGATTTATGGATATAAAAAACAATCAATGCCCAGAAATCAAACTTTTCACCTTAGAATCATGCATATTTTACAACAAAGTATACGAGAATGAAAGACAGGTGCACAGCACAAATATTTTCTTATGACTATGAATACCTTCCATATTTTAATGCTTGAAAAAGATTTGTTTTCTCCAGTGACGGTACTGCCTCTATAAATGCATATTACAGTCCTTCTCTACCTTAATGTAGATGGTTTCATGAGTGATCACCAGCTGTTGGTGAGCCTTTCAGTGGTAAGCATCGCTGCACAAAGCCTGTTCCTGGATAAGAGTCCACTGACAATGGTTGTTGTTGAGTCATTTCAGTTGTTTCCAACTCTTCCTGACCGCATTTGGGGTTTTATTTGCAAACATACTTGCATAGTCTGCAATTTCTTTCTCTAACTCATCTGACAGATAAGGAAACTGAGGCAAACAGGGTGAAGTGACTTGCCAGAGTCACACAGCTGCTATGTGTCTTGGGGGGTAATCGCTCCTGCTTTAACCTCCCTGGATCCGGACTGTGATCTGTGGGGGAGGTCTGGGGTGGGTTTCCAGCTTGCCAGAAATGGAATTTGTCCCCCAACACGTTTGGGACGAAAGTTCCCCTGTCTGGAGGCCCAGCCATACAGTGGCAACAAGCCCAAAAGTCAAGTAATTAAGTGGCAACATGCCAAGGCAAAGGAAACAAATTAAACAGAAAAATGCAACCTTAGACTCCTACTTTGGGAGCAAAGAGGACTGAAGCATAGAACAGGAGGAGGGCTGTGAGGTCAGAAACCCTGCTCCAAAAGCCCCAAAGGAAAACATGAGCGAGTTACAGGCCATAGAGGACCTTAAGAAGGACTTTAAAAATGAAATAAGAGGAGTGGAGGAAAAATTGGGAAGAGAAATGAGAAGTACTCAGGAAAAGTATGAAATGAGGGTCAACAGCCTGACTGAGGAAAACAACACCTTAAAAATAGACTAACTCAAATGGCAAAGGAGGCCCAAAAGGGCAATGAGGAGAAGAATGCCTTAAAAAGTCGAATTTGCCAGATGGAAAAAGAATCTCAAAAGTTCACTGAGAAGATTCATTCCTTCAGAGTTAGACTGGAGCAAACGGAAGCTAATGACTTTATGAGAAATCAAGATGCTGTTAAACAGATCCAAACAAATGAAAGAATAGAAGGCAATGTGAAATATCTCATGGGAAAAACCACTGACCTGGAAAATAGATCCAGGAGAGACAATTTAAAAATTATTGGACTACCTGAAAGCCATGATCAAAGAAAGAACCTAGAAATCACCCTTCAAGAAATTCTCAAGGAAAAGTGCCCTGATGTTTTAGATCCAGAGGGCAAAATAGAGGTTGAAAGAATCCACTGATCACCTCCTGAAAAAGATCCCAAAAAGAAAACTCCCAGGAATATTATAGCCAGGTTCCAGAATCCCCAGATCAAGGAGAAAATACTCCAAGCAGCCAGGAAGAAACAATTTCAATATTGTGGAAACACAATCAGAATAGCCCAGGACCTGGCAGCTTCTACACTGAGGGATCGAAGGGCATGGAATATGATATTCCAGAGGGCAAAAGAACTGGGAATGAACCCAAGGGTCACCTACCCAGCAAAACTGAGTATTTTGTTTCAGGGGAAAATATGGTCATTCAGTGGAATAGAGGACTTTCAAGCATTCTTGAGGAAAAAACCAGAGTTGAATAGAATATTTGACATCCAGACGCAAGAAGCAAGAGATGCCTGAGAAGGTAATCAGGGAAAAGAAATCAAAAGGAACTTATCAAAGTTGAACTATTTACATTCCTATATGGAAAAAACAATAACTGTGACTGATGAAACCTTTCTCAGTATGAAAATAATGGAAGAAGGGTGTATGGTCATATGAATACATATGTGAATGGGTGTATATATGTTTACAGTTACATATGGATAGAGGGCATAGGTTGAATTTGTTGGGAAGGGAGAATACTCAAGGGGTGAAATTATGAGGTGAGAGAGGAAAGTGGCAAGAGGAGATGGGGAGAGACAGGGTAGGGTAAACTATCTCATGTGGAAGAAGCAAGGGGAAGTGGCTGCAAGGGAGGGGAAGAATAGGAAGGCAAAAAGGCAAAACCACATTCTCATTGAATTTGGTTCAGGGAGAGAATGACATACATACTAAATGGGATATCTCAACCTGCAGCAGAATAGGGGAAGGGGATGAGAGGAAGGATGATGGATGGGAGGGCATTCTTGGGGGAAGGGGAGGTTGGAAGTACCCACTATAGAAGAGGGACAGGATCAAGTAGGAAATGGACCAGGTGGGGGGGGTGGGATGGGTGGGAGGATATTATAAGCAGCCTTGTACAAAATATCTACTATGGTAATGTTTTGCATAGCTAGACATGTACAACATATATTGAATTACTTATCTTCCCAGAGGGAATGGGTGACAAGGGAGGAAGGGAATGGATCTGAAATTCGAGGTCTTAAAATTAAATGTTTCAAATATATATAAATACTATTATTAATACTCTTTTGCTTGTAATTGGGAGATAAGATGTGCAGGCTTTGGGGCACAGAGATTCACCTTCCTCTAATGGAAAAGTCGAAGGGGGTATGGGAGAAGATATGGAAGAGAGCAGATTGGAGGAAGCGATATCTTGTGGGACTGCTATTCTGGGAGGGTGGGTAGGGGAAAAACAGGGGGGGGAATAATTGTAACTCAAAATCTGGCAGAAATGAATGATGTGAAATGGAAGTTAATAAAGCATTTGTTTAAAAAAAGAGTTCGTAAGAGTGTTAATATCTAAGTCATTTGTTTCATTGCAACCCCAAATGGAAATAAATGGATGTCTATCACAGTAATGAAGGATACATGGTACAATAGTAAGCCTTGCTTCTAAGGAAAAGTTAGAATCACAAAAGCTGAGCTGTCTGAGTTTACCTGAATGAAATTAACTGAATAAGATCCTGGGCAAGAAGGCAGTGACTTAAGTCGAATGTGTAGGCACTACAGGTTTAATAGCTAGAAGTTTGAGGAAGAGACAGACAAGGCAGAATGCAAAGATAAGATGAAGAGGACAATGGACCACAAGTCACATGGCTTCATTTAAACTCTTGGTTCCATCAGTTAAAAGCAACATGATTTCAGACAAGTCACCTGCCCTTTCTGAACCATATCTATATAGTAACATCTCATTGATGGTATGACTGATTAGTGCCAATCCATGGAGCATGTGCAAATATTCCCAACCTGCTTCCAGCTCATTACATGAAAATTCAGGGGGACCCTATTTCTGGCCAAGTGCAGAGGCTTGCACTGTGTGATGATGAAAAGTTACCTAATCGGCACCTGAGCTAGAGCTCAGTGCATATACAAAGAGGGTAATCCACTCCCTCCATTTGCTTTCTTGCTTTTGGCTCTGAAGAGTAAGGACTGATTGAAGCTGCCTCCCAAAAGCCCAAAGGGGCAAGAACTGATGGCCCTTAGTTTCCCACCCAGCTGCAGCAGTCATGAGCACACAGCTATCTTTTCTTTTGTGTTTGTCATTTGATGATCTTAGAGGGATAAGAGTGCCAACAGGGACATGTCCTGAACATTTTGTAAGTTCAGAAGATCTGGAGGTTCCCTTGGGGGTTGCGGCTGAATGGAGGCAGTAGCTGGATTCAGGAGAAGCCGTAGGAACAGAAACACGCTAAGGACAGATGGATGCAGAAAGTGGGTCACTAGAGGAAAGCAGCACCTCCAAGGAGTAGAACACCATGTGGCAGGGAGAAGAATTTGCCATGAATTCAACAAAGAAGCCAATTCAGAAGGTCCCAACCCAGCAGAGGGCTATATCTAAAGGAGGCTGTGGGAGGACTCCATGAAGGAATAAACACCTTCCAGTACCAAGAATTGTGAGTTATTCCTTTGCAATGTTTCCTACACATGCCCCTCACTGCCATTAAAGAAGAAAGAGAAGGATGTGAGAGTCATTATGAGCATAGATCAGGAGCTGCTTCAGCATCAGTAAGACTGTGTTCAAGTGCCACCTTTGATCCTTATGAACTGTGACCCCAGGCAAGTGAGCCCATCCAACTCTTCTAGACCCCAAATTGCAGAGCACAGTTGCTCTATATTAGTAGAAGGAGTTTCTTTGCCTTTTCAATTTGTTTTATTCTGAATAAATAACAAAAATAAGATAAAGAAATAGAGCGTTTTCATATACAAAATAGGACAGAAAAGGTAGATTATTTGTGAAATCACAAATGTGTATTACATAGAGTGCTTTTAAAATATATCATGAATCCAACACGTTCTTTTTTAAGCTATTCTACTTGTCTATGTTTCAGTAGAAAAAGAATTTATTCACCAGGGATCCGTATCCCAGTGAAATCAGAAGCCCTATCAATAATAATAGTAGCTCACATTTGCAGAGTACTTTAAGGTTTGCCGAATTCCCAGTATACATTATCCCATTTGAGCTTCAGAATAATGCTGTAAATAGGGCACTATGGGCATTATCCCCATCCCTAAGGAAAATGGGACTTAGGTAGTGAGTGACTTGTCCATCATTATATAACTAATTGGCGTCAGGGACTGAATTTGGGGTATCTTGCAGTTTTAAGAGTCTTTCATTCCATTCATCTGGTATAGGTAGACAGTGTAAATGTTAAATCTATTATGCCCTCTTTAGCCAGAAACAGAAGGTCCCTCATATTTTGTTGTCATTCTCCCATTTTTCTTCTGTCTTATACTGCTGCCCTCAATATGTTCTATTCTCAAAACAGGGTTTCTCCCATTCCTGAGCCTGGCTTACACTGTGTTTCTCTCGGCCAGAAGTACCCAATTTTTCCCTGTTGACTTACTGTCAACCTTCTAAAGAGCAACTCAAATGCTGCCTTTTCTGGGACATCTTCCATCTCAAGTACTCCTAGAGCCCTTTGTTTTGTAGTTATAATGCACTTATTATTTATAGATATTTGTTTATAATTATTTATTATAATTCTTCATGTCACAGTCCTCTATCAGGCTATGAACTTCATGAGGGCAGTGTCTATGTCTTAGCTAAACATTATACCTAGCACTGCATCTTCCACACAGTGGGCACTGAATGCATGGATGAATGTATGAATGATTGTTCTACCTTATTATTATACAAGCTAATATTTGTAAAGTGCCACATAGCAGGTGCTTAACATATGCTTGTTTTCTTCCTCCTTCCCCTCATTAAAGTCCATAAAGATACTGGGCAAATAATATTATAAATCTGTGAAAAGTCTGTACCACTGGATCTATTGTGACGTAACTTTACTTCCACTCTGTACAATTATTTGGGGAGTCAGGTAGAGGAGGCCAGGAAATCTTTGGTGATATCTCAACTCAACGTATCTAGTATTTATGGATATGGGTATACAATGACAAATAAGTTTTATGTAATTTGACAAGTGGATGTCAATATAGATATTGTCTACCTTACACATCTGTAAACCATTTTGGGAGTCCTTAAGCTCTTTACTATCAGAGAAGGCTTTAATGTGACCATTCCATGTTGAGATGGGTGTAATTAAGCTTAGATGTATTTCTTTCCAACTTTCACTCACTGGTCCTTCCTTTGCCGTCATAGACCAAAGAGGACAAGTTTCATTCCTCACCACACGACAGACTTTCAAATACTTGAATTTTAGCACTCAGTTTCCCCAAGTCCTCTCTTCTTCAGGTTAAGCATCCCCATCATTCTATAGAAGGATCTGAAGTTTATTCACCATACTAGTTGTGCTACAATTTGTTAATGCCCTTCCTAAAATGTAGGATTCCAAATTGAACACAGTTCCCCAGATGTGGTCTGGCCAGGGAAGGGTAAAAGGTAACTGATGTTTTCCTCCTCATTCCTAGAAGCTCTACCTCTCTTACTGCAACCAAAGACTGAATGAGCTTTGGTGAAAGTGATATCACACCAACTGCTATTGAGCTATCTTGTATTTGAAGAGTCAATTTTTAATCCACGTTAGACTTTATATTTATTCCTATGAAATGTGATCTTGGTCAATTAATCCCAGTGCTGTAGCCTGTTGAGATCATTTTCAACCCTCACTCTGTCAAAGAACGTAGTCTCTTTCCCTCCAAGCCTTGTAACATCTACAAGCTTGCTAAGCATGTTATCTTAACTCTTCTCTCAATCCTTGATAAAAAAGGAACAGAGGACCAACCACAGATACCTAGTGAACTCTACTGAAGACCTCCTTCCAAGCAGACATCATTCTATCAACAAGGATTGATGAAGTACCTACTATATGCCAGGCCCTGTCCTAACTGCTAGGGATATAAAAGAGGCAAAAGATCATTAATGACTATTCTTGGGATCTAGAAACTCAACCAGTTCTGAATCTAGCTCATTATATTATTCTGCGGCCAACATCAGTTCATCTTTTCCTCAAGAACAACATGACAGTCTTTCTCAAACGCTTTCCTAAAATCTAGCAAACTGTATACGCAACATTTTGATAATCCTCTCTAAAAAAGAAAGCAAGTTTAGCATAATATGACCTATCTTTGATGTAGCCATGTTGGGTCTCTGTAAACAATGCTTCCCTTTCTACATGTTGAATAACTACTTTCTTTATAAGGTAATAAGTAAAAAGGTGGAATTGAACTCCAGGTGCCTTTACCTTTGAAACCAGTGTTCATTCCATCACATAATGCTAAAAGAAGTGGATAGTTAATTCCACGATAGTAAACCAATAGGGAAAGGATCAAAGAGAAGATAATAATTGGAACCAAGCTCTACATAATGGCACAGCAGGTGTCCTGGGAGCATACACACTCATCTTAGGGGCTGGAAGAATGGCAAAAGCTTAAAAGAGATTCTCAGATCAATTAGGAAACATATTCATGATTAAAATAGATCCAAAGTCCATAATCCATTTAAAAATAACTACTGTTACAAATCAAGGTAAAATACAAAGCAAATAATGAGTTTCCTATCGTTCTTTAAATTTTTAAGAATATTATATTCCTTATCTGTAAGTCCATGTTCATTTTGTTCTACATTGAAGTCTTCCTCTGACACCATAAATGACTCTGTTACACTTTAATTGTTAGAAAAATTTCCCTATAACCAGCCTAAATCAGCATCTTCTTATTTTCCTACCTTCTCTCCCACTTGTCCTTTCTGGAGTCAATAAAAACAAGTCTAATCTCTGTGTTACCTGTAAGAGCCCCCCCGCCCCCAAGTCTTCTCTTCTCAAAACTAACCATTCCTACTTTCTTTAAATAATAACCCTATGACATGAAATCAAGGTCCTTCACCAATCTAGTTGCCTACTGATGATAACTCTTTAACTTATTAATTTCTCTCCTAAACCACAGCACCCATAAATGAATACAATGCTACAGAAATGATCTGAAAAAGACAGACCATGGCAGATCTATTAAGTCCTTCAAAATACTATCTAAAATTATACTAGGTTTTTGCAGTTCTCCTTGGGGTCTGCTCCTTTAATCAAAGTCATGTGCTCTGCACTAAGCTGAACTGCAGTGGTTTCAGATAAGGCTGCAAAGTGCACAAATTGTATGGAAATGAAATGATCTTGAGATAACTAAATGATTTTTGCCTGTTTTGGCTTGAACTATATGTCATTTCTGTCTCTAGAACCAATGGCCAATCATTACTTCCCATTTGTCTATTTCCTCCATTACTGTTTGGGTTTTATGCCAATATGATTGAGAAAGCATGGTATGCTGGGGAATTTTCAAGCCCTTTCTTGATAATATATTCATATAAGAAGAAGAGCAGATACTTTATAATTTTCTTAATGAATTATTTAAGATGATAGGCATTTAGAGAAATTATCCAGAAAAAGAAAAGCTTCCTGGGATTTTATCCTTCTTTTAAACTTATCTCCTCACTGCTACAGCTTGATTGGTTAAAATGAACCAGATATAAGAGAGACCATTTCTAAAGGAAGAAAAATCCCCTTCTAGCATCCTTTCTGCAAAGACCAGCAGACCCAAATGGCAAATTTGCACTGTTGAAGTATGTGATTTGTGGGGAAGAATATGCATTAATGGTGGAATGGATTAGAGAGCCAAATCAGTCTTTTTTCTCTTACTTCTAAAATTCTCTAGTCAGGCACTGATGTTTAACAGTACTGGCCCGTTCAACAGAAAATCTTGACTCCAAGAAATCTAAACACTGGGAAAAGCAGAGTGAGACTTCTGCCCATTTGGAGGGAAGGAGACAAAGGCTCTATAAAAAGTCACAAGGCTATCAGAGCCTAAATATTTAGTTCCTGATTTCTCCATCTCTCCCAGGAAAGGATATATTTTAGATTCATTCTATGTGACAATGCTGTTCCTATTTAATAGTGCCAAAAAAGAGACTAGATATATCCATACGAATCTTATATTAGAAATAGTACACACAGGATAGTGGTATCATGGTTAATGATACTTAATTAAAAACTAGAAGAAATCTCACTAATTGCCTAATCATAAATTACATATCTAGAGTTGAAAGAGGCATTAAAGACCATCTATTTCACCCTGCCATTTGACAGATGAGGAAACTGAATCCTAGAAAAGTGAAGTGACTTCCCCAGGTCACAAAGTTTACTGAGTGGATGAAAACATACCTGATAGTAATAGTTCTACACTAATCCAGGCAAGTCCTGACTTCTAGCCCACTATTCTTTCTATAATATCATAGGATCTCTCCATCAGAGTTAGCTCCATCACTTTAATTATTTTTTTCTGTTGCAAAACTTAAGGGACATATACTTAAGTTAAGAAAGATCTTTCACTCAAGAAAAGACACAGTGACATTCTAAAGAGTTGGCATACCTTTGCCCTTCTTCATTTCTTATCCTGAAACTGTGTTTTCCCGCATGTCTTTCAGCATCCTCACCTGACTCTATAGACACATTGAAATCATTGAGTATTAATGTATATGTTGACTTGGGGGCATCTTGAGAAGTCCCTCACAGATTTTTCTCATCCACTTTTTCTCTGCAATAAACTGCAATGCATATCTTCTGATTAGCACCATGGATATCTTTTTTGCTTATGCTCATCATGGGCACTGCCATCTGAGATGACCAAGAGGTGTCAGGAGTATCTGCCATTGCCTTTTGGTATAGGCTAACACCAATACTGCCAGCGTTTTAAAATTTTCCTCTCCACGGATAATTTGTGAGCCATTCTTTCATTTAGGTAAAAATTCCTTTCATCTTCTAGTTCCACACAGAACAAGACAATTAGCATTAATGTGGTTCATTTCCCAGGTTGCCATTCACATATTTACTCAGTTGGTCATTGGACGAGGATTTCACATTTCAAATCCCAACAGTTAAATAAAGGTGCATAGACAGACTAAAACCTTTGTGATTTCAGGAACAGTATGGTATAGTGGATAGAGCAGTGAATTTTGATTCAAAACCATGCCTCCAATACTCAGTGACTTTGTGATGCTATGTAAATCACTTTCCCACATAGGACCTCAATTTCCTTTTCTGTAAAAATGAACAGTTTGGACTCACTGACTGTTGAAGTCCCTTCTAGCTCTAAGTCTACTATGCAAAAATCCTAGAACCTTCTGTATCTTTTTCCAAAGTTCCATCTATATCATGTTGTCACCCAAGAAGGACTTGGTACCTAAGGCCCAAGTCAACAAAACAAGGAGCCAAATAACTTTGTCTTACAGATCTTATTGCTATTCATGTGGCATTTGGATAAGGATTTTTTCTTTGAACATGAAAACACCTGCCCTTCATGATGTGTTCCATGTGGAGTAGCAGTCTAGAGAAACAATTTGATATAGTGGGGAAAGCACTGGAGTTAAGAAGTCTGAAGAACTCTCTCATTAACTACTGATGTGACCTTTGTCAGGCCACTTCTCTACGTCTCACTTTCTGCATCTATAAAATAAGTGTATTCACCTAAAAGAAGTAGCTATGGTTAGACAGCAGTTGTTACAAAAGAAGCACAAAGGTTCTAGTGGACAAGCACAACAGGTGTCAGCAGCATGATGCAGAAGCCAACAATGCTAATGAGCTAATAGGCTGTATTAACAGGGCCATAGCTTCCAAGAATTAAAAGGTGATCATTGCTTCAGACTTTGAGCTCATATGACTTGGAGTATTGTGGTCTCTTCTGGGCATCCTGGTTTAAGGACATTGATCAACTGGTGAGCATCCAGAGAAGGTAAGTGATGGTGAAGGGCCTTGAGGACTTGGGGCATTTTGACCTGGAAAAAAGAAGACTCAGGGAGCAATGTTCAAATATCTGAAGGCCTGTAATGTGAAGAAGGGATTAGAGTTGTTATGTTTGGATCCAGCAGGCAGAACCAGGAGCAAAGAGTAGGTGTTACACAGAAGGAAGTTTATGTTGCAGGTCAGGAACAACTTCCTAAGCATGAGAGCTTTCCCAAAGGGGAAGGGGCTGCCAAAACAGGTAGTACGGCCCCCTGTTCCCATACCGCCACCACACACCCCACCCCCGCCCAGTGCACTATTGGTGAAGTTGTCATCTGAGATTGTGCAAGGTGACTAAAGTGTCCCTATCATTTGATCCAAGATAAGAACAAAAATCTGAAATAAGCAAAATATTCAAAACAGAATAGGCCTATTCTCATGACAGAGAAATGGAGACTATGAGGACAGAGGGTTATATACACTGTCAGACAGAATTACCCTGTTGGATGTTTTGGTTCAATTGTCTCCCTTTGTTACAAGGAAGGGCTCAATTTTGTGGGGAGGAGGAATAGGGATTCCCAGAAGTGATTGTAATGAAGAGACAGAAGGTATAGATAAAAATCATTTTAAGGGATCTTATTTTTCTTGCCTCAATACATATTCCTTTATATCTCTTTCCTTGATCTCTCTCCTAAGGTTTATAAATAAGGAATTTTAAAATCTCATTCCTCCCAGTAAAAAGTACAGTATTATGAATTTGTAGTGGTACACCAGAACTGCCAAGAATATTTTTAACCTTAAAGTACTATATAAATATGATTTCTCTTTATTATTAAAGCTGATTAGTAAAATGATGAATAATGGAGCTTTAACTATATTTTAATTCAGGCTTATTTTTATAGTAGGTAAGTTGGAATTATCCACTGATTGACTCATTCATCTATGCAATGTCCTTTGAGCATATACTATAATGACAGGCACTGTGCTGAGTCCTGGGAAAAGTATAAAGATGAATAAAAGGAGGCTATCAATTGGTTGGGGAATAAGACATACACAAAGAACTAATGCAAAATAGAATGTGATATGTCATTAGAGTATTCAGAAAGCTAGTGTTAAGCTACAGATGGTGGCATCAACAAAAGTTTCTTGGGGAAGGTAGCATCTATGTTGGGCCCTGGAGGATGGGAAAAATATCAACGAGTATGTGTGGTGAACAAAACACGCCATCTCCCAAGTCCAGGCATTTGAAGTGGCTGCCTCCCATGCCTGGAACTTTCTTCCTCCTCATCTCTGCCTCCTGGCTCACCTGGCCTCCTTCAAGTTCCAGCTAAAATCGAACCTTCTATAGGAAACTGTGCCTAATTTCCTTAATTCTAGTGTCTTCCCTCTACTGCCCATCTCCAATTCATCTTTGTCTTTAGAGCTTGCCTGTACATAGTTGTCTGCATGCTGTCTCCCCCGTTAGACAGTGAGCTCCTTGAGAGCAGAGACTTTCTTTTGTGTTTCTCTGTATCCCCCGGGCTTAGCACAGTGCCTGGCACATACTTAGAATTTAATATATGTTTACTAACTGACAAGGGGATGGGGTGGATGTGAGCAAAAACACGGGACATGCTCAGACTCATCTGGTTGGCCTAAACAATGGAGTACATAAATGGAGGCAGTATGAAAGAAGGCTGGAAAAGTAAATGGGAGCCAGATGGGAAAGGAGTCCATGGTGGAGCAAGGCTAAGGGATCTGGGCTTTAATCTAAAGGCAATGAGGAGCCACTGAAAACTGGAGATCAGGAAAGAGATCAAAGCTGGACTTTTAGAAGAACAACCTGGCAATGAAAGTGAGTGGAGTTGGCAGAGACTCGAGGCAGGAAGGCTAGCTAAAAAGCTATTACAGCAGCCTCACTTTAAATGAATACAGAAAAGTTAGAATGCAAATACCTTGACCAGGGTATCTTAAGGCTCTTTGTAATTCAGAAACAGTCAATTCTAAACTCTTTAAGATGTGATTTTTTCCATGGGTTATTAGAACGTGTCACCAGCATGTTAGAACTTTGCTTTAAGGTATTGTTGAAAATGGAAAGGAAACGAGAGAAAGAATGTGCGCTCTTTCTTGAAGCTTTATTCACTAGGATACCCCTGAAGTGACTTAACAAAAGAGCTAAAAATCCACTTAGCCTGAACAAAGCCCAGCTCAGCCAGGACCAGTACGATCTTGAGGAAATAATTTTCCCTCCCAAAGCCTCATTTTCCTCATCTGTAAAATAAGTGGTCAGATTAGATGAGCTTCAATGCCCCAGCCAGCTCAGAATCTATGACCCTTACCTATGATCTGAATGACAAGAAAACTATTTGTCCATGGAGAGTGGGTAGAGAGAAGCATTTGTACCTGGAAAATTCCCTTTGAAATGGTGAAAGGTTCTTCTAGTCTTTTCACTCCAAAAGTGGATTAATGCTAAATGATAACTGACATGGAATAAAAAAAAAATAAGTCAGACCAACCAGGAGCTCTGAGAAATCAAACAGGACTTCTGAAGAAAGTTGTATAAACAAACTTTTAGAAAGGAAGAAATTCATTGTTCCTTTTAAAAGTGAAAAAAATAATCAGAGCTCAAAAAGCATATGAGTGACATGTTCTACTGACCTGTAAAAAAATCTTAAGAATGAGTTTAGAATTTTTTGAATTACCAACAGATCTAAGATGGCCCTGTCAAGGTATCTGCACCCAATCAGCATTTCATTGGCAGTCACAAAAATAGAAAGCACTGGACACTCACTAATGATTTGATAAGAAATGTTTGTTTTGTTTTGTTTTGTTTGGAAATTTAACCCAATATTGTACTATCTACCTTATTTATTTGGCATTGTGATAGAAAACTAGATTGAATGGTGGAGGGAAGAGAACAGTTGAGTGGGGGGAGAATCCTTAAAGGTTTTCAAAAGAGCAGAATAAAAAGGATAATTCCCCAGAAAATCATTCACTGTGGAAAACTAGGTCAATCATCTTACTTCATAAGGAAAGCAGAAATTTGGGCAAGCAAGCCAGAGGACGGGAAAGGGCAATAGGGAAGAAGACAGTCAATGCCCCTCACTACCCCACCTACCTCCTTCTTGACTTTGGAAATAGGTATTCTTTAACCCTAAGAAATAGATGAGAAGCTGGAGATAAGGAAATAAATCACCACATCACCATATGCATGGAGAATCAGGGCAAAATGGCAGAGGCCATTTCAAATGCAGAGCTACTATAATATGATTACCAAGTACCCTTGTGACTCAAAGAGACCAAGGAGGCCTCCTGGGAAAATCCCTCTGCATTCATTTTTTAAGCGTGAGGATCCCATTGGCATTTTCCCAAGGGTGCAAGGAACTTCAAGTTTAGGAGAGTAATAGGACTTCCAGATGAAGAATCTTTTGAGTTTGAAGGGACCTCAGAGACAATCTGATATCACCCACAAGTGACCAGAAATGCCTCTGCACGAAGGCCCCTCTCCCCTAGGTTTGATCTGTGTAATTGTTAGAAAATTTTCCTGACATTAAGCTTAAATGTGTCTTCTTGCAACGTCCCCTCATTGCTCCTGACTCTGCCCCCTGAGGCCATGTATAATTTTATATTTAATCAGTTTATAGTATCACAGTTCTAGAGCTGTAACAAATGAGGAAACTGAGGTCCAAGGAGGGTAACAAACTTGCTCAAATTAATAAGCATCAGAAGGATGTGAAACCAGGTCCATCAAAATTTTCTACTACAACTCTCCCACATGACAACAAATAAGTTAAGATGCATGAAGGTTGTTCCTTGGTTTTCTCCAGGCAATGCTTAAGTGCTATGAACTTGAGGCTCTTCACTATCTCTACCTTACAAAATGTCCATATTAAATGAAGTATCCAAAACTGAACATTCATAAGTGGTCTGGTCTGGATGCTGAGTCTCTCAAGATGCCCTAGGAATGTATTTGTGGTTGCTCTACCACACTACTGTGTGAATCACATTATTGACATATTGGGCTTTTGTTGCTATTCAATCATTTCAGTTATCTCTGACTCTTCATGACCCCATTTGGAGGTTTTCTTGGCAAAGATACTGGAGTGCTTCACCATTTCCTTCTCCTGCTCACTTTACAGATGAGGAAACTGAGGCAAACAGAGTGAAGTGACTTGCCCAGGGTCACACAGCTAGGAAGTGTCTGAGGCCACATTCAAACCCAGGTCTTCCTGACTCCAGACCCAGCACTCCATCCACTGCACCATCTAGCTGCCTTAAAGTCCACTAAACTAAACTAAATATATTTTCTAGATGAAGTGCTGTATACCTATGTCTCTCTATCATCTACCTGTGAGTCTGCTTTTGGTGTTTCAGAAACGAAGAGAAGGCTTTACATATAAGCCCCTACTAAACACAATCTTCTAAAGATTAAGTTTAACTCTAGGTTCTGAGAAATGAGTTTCTGTCTTATCTTTCCCTGATCTGGGCCTACACCTCACTTTCCAGCCATCTCCATACTACAGAACTGCTATTTCAGCCATCATCCTTACCTTCTCCTCCACTAGAACGTTGGATTCTATAGCCCCTCAGCGTTCTGATAAATGATCTTTTATTTTGTCTTGCCCAGATCCAGGACTCTACTTCATTTTTCAGACATCTCTATACCTTGTTACCACATACTTAGTTCCCCTTCTCTTTCCAGCTCTTCTTCATATGCTGTTTTCTCCCATTAGAATATAAGCTCCTTGAGGGACCTTCCTTGCTTGATTAAATTTGTGTCCTCAGCACTTAGCACAGTGACTGGAACACAGTAAGTGCTTAAGAAATTCTCTATCTTATTAGATTCAGACTTATGTGCTATCAAGATTTGGAACCCGTTATTTTGACATGCATTATGTTATTTATATCTACCATCTTTGGGTCACCTGTGAGTTCAATAAATGTTCAATCTATGCCTATCTGAGTCGTTACAGCACAATATTAACCAAAGGCTTCTGAAACATCCCAATGAAGACCTCTTTGCAAATTGCTATTAAATCACTGATGAATACACTTAAGTTCCAGCAGGCAACTAGACGGTACCACGGATAGACCCTTATGCCTAGATATAGTAAGACCAGAGTTCAAATCTAGCCACAGATACTTACTAGCTATGTGATTATGGGTAAGTTACTTAACCTCTACATGCCTTAGTTTCTTCAACTATAAAATGAGGAAAATAACACTTACCTCCCAGGGTTGTTGTGAGGATAAGATCAAATGAGATAACATCCATGAAACACTTAGCACAGTGCCTGGTACACAGTGGGTGCTCAATAAATGCTTGTTTCTATTACTTTCATGTTAGAAGTTAGGTATCTAACTAAGTAAGCTATTATATTTCATATATTTCCATCATTTCCACAAGTATAGCATGAGCATCTTTATGAAATGTTTTGCTAAACCCTAGGGTAGTAACTCTGTCAAAAAAGGAAAATAAGGTTAGTCTGGTATGGCCTGCACTTTATAAAACCAAGCTAGGTCTCTGTGATCGCCTTCTTCTTTTCTAGATATTTACTAACCATTAGTTTAATGCTATGTTACATAATTTTACTAAAGTCAAAGCCAAGTTTACTTGTCTATAATTTGTGTGCTTTGTTCTCTTCCCTTTTTATGAACTTGAGCCCTTTGTTCGTCTCCAGTGCTGCAGTACTCCTCCCATTCTCAATGATATTTTAAAAATCATTAATAGTGGCTTGGTAATCATGCATCTACCAATTCTTCCAGGACCCAAGAATATCATTCATTTGAGCGTAACTTGAACATATCAATTACAGCAGGTGGTTAATGAACATTAGCCATTATGTTCTGTCCCTTCTAGTGCAAAGGCTATCCTCCTGGGCAGAGAGAACATTTCCTTGCCTTGCTTTTCTCTTCTGCCCAAGTATTTTAAAATCAAATGTGATCAATGAGCTCGCTGTACATCAACCGTGGCCTCTTTGGACAACTATCTATTTTTCCTCTTTGTTAAAATGTTTCTTTGTCTTTAAGATTTCAGTTTTGAGTGGTTCCCATTTCTGCTAGTTTGACTCACTCTTTACAACTTTATTCCATGGCACCCTACCTATCTTTTTTTTCTGAATCCTTTGAAATGTGCTCTCTAAAAATGTAGGGGACCCTGGCTTTCCTTTCTCCAGCACTTGAGAGGGTTTGTGTATTGTGCTGATATTAACCAGCTCTTCATGAACACATAGGAGTTCCACTTTATACAATAGAGGATACAGTCAAATCTCTGATTCCACATGTTACCTAATCGAAATGATCCTGCTTTATAAGGACATTTCTTCTATAGAAGAAACTGGAGTTCCTAGGTCAGGATTTAGAATCACTGATGAAATGCACAGAATCAGAAAGCCGGAAAAACAGAGAACCACTTAAATTTAGGTACAAGATGCTATGACAACATCCTGGAAGAATGTGAGGGATTAGACTTTTTCTGTTTGGCTCCAGATAATAGCTGTAGGAGCAAGAGGTGGAAACTGCACAGAGGAAAATTAAACTTAAAATTAAAAATTAAAATTAAATTAAAAATTCAGGCAAAATTTCCTCTCCATCAGATGATCTGAAAAGTGGAATGGGCTACTCTTAAGGGTCCTGGTTTGCCCCTCACTAGAAATCTTCAAGCAAAGGAATGGCTGCTTGTTGAGGGATGTAGTTATAGGGATTCTTGGTCAGATGCAGACCAAATTTGATGGCTTCCAAAGTCCCTTCAACTCAGATTTTATGATTCTGATATTTTCTCTTTTTAGCAGATTTAAGTAAGTCTTCCACATGCTCAGAAAACAGTAATCTGATCAAACCAAGAATACTACAATACTCCTCCCAGGGCACCATTCCCTCATATGAGTTGTCTTTCCTTATTACTGTCATTAATAACAATAAAAAGCATTTATATAACTCTTTAAAATTTTCAAACTACTTTACATATCTCATTCCATCCTCACAAAAACCCTGTGAGGTAGCTGCTATTTGTAGGCCCATTTTTCAAATGAAGAAAGTGATATTTAGAGAAGGGAAGTGAATGAATCAGCGTCATAAAACTAGCAAGTCTCTTGAGTCTGGATTAGAATTCAAGACTTCCTGACTTCAAATGAGGCCCTCTACCACCTATTAAGCTTCTTGAGGACAGGGAGCTATCATGCTTACTTGTACTGTATTTGTACATCTAGTACCTGGCACAGAGTAAGTGCTTAAGAAATACTTTTTCATTCATTCATTGACTCAGTAGCAAAGTCAAGTAGAGAAGGCGAGGGCTAGATTTGCCTGGAGAGGCTGTGTGTAGAGTGAAAAGCAAGACCAGTGTGGATGCTATTATTTGGCCTTGGGAAATCTGACTGCTACTCATCATGCTAAGGTGGGCTGATAGTTTAACTGGAAAACAGAATCTGGTTTTCGGCACTTTGAATGTTTGAATCTTAGGAACCTGTTAATATGTTAACCAAGTTCAAAGCCCATGCTTGTCTAAGTATGTAGACAAGTAATGACAGCAGAGGGAATGGCCCCAAACACCACAAATTACCAGGATATCAATTTAGGAGTAAACTACAGATTGGGGACTTTGTGTACAAAGAACAACTGGAAGCAATTACTTTAATGGATTTTCCTTCATTTACCTCTTGGTTGGTGTTGTTTCATTGGCAAGGAGGAGGGAAGCCGAGTCAGGTCAAAATAATTTATGTAATTTAAATGATCTGCTCATATAACAGAACTTCATTTCAAGATAATTACCATAGTCCCTCAGCTGTAACTATCAAATAACATTTAACTATCTCTGCAGTGCCTAAATGTGAAGAAGTTGAGAAATGGCATCTTTCACTGGGTTTCTAAGAGGATACTAGTTAAAATAATATCTCTTTAAGAGCTATTAGACCACTGGGTTTAAGTCTCATCTCTGACAAACACTGACTGAGTAGCTCTGGGCAAGCCATTTAACATCTCAGTGTCTCCAGTGACCTTCTAAGACAGTAATTACAAAGGAAGTGCTGACCTGCATAGGGAGAGGGAGTGTCCTTATGGGGAGTCCCCCACACCAATTTCAAGTGACTTGAATGCAGAACTGAGAGTCAGAGATCGTGGCTTCAAACCTTGCCTCTGTTTGGGGTGCAGGGCAAGTCTCATCAGATACAAAATGTGTAGACTAGAGGTTTGTTAAAGGCTCTTCCAGTCCAAAATTTATGGTCTTATTATATCTAAATTTTTTTTACCAATGCTTTAGAATTTTTCAAAGAGATTTCACAACTATTATCAAGCAACCAATCAATATGTATTTCTTAAGCAACTTCTACGTGCCAACCCATGTTGCCAGGCCTTCTAGGAGGCAGAGTTGCTGAAGAAGAGCACGAAGGGCAGGGGAATGGACAATCAATTCAAAGGCATGGAGGCGGGAGATGGAGTGCCATGGGTGAAAAATATCAAGTGGGCCACTATGGCTGGATTATGGAGTGTGTGGAGGGGAGTAGGAAGGAGCTAGGCTATACCGAACAGTGAAGAAAATCCAAAGGGCACAGAATGAAGTGGTTTGGATCAGGGTGAAATAGTGTGAAGCAGCATAGATACAGGAATTCAGAGCAGGACTGAAAATAGTTTTAAATACAGCTGGATTGAATACTGGTTTTGTGAATAGAGCTCTGGGCCTAGAGTCAGAAAGACTCATCTCCTGAGTTCAAATCTGGCCTCACACACTAATTAGCTGCATGACCCTGGGCAACACTTAATCCTGTTTGCCTTTGTTTCCTCATCTGTCAAATGAGGTGGAGAAAGAAATGGCAAACCACTCTCTCTGGTATTGTTGGCAAGAAAACCCCAAATGGGGTCACAAAGGGACAGACACAGCAAGATGGCACAATGGACCTGGAGTCAGGAACACACGAGTTCAAATCCTACCTCAGACACTTACTAGATGTGTGACCCTGGGCAAGCCACTTAGCCTCTGCCTTAGTTTCTTCATCTGTTAAACGGGGATTAATATAGTTCCTACCTCCTAGAGTTGTGAGGATCAAATAAGACAGTAATTGTAAGCACTTAGCACAGTGCCATGGATGCCATAAGCACTGTGTAAATGTTCCTTTTTTTAAAGGGGCAAGGTAAAAAGAATCTGAAGAAAGGTAAGGTGCTAGGTGCTCTAGGAAAGAGGGAAAATATTTTGAGATGAAGAAAAGACAAGTGGTGAGTGTGGGTACTAGCACCCATTGTTTCCCTGCTACTTCCATCACAGGGAGCTTTCTTAGGTTTTGCAGCCTGACCCATGGACAGAGTCCAGGGCTTTGTCATTTCCATCCTTGATTCGAGAAAGCCAACCAATACTCTACAGGTCTATCACTGTTTTATTCATTAGGCTCAACAGCTTTGGGCTTAGCAAGCCCTAAACACTGGATTTATGGGTTTCCCTTTGGAGATTCTTTTCCTCCATATAATTTGAGAAGGCCACAAAAAGACTGAAAGCCTCCGAATTAAAATACTGAAGTATATTGGGCCTTAAATGCCTTCACTGATGAGTCATGGTCTATCAGGGCTTCTTAAACTTTTTCTTCTCGAGACCCCTTCAATGCTTTTTTTTTTTTGGAGGGGAGAAGGCAGGGCAACTGGGGCTAAGTGACTTGCCCAAGGTCACACAGCTAATTTTTTGTTAAGTTTCTGAAGCCAAATTTGAACTCAGGTCCTTCTGACTTCAGGGCTGGTACTCTATTCACTGCACCACCTAGCTGTAGCTGCCCATACCCTCCAGTGCTTCTTAAACTTGGGTTACAACCCCATGGAGGTCTAACTGATAAACTACTTCAAAAATTACTTGGGACTCTCTCTTTCTTAAAACCTTGAAGGTGCTCTCAACCTGAAAGCATGACTAGATAAAACTCAGAGAATGAAGGTTGGTCCAAAAGCAAAACCAAGCTGGTTGACAAAGGAAAAAAAACACATTTTGTTTTTTGGTATGCAGTAACTGTTATTAACCCTCATTTCTCCCATTTGAAAAAAGCCTTCATTTTCAGAAAGGTTGAACTAGAATGAACCTCAGAGGTCAAATGGTCCAACCCCCTCATCTTAAAGATTTGGAAACTGAGACCCAAGGAGATAACATGACTTGCCCAAGATGATACAGATAGTAAATATTAGAGGCAATATTTGAACCTGCACTCTTTGACTTCAGAACCAGGTTTTTGTTTTGTTTTGTTTTTTTTAATTGAACCATGGGCTATACGCTCTACCTTAAAATATACAGCTAGGGGAGGGGAGGGTTCAAGCTGTCAATGAAGGTAACTATAAAGCAAACTACAAACAATGAAAAGAATCAAGAAAATTATTTGCTGACGCTAAATTTCCAACTCCATAAGAACTCCCTCCTGAAGGTGATTTTTCATCTTCATGAAATGTTAACTGAATCAAATATTGATTGCTTCATGTCTAGGATTTTACCATCAGCTTTATAATAAGTGTAAATTAGTACTTGACTATAGGCTGGATAACTTTTAGGAGATAAAAGCCTGTGATAAAATCTATGCATACAGAAATAAAATATCAATTCTGAAAAGACTGAATAGTCTTAATTTCTCTTAAGCTTTGCATTTGATTAGAGGGGACATTGATGTAATTAGACGGGGATCAATGGTCTAGCTATGTTGTATTCCCTTAGAAATTGAAAATTTGGGCTTTGAAAATTTTTACTGACTACATGAATTGAATGTTTTTGATCACATCTAGAGGAGGCTATGAGGCCAACAGACCTGTGAGAGAGTGACTGGGGTGTTGAAGGACAAGGGCCTTTCTGAAGTGAACAATCTCCCATTTAATTGCCTTGTCTGTTTTTGCAACAAGAATATTGTTTTTCTCTTCTTTTGGGGCTAGGGACTGTGTGTGCTCAGCTCAGAGGGCCTCTTTCCACTTGAGGACTTGCACTAAATCAAAGTTCTATGTTGCTTCCGAGCCCTGTGCATTTCTCCTATGGTTAGGTCTCCACGAAGCAGGTGAAGCCATGCCTCAAGTTATGTGTCCCAAGATGCTTTCTTCCTGTTCCTCTTTCTCTGCCTTCATTGCCTGTAGTGAAATATTTCATACGAGCATATGGCTTTGCTTTTCTTCTCAGCTCAACTCTTTAATGAGGGTGCTTGGACAGTAGCTAGGATTAGCCTAGTAGCATTCAAATAAAACCCTCTGGATTTGGTGGCCTTTAGGTCAGCCCTGAGGGTGCCACCAACATTCCCCTTTAGGACTGGAGGGCAGAAAAGATTCTTTTCCCCTGACCCATTTCTGCCCCCTAAAATAACGTGGTTTATGCCCAAAGACCCAATTCCGGAGGGTGCATTCCCTGTTGGAAAAGGTGGGCATGCCCTAGAAAAACAGGCAGCTTTGTCTTTCAACAGGAATCTCACAATAGCATCTCCATTCTCAGAACAGCGACCCTTTAACGCTGCCCAAAGATCTGCTTTAAACCTCTGCTAAGGAATCAGACCAGCTTCAACAGAAATACAAAGCCAGAGAAAGATACCCCTAAACTCCACTGAATTGTCTAGCTCTGCTTCCTTGTCCTGGAATCTTCTCTTCTTGGAGTTGTGGACCAAGAAATCAAGGTGGAGGTGGAATCAAATGATAGTGTATATGGAGTCAGAATTCCCATTACTTGTGACTGTTAGAAGAGGAGTTTTGAAAAGGAGGCAAAAAATGGACTGAATTCATGGCAAAATCGCCTTGAGGTATTCAGGGAGGTTAGTGGATATATCAGCATATACTTAAAGTATCTTTCTTACATACTTAAAAGGAAGGGAAACACAATCCATGATACCATAAGGCAACCAAGCCCTTACAAAGAAGAATATTATTTTTCTTTTCCAAAGGCATACATTTGCATGATCTAAACCAGGGACATTTAGAAACTAAGTGGATAATGAAAATTACAATGGATCAAAAAACAATATATTATAAAAAATCTAGTCAGTGGGAAACCAATTAAAGTGAACAAGGAAATGAAAAACATAAGAGTAGAAAAGATGGAGAGAAAAGAACATCTATGCTTCTTAACCCTCATGTTCAGTTAAGTACTGGGGAAATATCTAATATTAAAATAAAATTTAAGGGGGGCAGAGTCAAGATGGCGGAGTAGAAACAGCTCTTCCGCACAGCTCTTGTTCCCAAAACCTCCAAACTTATATAAAATGGGACTCTGAACAACCTCTGGAGCTCCAGAACCCACAAAATGACACACCTCCCACTGAGGACAGCCTGGAAGCCGGGCAGGGAGTGGCCAGCAACAGCGCTCTGGGAGCTGAGCCCAGGCCCACATGAGTCAGAGGTTTTGGCCCCAGGGTGGCCAGACCAGCAGCCAGCTGGAAGGACCCCAGAACACCAGCAGCTGTGGCATTTCCAGAATTGCCAGTACAAAGATGTCAACTACAAAGTGAGAGGTTAGCGCATTATGGACTTTGGGACTCATTAGTGGGGAGAACTCATCAGCCTCTTTCCCTGGGGGCGAGAAGCCATGAGACACTTCAGCACAGCTGCAGACACATGCAGCAGCTTCAGTTCCCAGCATGCAAACTGTAGGGGGATCTGGTGATCAGTCTGGGGGGGGGGGTAATCACGTTGGCTTTACCATTCCTGGATCTCAATTGCGGTCTAGGGTGGAGGTCTTGGGGTCTGTGATCAGCTTGCCAGAGTGTATAGAGGCATCAGAGAGGTGATCCAATACCTCTGGAAGTTGGGAAAACCCCAGCATTTGGGACTCAAGCTCCCCTGGCTGGTGGCAGAGTCCTACTGTGGCAACAAGCCCAAAAGTCAAGTAATTGAGTGGCAACATGCCTAGGCAAAGGAAACAAAATAAACAGAAAAATTCAACATTAGATTCCTATTTTGAGGGCAAAGAGGATAGAAGCATGGAAGAGGAGGAGGACTGGAAGGTCAGAACTGCACCAAAAGCCCCAAATGAAAAATATGAGCTCTTTACAAGCCATAGAGGACCTTAAGAAGCAGATAAGAGAAGTGGAGGAAAAATTGGGAAAATTTGAGAAAGAAAAAATGAGAAAGATGCAAAAAAGTATGAAATGACAGTCAATAGCCTGACTGAGGAA
Source organism: Gymnobelideus leadbeateri (assembly GCA_011680675.1). Lineage (NCBI taxonomy): Eukaryota > Metazoa > Chordata > Mammalia > Diprotodontia > Petauridae > Gymnobelideus > Gymnobelideus leadbeateri. The sequence goes on from WOXC01000281.1 coordinate 113,943, forward strand.
AAATAAAACCTTAAATATAGACTAATTCAAATGGCAAAAGAGACTCAAAAAGGCAATGAGGAGAAGAATGCCTTAAAAAGCCAACTTTGCCAGATAGAAAAAGAATCTCAGAAGCTCACTGAGGAGAATCATTCCTTCAGAATTAGACTGGAGCAAATGGAAGCTAGTGACTTTATGAGAAATCAAGATGCTGTTAAGCAGATTCAAAAAAATGAAAGAATAAAAAGCAATGTGAAATATCTTATGGGAAAAACCACTGACCTGGATAACTCTTAAAAAAGAAATGTGACCGCCAGAAACCGAAATGGACAGAAATCCATCCTGACACCATCTGCCTTACATGCTGAGATAAAGTGTTATTAGCTACATGACACATTCATTCATAAGCAAGATAGAAGCAGACCAACTGTGATCCATTTCTTTCACCATGATTATTAGAAAAAATCATAGTAATTTTACTTTGATGTAATATTAAAAAATCCCCATGAATTCTACCAGTCTACATTCATCCAATGACTGGGAGAGCTATGCTTTTATAGGTTATGAGGGTAATTTAGCCTCTGCTTTCTGAGTTTCATGTCTCTGAACTTGTGATATATGGAATTAATGGAAGTTTCTACTTTAAAGTTTTTCCATCTCCTCCTCCTCCTCTTAAGCAATCCTTAATAACTGGGCAATAAGATGAAGAAGGGGGAAAAAACCCTACAGCTTTCAGGGGCATTTACTAACTTTTTTTCTTCATATATCACCAAGAGCTGTAATGTTTCTCGTTATGCAGACAGCTTTAAATTGGGACTGGGAAGGAGGTGATTGATGGCGACATTTGTGGACCCTTAAGTCAAACGTATTCCACTTCCATTTCGAAATATGTCCAGTTTTGAAATATTCCTTTCTGTTCGGAAATATTCCATTAGTTAGTTCTGATGAAAGCAAATCAATGGGAGCAAGTCAGACTTTAAGAGGAGAAAAAAAGTATTACATTCAAATAGAGCCAGCATAATTTCTAATGTTTCTGCACAAACAATGGGCATTCAGTATTCCTTGTACTGAGCAACAATACCTACACAGCCACTGAAATGTACTGTCCAGGGAGAAAGGGGAAGAGAAAGAGAATAAGCATTTATATAGTGCCTACTATGTGGCAGGCATTGTGCTAAGTGCTTTTTACAAAAATTATTATATCATTTCATCCTCAAAATAACTCTGAGAGGTAGGTGCTACTATCTCCATTTTATAGTTGAAGAAACTAAAGCAAACAGAGGTTATGTGAGTGGCCCAGGGTCCCAGAGCTAGTAAGTATCTAAGGTTGGATTTGAACTCAGGTTTTCCTGACTCCAGGCTTAGTACTTTATCCACTGTGCCACCAGCTGCTTCTTTCCAGAAAGAGAAACTGTGCACAAAATATGAAACTTGGTTTAAAACTGGCAAGACTCAAATGTCAACTAGTGATATCCCTTCACTTTCCAGAGGAGGAGCAAAAGGGTGAGAGACTTGGAGTGATTAACTTGATCAAGGTTAGATACAAGTTCATCGAAGATGGCGGAAAGGAAGCAGTAACCTCGCTGAGCTCCTCTGTCACTAAGTCCAAAAGGGTAAATCTGAGCGGATTCCGGAGTGACGGAGCCCAGTGGAAGACAGAGTGTGGCAGAATCCAGCCCAGGAGGTTGCCCAGAGTGCCCGCACAGGTTGAGCGCAGAGCGCGTGGGGTCTGCACAGCTCAGACCTAAGAGCAGGCAAGCAGAATACACCAGAGAGAGAAAAAGCCCCAGCCTGCAGACTTACCAAGGACGAATCACAGCCATCTCGCAGAGGGAACGGATCATTGGAGCCAGGTAGGAGAGTCGGGCCCCCAGTGGAGAGAGTGGCTTCTCAGGCTGCATTCAGCCCCCAGCCTGGAAATTTAGAAACTGCCTGCCTGTATGATACAGGGGCTGGAATGGCAAAGTAAATTCTAGCTGCTCCGATCCTCCCATCCCTCCTTCATGAAGCAGAAAACCCAAATATAAGTCTCCCACCCAGACTGAAACCCCAAGTTAATGGAAATAGCCTCAGGCTTGAGAATCTCCAAGAAAGGGTGTAACTGAGACAGCCAGGAATCTGAAGAGAAGAGAGGGAGGGGACCCAACTAGCCCCACCTCACCTCACCAACAAAAGCCTACTTATAGCCCAGGGGTATAGAGGCAGAAATCTGAAGTGGTCAGACTCAACCCCACCTACACATCTACATTCCTCACTGACTTCCCTGACTTAGCCATAAACTAGCCACCCAGAGGTATTCAAAGTCAAGGATCAGGCCCCAAACTCATAGCCTGAGACACTAAGAAACAGGAAGTCACAATGGGAAGGAAGGAAGCTGAAAAGGAGAAGGGGAAGGCAAGAAAGTCTATTCGAGCATACTATACAGGGCAAGAACAACAAAACACACAGGACATTATAGACTCTCTGCCCACACCAGAGACCACAGAAGGAAACATGATCTGGTCTCAAGCCCAAATAGCATTCCTGGAGGAGCTTAAGAAAAATTTTAAAGACCAAATCAGGGAGGCAATGACCAACTTGGAAAAAGAAAATACCTCCCTAAAAAAGGAACTTCAAAAACTTATTGAAGACCATAATTCACTAAAAATTAGATACAACCAAACTGAAACTCAGAACTCTATGATGCAGCAGGAGTCAATCGAAAAAACAAGATGATCGAAAAATTGCAAGAAAATGTAAAATATCTCACTGGAAAAATAACTGACCTAGAGAACAGATCCAGGAGAGACAACCTAAGAATTATTGGTCTACCAGAAAGCCATGATGAGAAAAGCAGTCTAGACAACATCCTCCAAGAGATTGTCAAAGAAAACTGTCCTGAGGTCCTGGAATCAGAAGATAAAATAGCTATTGATAGAATTCACCGGACTCCTCCTGAAAGAGATCCCAAACTGAAAACTCCAAGAAATATAGTAGCCAAATTCCAGAATTATAAGATTAAAGAAAAATTCTACAAGCAGCCAAAAAGAAACAATTCAAATATCGAGGAACTACAGTTAGGATCACACAGGACCTAGCAGCTTCTACATTAAAAGAGCAGAGGGACTGGAATTTGATATTTCGTAGGGCAAGAGAGCTAGGACTACAACCAAGGATTAACTACCCGGCAAAACTGAGCATAATCTTTCAGGCAAGGAGATGGACGTTTAATGAAGTAAGGGACTTCCAGACTTTCCTAATGAAAAAGCCAGAGCTCAATGGAAAATTTGATCTCCAATTACAAGACTCCAGAAGAACATAAAAAGGTAAACAAGGGTAACATAGACTCACACATGCAGAAGTGCACACACCCACACCCACAAACACAAGCTCATTACCTGGGATGCAACAAGAGCAAAATGTTCACATCCCTATATGTGGAGCTGATAACTGTCAATATTTGAAATCTCTATGATTATCATGACCTGCAAAAGGGTTATACTTAGAGGGTGTGGGTATGAATGCACTAACATGGAGTCTAAAAAAAAAAAAGACTATTAAGGGGATCAATGGTACTGTAATGGGAAAAAGGAAAGGATCAATGGTACTGTAATGGGAAAAAGGAAAGGATGAGCTAGGAAAAGGTAAAATATGCCATCTGAAGAGGCATCAAAACACACTATAGAAGAAGGGAAAGTAAGAGGGAGAGGAACATCATTTAAACACTATTCTCACTGGTTCTGGTTCAAAGAAGGATCAAATTAATCAGTGAAGTTTAAGAATCTAACGTGAATAGACACATAAATTCATTAAATAGAGGAATTGGAGGGAGGGAGAGGAGCATTGTTTGAAATTTACTCTCATTGGTTTGGAATCAAACGGGGAGTAATTTACTCTGATAAGTATAAAAATTTGTTGTGTCCTATAGATAGTGGGAGGGTAAGGGGGGGGTGAAAAGGAGGAGAATAAAGGGAGGGATTATAAGGGAGGGAAATAGTAGTAAGGGGAGAGGGTAGGTTAAGAAGGGGGTCACTGGGTGGGAACACTGAGGGAGGGGGCAGTCAAAAGGGAAAACTTCAAGGAGGGGAAGGGAGAAGGAATAAACAAAAACATAAACAGGGGAGGGAATAGGATGGAAGGGAAGAGACAGATAGTCATCATTACTGTGAATGTGAATGGGATGAACTCTCCCATAAAACAGAGGCGGATAGCAGAATGGATTAAAAACCATAATCCTACAATATGCTGTCTACAAGAAACACATTTGAAACAAAGGGATACCCACAGGGTAAGGGTAAAAGGTTGGAGTAAAATTTATTATGCCTCAGCTAAAGTAAAAAAAGCAGGGTAGCAATACTTATCTCAGATAAAGCAAAAGCAAAAATAGATCTAATTAAAAGAGATAAGGAAGGAAACTATATCCTACTAAAAGGCACCATTGAGAATGAAGCAATATCACTACTTAATATATATGCACCAAGTGGTATAGCATCCAAATTCCTAGAGGAGAAGTTAAAGGAATTAGAGGAAGAAATAGATAGCAAAACTATACTAGTGGGGGACCTTAATCTCCCCCTCTCTGAACTCGATAAATCTAACCTCAAAATAAACAAGAAAGAAGTTAAGGAGGTGAATAGAATCTTAGAGAGACTAGATATGATGGATCTCTGGAGAAAACTGAATGGGGATAAAAAGGAATTTACTTTCTTCTCAGCAGTGCATGGTACATACTCAAAAATAGACCATGTACTAGGGCATAAAAACCTCACAATCCAGTGCAGAAAGGCAGAAATAGTAAGCGCATCATTCTCAGATCATGATGCAATAAAAATTATATGCAATAAAGGGCCATGGAAAGATAGACTAAAAACTAATTGGAAACTAAACAATTTAATCCTAAAAAATTGGTGGGTCAAAGAAGAAATTATAGAAACAATCAATAATTTCATTCAAGAGAATGATAATAATGAAACAACATACCAAAATTTGTGGGATGCACTAAAGGCAGTTCTCAGGGAAGTTTTATATCCCTGAGTGCATACTTAATTAAAGCAGAGAGAAGGGAGGTCAGTGAATTGGACATGCAATTGAAAAAGCTAGAAAAAGAACAAATTGAAAATCCCCAATTTAGTACTAAATTAGAAATACTGAAAACCAAAGGTGAGATTAATAAAATTGAAATTAAGAAAACCATTGAATTAATAAATAAAACCAAGAGCTGGTTTTATGAAAAAATCAACAAAATTGATAGACCCTTAGTCAATATGATAAAAAAAGAAAGAAGAAAACCAAATTATGAGTATCAAAAATAAAAAGGGTGAATCTACCTCCAATGAAGAGGAAATCAAAAAAATAATGAGGAATTATTTTTCCCAATTGTATGCACATAAATATGACAATCTTAGTGAAATGGATGAATATTTACAAAATCACAAATTGCCCAGATTAACTGAAGAGGAAGTGAATTACCTAAATAACCCCATCTCAGAAAAAGAAATCAAACAAGCCATCAATGAACTCCCTAGGAAAAAATCTCCAGGGCCAGATGGGTTCACTAGTGAATTCTATCAAACATTTAAAGAACAATTGATTCCAATACTCTACAAACTATTTGGGAAAATTAGTGAAGAAGGAGTCCTACCAAACTCTTTCTATGATACAAATATGGTACTGATTCCTAAATCAGGAAGAGATAAAACAGAGAAAGAAAATTATAGACCAATCTCCCTCATGAATTTAGACGCAAAAATTCTAAATAAAATATTAGCCAAAAGACTCCAACAACTTATCACAAAAATAATACACCCTGATCAGGTAGGATTCATTCCAGGAATGCAAGGATGGTTTAATATTAGGAAAACCATCAATATAATTGAGCATATCAACAACAAAACTAGCAAAAACCACATGATCATCTCAATAGATGCAGAAAAGGCTTTTGACAAAGTACAACATCCATTCCTATTAAAAACACTAGAAAGTATAGGAATAAATGGAGCCTTCCTTAAAATAGTTGCTAGCATCTATCTAAAACCATCAGCAAGTATTATATGCAATGGGGATAAACTAGAAGCCTTTCCAATAAGATCAGGAGTGAAACAAGGGTGTCCACTATCACCCCTCTTATTCAATCTGGTACTTGAAACGTTAGCAGTAGCAATTAGAGAAGAAAAAGAAATCAAAGGAATCAAATTAGGCAAAGAAGTGACCAAGCTGTCACTCTTTGCAGATGATATGATGATATACTTAGAGAATCCTAGAGAATCAAGTAAAAAATTACTTGAGACAATAAATAAATTTGGCAAAGTTGCAGGATATAAAATAAACCCACATAAATCCTCAGCATTCCTGTACATCTCTAATAAAACTCAACAGCAAGAGATAGAAAGAGAAATCCCATTTAAAGTCACTGTAGACATTATAAAATATTTGGGAATCTACTTGCCAAAACAAACCCAGAATCTATATGATCACAACTACAAAACACTTCTCACAGAAATAAAATCAGATCTAAATAGTTGGAAAAATATCAATTGCTCGTGGCTGGGTCGAGCTAATATAATAAAAATGACAATTTTACCCAAACTAAACTATATATTTAGTGCCATACCAATCAATTTACCAAAAAACTACTTTGTAGAGTTAGACAAAATAATAACAAAATTTATTTGGAAAAACAAAAGGTCTAGAATATCAAGGGAATTAATGAAAAGAAATGCTAGGGAAGGTGGACTAGCTATGCCAGATCTTCATCTGTATTATACAGCAGCAGTCATCAAAACTGCTTGGTACTGGCAGAGGTGTAGAGTAGTGGATCAATGGAATAGATTAGGTGCAGGAGACCCAGCAGTTAATGAATATAGCAATCTATTGTTCGATAAACCCAAAGACCCCAGTTTTTGGGATAAGAATGCACTATTTGACAAAACTGCTGGGAAAACTGGAATACAGTATGGCAGAAACTGGGCATAGATCATTATCTAACACCATATACCAAAATCAAGTCTAAATGGGTGCATGATCTAGGTGTAAAGGATGATACTGTAAGCAATTTGGGAAAGCAAGGAATAGTTTACCTGACAGATCTGTGGAGAGGGGAAGATTTTAGGACCAAACAAGAATTAGAGAGCATTATAAAATGCAAAATGGATAATTTTGATTACATTAAATTGAAAAGCTTCTGCACAAACAAAGCCAATGTAACCAAGATCAAGAGGGAGGTGGGGAATTGGGAAAGAATTTTTACAACTTGTATCTCTGATAAAGGACTCATTTCTAAAATTTATAGAGAATTGAGCCAAATCTATATGAATACAAGTCATTCCCCAATTGATAAATGGTCAAAGGATATGAATAGGAAGTTTTCAGAGAAAGAAATTAAAGATATCTATAAGCATATGAAGAAATGCTCTAAATCACTATTAATTAGAGAAATGCAAATCAAAACAACTCTGAGATACCACATCTCTCCAGTCAGATTGGCTAAGATGACAAAACAAGAAAGTGACAAATGCTGGAGAGGATGTGGGCAAATTGGAACACTAATACATTGCTGGTGGAGTTGTGAACTTATCCAACCATTCTGGAGAGCAATCTGGAATTATGCCCAAAGGATTATAAATAATTTCATACCCTTTGACCCAGCCATACCACTCCTAGGGTTATATCCCAAAGAGATCATAGTAGTGGGAGGAAGAACCATATGTACAAAAATATTTTTAGCAGCCCTTTTTGTGGTTGCAAAGAATTGGAAACTAAAGGAGTGCCCATCAATTGGGGAATGGCTAAACAAGTTGTGGTATATGAATGTAATGGAATTTTATTGTGCTATAAGAAACGAGGAGGTGACGGATTTCATAATTACCTGGAGAGACTTATACAAACTGATGCTGAGCGAGAAGAGTAGAATCAGAAGAAATTTGTATACAATCACAGACATACCATATCTGTGACGACCACCTATGACAGACTGGACTCTTTTCAGCAATGCAGTGATATAAGTTAATCCCGAATGACTCAAGAAAGAGAGAAATGTGCCATCCAGAGATATAACTAGAAAGAACTGAGCCTGAATCCTGATGGAAGCAAACTAAATGATCTTGTTCTTCTCATTGTTTGGTTGTACTTCTTCCTTACCATCTTTCATCCCACCTAGTACAATATGCCTTTGTAATTGGAATAATGTTTAATATGAATGCATTTGCAGACCCTATACTGTACTATATGATGTCATGAGGGGAGGGGGGAGGGAAGTAAAGGAAATTTGAAAATCAAGGAACTAAGGAATTGAATCTTGTCAACTGAAACTAAACTAATAAATTAATTAAAAAAAATATGTATACAGGACTAATCTGCCAACAGATCAAACAACATAATTTTTCTTCTTTTTTTATAAATGAATCCCTAAAGTTTAAAATGACCTGGCACACACTAGGTATATAATAAATGTCTATCCTAATCAAAAAAAAAAAAAAAAAAACAAGTTCATCATTCTGGAAGAGGCCTTGGAGGCCGTTTTATCCAATTATGTCTTTTCAGAGGAAGAAGTGATTTACCCAGAGTCATAAAGATCACTGCCAAAGATTAGATGTGAACCTAGGCCTTCCCAACTCTAAGGCCAGCATTCTACCCACTATACCAGGTTCGGCAAATCCAAAACTATCCAAACATTGAGAAATCTAGCTGAAATCATACAGGAGACAACAGTAACCTTTCTGTTTCTTTCTTAAGTAGCAGAAAGGAAACATTTAGTAGAGTTTCTATGACTAGAACTAAATGAATGTTCTTCCTTCAATTATGAAAACAAAATGACTGACCGTCTCTAGCCCCCATTCTTAGATTGCTTAAGAGTGTGTTTATAACAGGATTGCGTTCTCTCAGAGCTCACTGTGATACAGATGTGAAATCACAACCTTCAAATAATCACATCTGTCCACTTCTCACCCAATAGCTGCCATGAAAATGGTTGGCCCTGTAGGCAGGAGTACAACTTGATCTCCCACCTCAATATAAAGAGGTGCCGGCGGAGCCAAGATGGCAGAGTAGAAACAGCTCCTCCAAGCCTCTCTGCCCCCAGATTCCCCCCAAACTATGTAAAAGGGGACTCTGAACAACTTCTGGAGCCCCAGCACCCACAGAACGACACAGAGAAGCTAACCTCCCGCTGAGGACAGCCCAGCAGCCCTGCAGGAAGGACCAGCGCAGAGGTCTGGGACCCGGCAGCGCGCAGAGCGCAGGAGCCGAGCCGAGCCCAGGTCCGCGTGAGCCGAGGTTTTAGCCCCAGGGCGACAGGGCCAGCAGCCAGCTGGAGGAACCCCAGAACACCAGGAACCCTGGCGACTCCAGAATTATCAACATAGACATGCCTAGGACAAAGTAAGAGGTTAGTGTCCTATGGACTTTGGGACCTGTATTTGGGGAATGCGTCAGCTCCCTGCCCTGGGGGCTAGAAGCAGCTGAGGACAAACTCCATTTTGTAGTTTTCAGAGGCAGCTCCCGCTCCCAGCCTGCAAATTTGTAGTGAGATCCAGCGATCAGTCTTGGGGGGTAATCGCTCTTGCTTTAACCTCCCTGGATCTGGATTGTGATCTAGGGTGGAAGTCGTGGGTGGGTTTACAGCTTGCCAGAAACGGAAGTTGCCCCCCACATGTTTGGGATGAAAATTCCTCTATCTGGCCTTAAAGCCATAGTGTGGCAACAAGCCCAAAAGTCAAGCAATTAAGTGGCAACATGCCAAGGCAAAGGAAACAGAAAAATGCAACCCTAGACTCCTATTTTGGGGGCATAGAGTGGGAAAAGGACTGTGAGGTCAGAAGTCCTGCTCCAAAAGCCCCAGGGGAAAACATGAGCGGGTTGCAGGCCATAGAGGACCTTAAGAAGGACTTTAAAAATCAAATAAGAGAAGTGGAGGAAAAATTGGAAAGAGAAATGAGAAGGATGCAGGAAAAGTATGAAATGAGGGTCAACAGCCTGACTGAGGAAAACAACACCTTAAAAAATAGACTAACTCAAATGGCAAAGGAGGCCCAAAAGGGCAATGAGGAGAAGAATGCCTTAAAAAGTCGAATTTGCCAGATGGAAAAAGAATCTCAAAAGTTCACTGAGGAGATTCATTCCTTCAGAGTTAGACTGGAGCAAATGGAAGCTAGTGACTTTATGAGAAATCAAGATGCTGTTAAGCAGATCCAAACAAATGAAAGATTAGAAGGCAATGTGAAATATCTCATGGGAAAAACCACTGACCTGGAAAATAGATCCAGGAGAGACAATTTGAAAATTATTGGACTACCTGAAAGCCATGATCAAAGAAAGAACCTAGAAATCACCCTTCAAGAAATTCTCAAGGAAAACTGCCCTGATGTTTTAGATCCAGAGGGCAAAATAGAGGTTGAAAGAATCCACAGATCACCTCCTGAAAAAGATCCCAAAAAGAAAACTCCCAGGAATATTATAGCCAGGTTCCAGAATCCCCAGATCAAGGAGAAAATACTACAAGCAGCCAGGAAGAAACAATTTCAATATTGTGGAAACACAATCAGAATAGCACAGGACCTGGCAGCTTCTACACTGAGGGATCGAAGGGCATGGAATATGATATTCCAGAGGGCAAAAGAGCTGGGAATGAACCCAAGGGTCACCTACCCAGCAAAAGTGAGTATTTTGTTTCAGGGGAAAATATGGTCATTCAGTGGAATAGAGGACTTTCAAGCATTCTTGAGGAAAAAACCAGAATTGAATAGAAAATTTGACATCCAGACACAAGAGGGAAGAGATGCCTGAGAAGGTAATCAGGGAAAAGAAATCAAAAGGAACTTATCAAAGTTGAACTATTTACATTCCTATATGGAAAAGCAATAACTGTGACTGATGATATCTTTCTCACTATGAAAATAATGGAAGAAGGGGTGTGGTCATATGAATACATATGTGAATGTGTGTGTATATGGTTACAGTTATATATAGATAGAGGGCATAGGTTGAATTTGTTGGGAAGGGAGAATATTCAAGGGATGAAATTATGAGGTGAGAGAGGAAAGTGGCAAGAGGAGATGGGGAGAGACAGGGTAGTGTAAACTATCCCATGTAGAAGAAGCAAGGGGAAGTGGTTGCAAAGGAGGGGGAGAATAAGGAAGGCTAAGAAGGCAAAACCACATTCACATTGAATTTGGTTCAGGGAGAAAATGACATACATACTAAATGGGATATCTCAACCTGCAGCAGGATAGGGGGAAGGGGGATGAGAGGAGGGATGATGGATGGGAGGGCATCCTTGGGGTGAGGGGAGGTTGGAAGTACCCACTATAGAAGAGGGACAGGATCATGTAGGGAATGGACCAGGTGGGGGGTGGGATGAGTGGGAGGGAATTATAAGCAGCCTTGTACAATATATCTACTATGATAATGTTTTGCATAGCTAGACATGTACAACATATATTGAATTACTTATCTCCCAAGAGGGAATGGGTGACAAGGGAGGAAGGAAATGGATCTGAAATTCGAGGTCTTAACATTAAATGTTTCAAATATATATAAATACTATTATTAACACTCTTTTGCTTGTAATAGGGAGATAAGATGTGCAGGCATTGGGACACAAAGATTCACCTTCCTCTAATGGAAAAGTCGATGGGGGTATGGGAGAGAGCAGATTGGAGGAAGCGATATCTTGTGGGACTACTATTCTGGGAGGTTGGGTAGGGAAAAATGGGGGGAAATGATTGTAACTCAAAATCTGGCAGAAATGAATGATGTAAAACAGAAGTTAATAAAGCATTTGTTTAAAAAAATATATAAAGAGGTGCCACTGCATTTTCAGACACTGTGAAGACAATCAAGAAACTTTTTTCAATCTTTAGAATGAGTTCTGCTTTGAGTGTCTTTGGAACAATTCTTCACATCATTTAGTAAAAAGAGACCTACATGTTCTATTTGCTTTTCTCCCGTTTCGAGGTATTATGTCCTTTTATTCACAGCTTGTGCTTACTTTTTCAGTTTAAAGTAATAGTCTGCTTGATCATATGTCTTCAACTCAATTTAACAAGCATTTATAAGTGCCTAGTATATATAAGGTATTGAGTTTGGCACTCAGGGAACTTACATTCTTTGGAGGCATAGAATTGGGGTATGAGATTTGACATTGAGAGGGATGAAAATACAAGATAGAAAGTGACTGAAGTATAGAGAGGCCCTAAGTAGGTGCTCTAGGAAAATTTAAGGAGGAATCCTCTTTATTCCTTATTCTAGATCCACTCTCCCCTAGGCAAGGGTTGGGAGAAGGGGTGGAGGCACCAGAAAAGGCTATATGGAAGTAGCACCTGAAAGGAATTTAAAGACATGGGGCAGGACAGTACATTCTTGGCATTGGGTACAGCCTTGACAAATGCCTAGAAGTTAAGTTCAGACAACAGCTAATAGCGTAGACAAGCTGGAACATAGAGTATTAAAGTATACTATGTATTTCAAGAGGTTCCTGCATTTTCAGGCACTGTGAAGACAAGGAAAGAAAAAAAACAGTAGTGTTTAAAAAAGGAGCAGGGGGTATGGTTGCTTGAGCAAGAAAGGAAGATCTTTCTGGGGGCCAAACCCAGGCCATCTCAAAGCCAGTGGCTCAAGTACAGTCATGAGCTGGGAGATATTATAGTGCCTCTTTGAGAGATACTCAGAATTCTTGAGGGGACTACCCCTGTACTTATGGAAAGATGCCTAGCAAAAGCATACCTAACACCCAAACCATCAAAGGCATGGTTTGATTCCTGTTCAAAAGAAGGGAAAATTGCGTCTCATGGAGAGAAAATTCTCTTTTCTCTACTAGCCCTTCTATTACAAGCTAATAGGAAGCACTAGGTGGGTACAGTGGATAGAGTCAGACCTGGAGACAGGAAGACTGGAGTTCAAATATGACCTCAGACACTTGCTAGTTATGTGACCATGGAGAAATCCCTAAATCCCGTCTGCCTTAGTTTCCTCATCCGTAATATTAGCTGAAGAAGGAATTTGTAAACTACTCCAGCATCTTTGCCAAGAAAATCCCAAATGGTGTCACAAAGAGTTGGACGGGACTGAAATGAATCAAATACAACAACTCGACATATTTTAACATCTACAAAGCACTTTTCTTTGATTAGCTCATTAAAAATCAGACTAATTATAAGTTTCTTGGTTTCACATTCAAAGGCAATACTCTGAAAGGGTGTTATATGCTTTAGAAAAAATCCAGACTCTCTCTCCTTGGGCTCTTCTCAAGTCATCCACATATACTCTCATACAAACCGAGGCTAAGGCAGAACATGGAGCCAATATTAAAGAAGTGGAAATAACTCAGAACTCAGGACAGAGAGAGATCAGGGTGAATGGCAGAGATAATAGGAAAGGCAAAATGGTGGTTAGTTAACCTGTTGTTCTTGTGCTGGGATTATGCAATTATTAAGCAAATCAGAAATAATCCCAGATTTCTTGTTCCTTTGGAGTGGGAATCAATTGATATATTCGGAAATGATCCAAGCACACAGACAATGGGTTCAAGTACATCCTTGAAACCGGAGTAGGCCATTTTCTGAGGTCTGAGTGGGGGAGAAACAAGGCTGGGGAGGCAGTATATGCCCATGAGTATTTGTACATGTGTGTCTTAGTTCTAAGGAAGTGGCAGATTTGGGGAAACAAAGCATACTTGTGCTATTTACCCCTCATTTTTCCCAACATTCTTCCTCCTATGGGCACCCTACCTCTTTTTCACAACCAACCTCTGCCAAACTAAGGGGGTCCTTTGGACCACAAATCCACTAAGTTAGAATGGACCCTCAGAGGTCAAGAAGAGTGGGCTGGGCTACCACTGGGCACAGCTTTCAGGCATTAACAAGCTGGATTGGTCCAAAGCCAGAAAGGCAATGGCAGTGAGGCAAGCAGTGCAGCAGAGCTAATAACTCTCTACTTCCCCCAACACCAACACCCTTACTTGATCCCTAACAAATTGGGGGAGGCTGTTGGTAGATGTGACTACATTGACAATTGGATATTTTTAGAGGACACATTACTCGACATTTTCTCTAAGTCATAAACAGTTTTCTTCTAAAAGACAAAATTATCTGCTCATTTTATGTTCACACCTCCCACTTCATTGGGAAAGGAAGGCACATAAGCAGATGAGAAAGATTAAAGGTATCTCTTTTTTTCCCTCTGCAATCCTATTGAGGATGTAGAACAGAAAATCAGAGCAGCGTCTGATTTTCTCAGGGCAGTGGGCTGGTTAATTGGTTACTAGATATGTCAGAAAGGTGATTCAGGTTCTAATACAACCTTAGGGATAGGTTTATATAGCTTTACCCGCTCATGCATTTGCATCCTCCACTCTCCCTGCTAGAGGTGTCAGTGGGATGTATCTGAAAAATCAATGCCAGGCACTGGTACTTCCTGAATGGCTTTTCCTGATGTGATTTGTTTCTTTCAGCCTGATTTCTAATTCCAGTGGCCAATCCTGTTAGAACAGCCAAGAGGATGTTGTAGAATTCAAAAACTTACATGTGTAACTTACTTCAGTAAAACCTCATTTATTCAGATCTTATCCATTCAGAATTTGTGATCATTCAGAGACAGGTTGAGCTTAACTTGGTCTCTGAACTCTAAAGAAAGGACCTATTCAGTCACTAACGATGGAAACACAAAAAAGAGGAGACTGCTGAGCCTCCCTAAGAGCACCGTGGGGGCTGGAAGGGCCCTGACAGATCATCTAGTGTCAGCTTCTCATTGTATATTGGGGGAAACTAAGGTACAGAAAAGTGAAGTCACTTATCCAAGGATACTTCAAGTCTCCTTCACTACACGGTGGGAAGGAAGAAGAATTCATATCTCTTGGTGTTCAGGCCAGAGCTCTCCCCTCTCCAACACTGAGGTTAAGGTGCTAATTACCAATCATTTTAATAAGAATTTGTATTTATAGAGTAACTTTGGATTCATAAAACACTTTTCTTCAGCTCAAATATAAAGGTAGGAATGAAGGAAACCAGGAAGGAAGGAGGGGAATGAAGGAAAGCGAGAAGGAAAGAAGCATTTATTAAGTGCCTACTATGTGCTAAGTCATGTATGAAGCACTTTATACAAATATATTATTTGATTTGAAGTAGATAGAAGATGAGATTTTGGATGAGGGAGGTTAGTGATTTGCCCACAGTTCCACAGCTCTAAATGTTGTGTCTAGGATTGGAATCCAGTTTTCTTCTTACTCCAAGTTCAGCACTATTGCCACCAAACTGCTGTTCCATGAGCATTCAATAAAGTCAGTCTGGGAAGATGTACATCATGCTAACATTCTGTTATCTAGCTTTTGTTATATATACTTGAAGGTAAAACTTTTTTTGTTGTTTGTTTTTGTTTTTTTTTTTTTGCTTTTTGGAGGGCAATTGGGGTTAAGTAACTTGCCCAAGGTCACACGGCTAGGTTTTAAAACTTTTTTTTAAAGAAAACAAATTCCACAATAGAGATTTTCCACAAATTCGCTTATCTGACATATTTGTCCAAACTAATGAGTATGTGATGGATGTAACATATTTTATAAAATTATTTTTTTTGTTTCCCATGTAGCTATCCTGCCTCTCCCCCATGACCTACATCTGGGCATCTTCCCACCTCCTCTTCTACCACTCACTCCTAGCCACCAGGAACAGTGATCCTCTGAACACTCTCCCCCTACTACAACCTCATAGAGTTTCCTCTTTTTAGGGCCTGGCCTGGGCCTGAGGCAGAGCTACTTTTCACTCCACCTACTCTAACTAGGCAGGCCATAGAGTGAACCTCATTCCATCTAGTCATCTTGCCTCTATCACCCAATCAAGATGCTAGGGCACACCTGAACATTGTCTCAACCTCTTCCTTGGGTCATAGGTATCAACTGAATATTCTTATTGCTACTGGAAAGGGCATGGACCATCTACTGCAATCTGTCTCCATCTAGAATCCTTGTGATCCAGACTTGAGTGCTGCCTCTGCTGAAGCTCCCTTCTCTGCTCCTCCAATCCCAGTTCCTTTGTGTCCATCACAGTTGCATGTCAGTTCTTTAATTCTTATTGATCAACTCTCCCCTACTCCACACAGTGGCTGTTCCAAGTCTTCTATCCCTTACTGAACTCTGCTATACTCACACTTCCACACTCTGTGATCAGAGACCCTCACCTGTCAATTCACTAAACAAAATAAAGCCATTGGAATAGAACACCCTTTCCTCCTTTCCCAAATTTGTGCTACCTCATTGTCATCTCCCAGTCTTTCCTCCAGTCTCTGACAATGTGGGGCCTTTATTCTGACCAATGCTGATCACTTTGCTTGTTCCCTTAATCCCATCCCTTCTTATTTCTTGAGGAACTTGTTCCTTAATTTCCCCATCGCCTTACTTTTCAACTTCTTACCCACTAGTTCCTCCCCTGCTGTCTATAAGCATGCTCAGATATCTCCCACTCTACAAAAATTCCCCCGATCCTACCATCTCTTCATCTCCTGTATTTCTGCCCTATGTTCTGTTTCTTGATTCCACCACATGTGTCTGGAGCTTGGCATCGTCAACACCAGTAAATGGCTTCTCAGTCACGTTGAGCTTTTGGAACTCAATGCAAATGCCAAGCATTTCTTGAAGGGCAAAAGGAAAGTAAGTAAGCTTCCAAATTTCCTTTCTGACAACCACTCAGATTTTGTAAACATATGTGGCAAAGACATTATCTAGCAAGAGCATCCCAGCCTCTAGAGTACAATTTTTTTGAGCATCTGTTTTTAAGTGATGTTTCACCTTTTAGGATTGGATGAAAGTACCACTGTTTTGATTTTCTGAGTTCAAATTATAGGCAAGTATTCATAGGAGGTTAATTTGCCATGTTAAGAACTGTCAGATGTGACAAGTTTCCAATTTCCTGGGCATGTGATTCTGTTTTCTTGTGGGCAGATATCTGCATATGACATTCTCCTGTCTTCAGTGTCTCACTTCCTATCCATATGTCTTCTCCAAGAAATTTCATTTTTTTCCTGGCTAAAAAGGTACCACCAACTACTTACTCATTCATTGATCCTATATTAGCCGGGCCAGTTCTGAGCACACCTGTTCCTATACTCACCTATTTTTGGATTATAAAAGTGATAAAATTATTTCTTCTGAGCACAGGGCTGGACACATACAGAGGCACTCAATAACCAAGAATGTATTGAGTGAGAGAACATTTTGTAATACTGATGGGGGAGGCCCTGGTAATAACCATTTCACCACTCATGGCATTATTACCAGTGCAGGGAGCCTTAGAGATAATGTAGTCTAACCCTCTCATTTTAAAGGTGAAGAAAACTGAGGTTCAGAAGAGAAGTGACTTCCCCAAGGTCACACAACCAGAGGGCAAGTGTTAACAATCAATTTATTACTCTTCCCACTATACTGAAACAAATGTGCTTTCAAATTCCAAAGAATGAGTCACAAAAACTTTGCTAAAAGTTTTCACAGGAAATAGGCAGTATTTTCATTTCTCTTCAGTGTTGTTTAGAAACCACATGGGTTTTCCAAGTCCTTCAGGCCTATGGCATCAGATACTTCACTTAACTAGAAAATTCTCTTTAGTTCTCTCACCAGTCATGTCAAAGAACATTCTAGCCTTCCATTTTAGTTTAATATGCATCTCTAAACTCAATCCTCTTGCCTCTGACTTATACATATTTAGGACTCTCTCACTCTCCCTAGGTTGTGTTTGCAAAACACTTTATTCCTAACAAGAGTGAAAGAAAAAATAAATTTTTTCAATTCTGAAAGTTCTCTATCCTGCACAATGATTTTTATTTCATTGAGTGTAAATTCAAATGTAATATCCTAACCAAAAGAAATGAACTAAGGGAATAAGGAGAAATGTGTTTTGCTCAAGGTTATATCTGGGCACTTGGCACACAGCACATTTCACCAAACATCACAACTGGCTGGGGTGGCAACATGGATTGTGCTTGTTCTCATAGCTAAGAAGAAGAATTATCTTCTAAGCTGAATAGTCATGTAGTAAAAAACGGAATAAACTCTTGAATCATCAAAGGTAGGGGGGAAAGAACAAAATGGACAATTTGTTTTTGTTGCTTTGTTTTTTAAACTGCTAGAAGGGGAGAAAGAGACTTTGTCTTATCTTTTGAACTTACATATTCGCCTTGCCTAGCTTGGGAAGCTTTTTCCTCTCCTTTCGCCCTCCCCCTGCACCCACTGCCTCAAATACTGATAATGCCTAAAGAAACTAATTTTCAGAGTAATTAAGGTTTCTTTTTCCTCTTCTTATTCTTCTGCTTTTTGAGAAACTGAACTCATTGGCCTTCTTCAGAGTCAATAGGATAAAACAGTGGCCAACCACAGCACACTACCTTCTATCATATTTCCAGGTAACCCGGGAATATCTTTTTTATGATTGAATAAGAAATAGCTTTTTATTTTGAGGGGGGAAGGCAAGGCAGTTGGGGTTATGTGACTTGCCCAAGGTCACACAGCAAGTAAGTGTATCAGGTGTCTGAGGCTGAATTTGAACTCATCTCCTCTTGACTCCAGGACAGGTTCTCTATTCCCTGAACCACCTAGCTGCCCCAAATTGCTGATATCTCCTTTTATTTTTGAAATCACTTTTTAAAAAATTTAACAGGACACACAAAGATATCCCAAAGAAACGCTGTTTCCAGTTCTCATGCTTGAAAAACAACGGTGAAATCTAGAAGAATCCATTTCTGGAAAATGGATTTTTAGCTCAAAAGATGGAAATTATATGTCTGACTCCCTAAGGAAACAGACTGTTCTCTCCTCCTCCTCCTCCTCCCTTCCTTTTGGTGATACCTCAAGCATTTTGGGGGAACAACATAGTAAGGACATAGAACGTCTACAATGCCATCTGACTTTGGGAAAGAACTCAGTGCAATTAAACATCTACATTTTCTCCAGGACCCTAGTGTCTGTGCTTTGTGAGTCTCTGGATATGTACAGTCATTTGCTTAAGAAGAGGAGGGAGAGAGGAAGCAGCCAAGCCAATGGCATTTGGGGATGTTAAGTGATTTGACAATCCTGTGAATACTGTTTTAGAGGAGGTAATTTATAAGAAACAAGGGGCATCAACTACTTTAGAAATGTCTTATGTCTTAAGAAAAATCAAAGTGTAGATTTTTTTTCTTAAAAAAAACATACTGCCAATTATGGTATCAAATATATTTTGGCTTTTTCCCCAAAATAGAAGCCAAAATGTTTATCCCTATTGTGTTTTTTAGCTGGTCAACTACATACCCAACCACATACTTAGTGCTTCTCTGAAGTTAAAGTGTGATACAAACTATAGAGTATGCTAAGAACTAAAGAAAGGAGACCATTGGTGCCCTGAAGTGGCTTTGAAGCTAGCTGGCAATATATACTCCATACATAGCATAATAATAAAATAGCATGTAACAGCACCTACTGTGGCTAGGCACTGGGCTGAGCAATTCACGATGATCTAATTGGTTCCTTACTACAACTCTGGGAGGTAGGTGCTGCTATTATCCTCCTTTGAAAGTTGAAGAAACTGAAGCAAAAAGCAGTTAAGTGACTTGCCCAAAGTCACACAGCTAGTAAGTGTCTGCGGCCAAATTGGAACTGAGGAAGATGAGACTTTCGGGTTTCAGGCCCTGTACTCTGTGCACTAAGGGGCCACCTAGCTGCCCCTACAAATAAGTGTCAATCAACAGAGTTCAAGTCTGAGAGTAAGTGGAGAGTACTAGATGGGGAAGGATTTGCTTTGGAGACAAGAAGTTCTGGGAACAAGCTCCCCTTCTAAGACATACTGGATGATCCTAAGCAAATCCTTCAGGGAATTCCCTAAGACTCTGAGCTTCAGAGCAGGTGTTCATATGTACTGGTAAAGGAAGTTTTCTTTAGCAAAAGAATCACCATTCTGGTCCCCAAAGCAAAGGAAGGTATATAGGTGCAGACAGGTGGGCAAGAGAATAGTGGAATAAGGAATGTACGGATAGCCTTATTTTTTAAAGAGTTCCCCAGGTAAACTACATCCTGATAGGGAAAATTATCCCAAATGGGGGAGGAACAAAGAAGAATATTGGAGCTGTAAGAAGTGCTATGTTCAAATCCATAAAAGCAAGGATAGGAAATTCTTGTTCAGTTCAAAGCCAGTACACATATTTGCCTACAAAAGAGCCAAGGATATTGGGACAGGAAGAGGAGTGTGGCTGGCAGAAAGAGCAGTGGATTTGGGTGAAGGGGGCTGAGATTTCAATCTGTGTGACCTTAGGCATGCCCCTTCCCCAGTTTCCTCTTCTGTGAGATGAAAGGCAGAACTGGATGATCTCTAAAGTTTCTTCCAAGCCCTAATCCAATGTTCACTCCTCCAAGATATGAAGGTTGAGCTGACTAAGTTTAGCTGATCTAGGAGGGCCAGCTGTGAGACACACCCTAGAACAGGTCGCATGTGGCCTTGAGGCTGCAGGTTCCCCACTCCTGCCCTAGAAGCTATGCAACAGCTTATTCACAACCCAAATCAATAGATCCTCAACGGGGCAAAAACAAATGAGTAAAAATGTAATTTAAAAAATTAATATACCAAATTCTATAGGATAAGTGCACAGTGAAGACTTGATTTGTCTTAAGAGAACCCCATACCTTCATTAACTTTGAGGATTTTGCTGCACTGAAAATGCAAGTTGGACACTACCTTCAATTTGAGGTAAAGAATAGTTTTACAAATGCTTCTGCAGCTGAGACATGTAACAAATGCTGGCCCCAGACACTACTTACTATTCTTATTAATACAGTGAACAAAGTACAATCACTGATTTTGGATCTGCTTCTCCTGGCCACACCTTCATTCTCTATAACTTTGTCCTTAAGGAGACTCTCCCCTATAGTTTCTCAAGGAGGTTGCAAAGGTCAGGGAAATGGGACCTAGCCCACTAGGCAGTGGCCCCTTATATCCCACCCAGACAGGTCTAAATCCATCTTCTTTTTAAAGATACTTCTGGGGGCG
Source organism: Gymnobelideus leadbeateri (assembly GCA_011680675.1). Taxonomy (NCBI): domain Eukaryota; kingdom Metazoa; phylum Chordata; class Mammalia; order Diprotodontia; family Petauridae; genus Gymnobelideus; species Gymnobelideus leadbeateri. Next base: position 134,888 of record WOXC01000281.1, read on the forward strand.
GCTAGGTGGCACAGTGAGTAGAGCGTCGGCCCTGGAGTCAGAAGGACCTGAGTTCAGATCTGGCCTCAGACACTTAACACACACAAACAAAAACCTAGCTGTGTGACCTTGGGCAAGTTACTTAACCCCGATTGCCCTCCAAAAAAAAAAAAAAAAAAAAAACAACTTTTGGACAGGAGGAAAGGAATCAAAATTTAATTCCTATGTCAGAAAATTCCTATATATGTTGAACCCAGGCTCCCATAAAGAAGCTTAGTTTCATTTTTTGCAAATCATAAAGGCCAGCCATCTACCAGTGTCTCTTGAAAAGCTCTTTAGATACTTGGAGACAACCATTACAAAACCCTTTGGTCTTCTCCTCTTTAATCTGAATAATCCTAGTTTCTTGAACCTTCTTTTCCCATAAGCCCTTTGCTTTCTATGGCATCTTGCATCATTTTAGTCTCCTCAGTATCCTTTCTGAAAGAATTCTTTTTTTTTTTTAACTTTTAATGGAAATTGTCACATACTGGTACTGCTTGTGGAAAACAGATCCTGAAAAACCATTCTGGCATTGATTCATCAGAGAAACCATCTAGTCAAGAGCTGGACAGAGTCCTCAGATAGGGAAAAAAACCCAAAAAAACAAAACTTCCTTCGTGTGTGGGCCAGTGCCTGGGCATAGATTTCAAAGAGGAAAACAAACATGTCTTGGGGCCATTGGAAGCAGGGGAGCTGATGTAATGCAGATGGTCTCTGGGGAAGGCAGAGCCACATGGCTTCTCCAAAAACTAGGCCTGGATGCTAGCATAGACTATTCTGTGATTCAGTCACCAAAAGTTAGAGTAAACCTTAACACTTGAGTACTGAAGATGCTTCAGCCACTAGGGCTTGCAGGGTTTCAGGACTACATGAGGAGGCAGAGAAAGAAGCTAGTATAACTTGAGGGCAGAAAAAAGGCCTGAAGCATAAAGGAAGAATCTTTGAGTCCTACTGTGCACTGCCTCCTTTGTAAGAGGTGCTACATATAAGGCAACAGGGTTTCTTGGCTGTCTTGCTGGCATGGAGAGATCTTGCCCAAGTCTGCCTTCTTAGAGAATGCTTCTACAACTTCCTAAAGGTATTTGTCCTAAAATTCTTTCAATTTGTGATCAAAATTCAGCTCTTTCATCTCAAAGCTTAGTTCAGTGGTTGGCCAGGAAATGGTGGGAAATAAATTTTGTAATTGGTCGTTTCTGCCAGGAACCAGAGTGGCTGGATCATATTTCTCCAGCAGAACTGGTAAGCTTGGATCACCAGAGGGAATTACTCCTAGAGCTTCTCTGGGTCCTCATTAATTTTTGAGAAATCTTTTGTAATTCATTTCAGTTTTCCTATGCCAAGAGACATGGATCTGGACAGGCCAACTTGCCTTCCCTGGGTTCTCTCTGAAAGGGCAATGGTATCCTGGAGTGTCCCCTGATGCATTCTCTAGTCTATCTATATGTAGTTTCTTCATTAGAGCTTTCATTACCTGACTGATTCCATTTTTCTATTTCCTGCGTATTTAAAGCTAAATTCTCTTTGAGTTTCTTTGCTGTTTGGGGACTAATGATGGCTGTGATTATGTTCATGGAGGCTTTAGGAATAACCAAATGACCAACGGGGAAGAGGTGGTATACCGAACGTGAGAGTCTCTAAATTCTTGGTCAAGATTGCTCATAAATCATCCTCTTATTCCCCTTGGGCTATTCTCTCTTCCGACTCTATTTCATTATATGGTGGTGACCTGACTTGGGACAAGGAAGTATATAGAGAAATGAGGGAGAGAGGAGACAGAGCTGTCAGGCAGTCAGTTAACAAGAATTTGCTAAGTGCTTACTATGTGCCAGGCACTGTGCTAAGAACTGGGGATATAAAGAAAGGCAAAAGTAGTCCCTGTCCTCAAGGAGGTAACATTCTAATGGAGGAAACAATATGCAAATACCATGAAGAGTTAGGCTAGGCAGAGTGCCAGTGGCCTCTTAACACCTTTAACTTTTGGTCCGAGTCTAGCTAAAGGTGTGAATGCCCTTTCTCCTCCTCCTCTTCCTCTTCGTCCTCTTTAATTCTGGGCCTAAATTAATGTCCATATGTACTATCTGTCCTGGAGAGCTATACTGATGAGCAAGCTCTATAAACTGTCCATAGAACTGCATGTCATAATCTAGGCAAGAGAACTGCTTTGACCCCTTGATCTTTCTTCACGAGACTTATTCTGAAATGAGAGCACATCTTTATTTCTCCCACATTTTATCAGTGTTGCCATATGACTGTGAGTCATAGAACCCTACAGTCTCTAAAGATTACTCCCATGGCAATGGAGAGGGCCATGGTTAGAGGATCTCCACAGCTGGATTCAGAAAGGACCTCCAAGATCTTCTAGTTCCTCTCATTTTACAAAGGAGGAAACTGAGGCCCAGGGATGGGAAGGGACTTGCCTAAGACAACAAAGGTAGGTGGATATCTGAACATATATCCTCTGAATCTACACCATGATAATGAGCTTAGTATGGACATGATGAGTTAGAGATACCATCATATCTTCTTCAAATTCCCTCCATCCCTCCTTAGATACAAAGTCTAGAACTGGGCCCTAGGGAGGAGATACTAAAAATAAGAGTGATATTAGGCCCTTCAACTTTATCTTAGGTGTAGGATTGGCACCGCTCAGCACTTCCAAGTCAACAAAAAGACCTGCACCAGTTTTCAAAGTAGTGACACTCCCCTACATATACTCAGCCATTAGCACAATGCCTGGCATATAGTAGGTGTCTGATAAATGCTTGCTGACTTTGCTTGCATGAGATATTCTAGTTATTACAGATTTAAGAGGCATAATTTACATCAACATCATATAGAAGCAATATGAATATATTTTAAAAGCCAAAACCCAAGCCACGTTGGACTTAGAATTACCACCCTCAAGGTCTACCTGCTCAAAATTATATCATCTACTTAAGTCAACAAGTTTAATACTAGAGGAAAAAGTATCCCAGACTGGTGCCCAAGTTGTGGGAACCCTCACTTCCATCTGAAGGCAATCAGGGAGAGCTTCTTGGAGGAGTTGGTATGAGACCTGGGACTTCAAGAATAGGTAGGATTTCAATAGGCTGACAGGGTATGGCTAGGGAAGAGGGAAACTTTCTAATGTATTTCCATGACTGTATCCTTGGTACATACAACCATAAAAATCACTGTATAGGTAGGTGGTAAAATAGAGTGCTGAACTTGGAGTCAGGAAGACCTGAGCTCAAAACCAGTCTCAGACACTTCCTAGCTATGTGATTTTGGGAAAGTGATAACCTCTGTTTGCTTCAATTCCTTCATCTGTAAAATAGGGATAATAATAGCACCTACCTCCCAGGATTGTTATGAGGGTCAAACAAAATAATGTATGTAAACTTTACAGATCTCAATGTGCTAGCTATGATTGCTATTAGTATTAGTGATCCTTTGGTTAGAAATGCCAAGTCAAACACATAGCAAGAGATGCATACTCACCAATGGTATGTGCCTCAGGACATGTAGGGTGTGCTGAACAGATACTCTTCAGATGGCAAGGGTCTTGAGAGGCTCCTGTCTGTAGACAACACTGTGCTGATTGCATCAAGTCCTAGAACATTCCCAGATTTTCTTACTGTAATCCACAACCATTCCATAAGCATCAACCTAACAATCCACATTAGAAAAACCATTATTTACATTGATCTGATATTAACATACAGTTGAGTGGGAAGCCCACTGAGACAATCCATCATTAAGTAGCTCTTAGACAGGCACAGGAGATAGACAATGAGCTGGGCCCAAAATGAAACAGGAACAAGAAAGAAGGCTGAGGTGTGGCTAGGTGCTGCAGTAAATAGAGCACCGGCCCTGGAGTCAGGAGGACCTGAGCTCAAATCCAGCCTCAAGACACTTAACACTTACTAACTCTGTGTCCTTGGGCAAGTCACTTAACCCCAACTGCCCCTCCAAAAAGCAAAAAAAAGGCTGAATTGTTTTGGGGAAATTGTACTGCACTTTTAATTATCGCAAGCTATTTCCTAGCAAAAAAAAAAAACAAACCAACTACTTTTCAACACTGAGTATGATGATGAATCATGGAACACACAAAACATTAAAAGTCCTTGAGGAAGGCCTCCAGCATTGGTGAATAGAGCCCTGATAAATGATTTAGGAGAAACTATGGGCAAGTTTGCATAAGATGAAAAGGTGTGGCTGAGCTGGAATCTGTCTCAGTGAAGAGAATACTCACATCAGGGAGAACACAGCTCTTAAGTAGGATTATTCCCAACATCATTTGTTCTTTACTATATCTTTCTGAGTTGCCCATTTAACTATAACAGAACAAAGAGACAATTTAATTTTCATGCTTCCAGGTGTAGTCAAAAGTGGCATGGAAGCTAAAACATTTGGGGTGGGGAAAAAAGGTTTCCTAGGATATGTCTTGACAAAGAAATATGACTGGAAAGAAAATTGTCTAGCCAGAAACTGAAGTGAATAGGCTTTTTCTGCCATCTCTCCATCACACCTCACTTCTCCCTAAAATCAGAGATCATAATATTAAGTTCCTTGGTACAGATCTAAAATAATGTTTGGTGAAGCATTGCCTTGAAACTTGCAAATTGAAAACTGCCATATAAATATAAGACATTTTATTGTACAGCATCTTATCTAATTCTCCCCCAGAAGCAAGGTCACTTTTAAGGAATGTTTCTAAAAGAGAAATATCAGAGGTAAATTGAAGCTAGGCTACAAGCAAAGGATTTATTGAACCAAAATTTGATTCCTATTCCTCATCTCATTTGCACTGGACAAGAGGAAGCTATGCACTATAAATTCTTATATGTCTGATATATAAATGTAGTATCTAACAAAATAAAACCCCTGACCATAAATCAAATTTAAGATCAATTTTGTCTACCCTGATATATATTTCAATATAACATGCCTATCCCCATGAGAAATAATACCTGATCATTAGCTTTTCTCTTTTGGGGTAGAAAGACTATTGATCCAAATTTTCAATAGGGCTGTCAAATCAAGGCAAATATTTCAAACACAAGATTATTGATACCTTGGCATGTATCCATAAGATCCTCCTAAGCCACGTAACTTCTATGGTCAGCAGTACACCCAGTGTTTTATTTGCTCCCAAAACATGTAGAATAAATAGCCAAAGAGAACAACCAAAACTAAATGAAGTCTTATATTGAAGATAAAGAACTGCACAGCCGATGGGCAAAATGTCAAAGATATTCTAGCACAGTTCCCAAAAAGTCAGCACTAAATTAAAGAGATTTGCCATCCCCAATGCCCTGTGTCCTTAGCTTTGGGATCCATCTCAGAAGAGCTAATTAGGCCTTCATTAACTGAATGTTGATTACATTTAATACAGTTGGCATTTTAGCAGGCTCACATTTTCCACTGCCTTTTCAAAGGTAAGATGACTCCTATGTTCTTGCTAGCAAATCGCCATCACATGGTGGCTTTTATGCAGCATGTTAACAGATTACAACTCATTATCCTGGAATCAGACTGCCATTTGTGAAGAGACAGTGTATTGAAAGGTAAATAAATTATGATGATATAAATCCGTGAGCATATGATTCTCACTATGGAATGGTATATAGCAGGAAAGGTTTTCACCTTGCAGAATGCCACCCATCCAAAGAAAAAAAAATCTGACATCTGTGCATCTTAATCTTAAGTCATCTGACAGATAGAAAGAGGTCCAGTTAGTGTCTAGAAAGTAAAGTCCAGCCTTCTTTTGAAGCTGTAATAAGCTATCATTTTAATGAGTGCTTAGACAGTGCTGCTTTGGGGGCACTGGTTGTGAACTGAAGACTAGTAATAAGATAGGCAAAAGATTCCTTTCTACATGTGATCAGCACAAGAAAATGTCTAATGCAAAATGAATTGGTTTGGGTTCAGGTAGGATTTGGTCAGTCTAATCATTATGACTCATTTTGCATATTCCAGATCCTATAGCTGTGGCTTTTTTTCTCTTTCTCCAAGATTTTTGTAGGAACTCCAGGGAAGAGAGAGCCCACCAAAAAGGGCTGTCAAATTCTGAGGCAGAATAATAATGATTCACATTTATATAGCACTCTGCAGACTATATAAATGCATTAACAAAGCCAAAGAAATAATATCAATTACATTTACCTAGGGAACAGGACTCAGCTACTCATATGGCTCAAAAGAAACACTACATGAACCTCCAACTGCTGTGGGTGGGTCTTGGGTACTCAAGGGACTGAGGCTAAAGTCAGTCCAAGAGGGGAAAAGAGATAAGAGAAACATCACAGGGAGAAAAGACCACATTTTAGAAAGGATGCTCTAAAAGAAAATAAACAAATGAGAAAACCAAAAGGAAAAGAGTCTAGCACACCCCCTGACCCAAAAATACTGGCAGAGGAGGAAGAAAGTTATGAAAATCCCTAGATTGTTCCAGCTACTAAAGGAAAAAAAAATCCTGACTGACAACAAGAATTATTCAGAGACTGGAAAAATGAGGGCCTGATTCTTTTTTTTTCCTTTTTCTTTTTGGAGGGCAATTAGGGTTAAGTAACTTGCCTAAGGTCACACGGCTAGGTTTTTTTGTTTGTGTGTTAAGTGTCTGAGGCTGGATCCGAACTCAGGTCCTTCTGACTCCAGGGCTGACACTCTACTCACTGCGCCACCTAGCTGCCCCTAGGGCCTAGTTCTTAGAGGAGGTATAATATCCCCTGTCTGGTTTCAAGCCAACACAGGGCCTATTAGCAAAGGAGAGACTCATTCACTGACTATGTCAAACCTAGACCTTAAGCTGGGGATAGACTCCAAGAAGGAAGAAGATAACTTCCAGGGCCAGAGGGCAACCCGCAGACACATGTGGGCCTCACATTTGTATTTTAGTACCTTTGTGCTTTAAGACTAAGTCCACTCTCCCCAGGAACCTTGTATAAAGGAGAGAGGATGCATACCCTACATCAGTGTGGGAATGTTGTACTCACCACTTAAAGCTCAAGCCTACTTTCTGCAGGGCCTAGTGTGTGCCAAGGGGAGAGTATACCCCAGTTTTGTAGGGATTTTTGTACTTTTGTCCTTGCCATACCTTCTCAGTAAATATCCCTTTAATTGATGTTTGATCGATAATGGGAGATATCAAGTGATTAATCAATATTGTAGAGTATCCCAGATGGAAGCTTGTGAGAAGTATGAGAATCCCCAATCCTCTAGGAAGGGAGGAGTACTGTACACAAAACCTGATAGTTAAAATGGGGACTGAGAGTAAAGTTAAAGGAACATTACTCTCTGCCCCCCCCCCCGAATAATACCAAAAAAAAACCAAGAAAAAACAAGAAGAGAAAAGGAAAGGAAAGGAAAGAAGGAAAGGAAAGGAAAGGAAAGGAAAGGAAAGGAAAGGAAAGGAAAGGAAAGGAAAGGAAAGGAAAGGAAAGGAAAGGAAAGGAAAGGAAAGGAAAGGAAAGGAAAGGAAAGGAAAGGAAAAAAAGAGAAAAGAATACTCATTATGGGCTTCAATATAGTTTGTGCTTTACTGAATGCCACAGGATCACTGGGGAGTGCTTTATCTAGATATTTCCAGAATTCACTGGAAGAATCAGGTGAATTAGTTTCTGGTACAATGGACAAAGCACTGGACCTTGAATAAAGAAGACCCAAGTTCAAATATGGCCTTAGATACTTAATAGCTATGTAACTCTGGTCAAGTCACTTAACATCCCTCAATCTCAGTGTTCTCATCTATAAAATGGAGATGATAATAGCAGCTACATCACAGAGTTGTAAGGATTAAAACAAGTATTTATAAAGCATTTTGCAAACCCTAAAGTGATATATATGTATATATGTGTATTATGTATGTGTGTGTGTGTGTATATATATATATATATATATATTTGTTCATCTTTTGTTTTTGAAGAGGATATAGATAGATAGATAGAAACATACATACATACATATCTATCTATGAAAAACTTGAGGGATTTATATGCACAAATATGTACATACTCTGTAAGACTCTCAAAATCTTTCCTTCACTCTTCTGCCTTCTACTGCCAGTAGAGGGTACTTACAAAAGAATTGCTGACTGGTTAACAAAGCCAGTTTATAATGATGAACTCTAATACCCAACATTGGTTACTGGAGAGTCCTAACCATAATGTAGCACAACAGGATGATAGGTCAAGAGCTAGAAGGGACCTCAGAGATCACCTATAGATGAGAAAACTGAGGCTCAGAAAGGTTAAGTGGCTTACCCCAGGTCATAAAGGTAAGCCCAATCTCTTAGTAACCAGAGGGCCCTAGAGTATCAGGACAGTTTGAAAACAAGAGCGTTAATCGAATATGTTCCTAATTTCAACCACCTGGGTATTGTACCTACTTATGAAAGGAAGGCCACAGGAAGGAAGTCAAAATATTCCATTCCACCACTTCATTATCATTTCTATTTTTTAAAAAAGGATATTCATTGAAATGGAAACTACTGGGTGCTCTTGGAAAATTATATAGTACTAATTAAATCCTTCTAGGACTGCTTGGCCAAAGATCTGTCTGAAGCAACTGAAAAGCTTTATATTAATACCCTGAAGGTTTACATTAGTACACGCTCTGAGAGAATACCAGGGAGAAGGAAATTCAAAGACTGCTTTGACCCTTTTCATTCAATCCAACTCTACCTCAAAAGTCAAACCTCTTAGACCACCTTCTAGAGAATTCTGGGTAGTGTCTTTTGTGCCAGGCTATTTCAAGCTTTAAACTGCAAGATAATAAGGAAATCACACTGGTCCTAATGCCATTACTACCAGTGCTCCAAAACTTATATCATCTTATTAGCCAGAAAACAACTCAAAAAGAGTTTGGGGATGCTGTTTTATATACCAACTAATCTTTAGCTATATTATTTTTCTTTCTACATTAGTGCTTCTAAACTCAACCATTCAAACACTTATAAAGTAATTACTATGTCTTCAACATTATGCTAGGCACCATGTGAAGATACAGGAATATATCTACATATAGTCCCTTGCTTACTAGAAGTGTGCCATCTTGTTGGTAAAATAAGTCATAGATACAGGAAAAGTTAGATGACACAAGGCAGAACATAAAAAGAAAAGAAAGGAAGTGGACAGGAAATGAGAGGAGGGAGACAGTTTGATACAGGCTAGACTGGTTCATAGAATAAGTAGGTCTTGAGATAGATGCCACATTCTGAATAGTATTTGGGTAAGTGGAGAGCAGAGGGGAGTTCTTGACTGGAGATAAATGACAGATTTTAGGTGGGTCTGTGAATCTCAGCAGGGGGAAAAATAATGACATTTCTATTTTCCCTTTTATCCTAACTGAAATGTAGCATTTCCTTCAACTATATTCAATCATGATTCTGAGAAGGGTTAGAGTACACAGGTTTCACCAGACTGCCAAAGGAGTCCATACATTAAAAAGGTAAAGAACTCTGGGTTAAGATATTTTAGGAAGGAAGTAGTGATATGGAAATGAGCAAGGTCTATAAATTAGGAGGAAATGACTTGACCAGGCTACCTGGAGAACACAGTTACAAATAAGGTTGGAAAAGTAGACTGAAGCAAGACTGGAGAGAGAACTGAATTCCATCCTAAATAAGCAACAGGGAATAACAGAAAGTTTTAAGTAGGATACTGATATAAGACAAACCGTTTTAAGAAGATAAATATGTTGATAATATTTAAGTAGAATCTAGAAAAGAAAAAAAATGAAAAATGTAAAAAAGGAAGACAGTGCCATTTTCTTTTGGGGTATGAAATGAAGAAATATCAGGAGGAACAGAAAGGAAAGGAGAGAGATAAGAGACATTATAAAAGAATAATGTGTAGGATTGAGTGGCTACATAAAAGGACAGGAAAAGGCCAAAAGAAAGGGAAAAGTCAAAGACAACTCCGAAGTTTCTAATATAAATGTGGAAGAAAGAAAGAGGCAGATCAAGAGGATGAGTCAATTTGGGGAGAGTTGGAAATAAGAATTTTGGTTTTAGATATGTTGAGTTTGCATTGAGATTTTCCATGTGGAAACATCTGGTAAAAAGGGAGAGATATGGGACTAGATAAGGAAAGAAAAATCAGGGCTGACAATATGATTTGGCAATCATCTCCAAAAGATGATACTTTAAATATTTAAAAATGAATGCAGGGGAAGTTAGTAGACATAGTGGGTGGAGAGTACTGGCCCTGGACACAGGAGGACCTGAGTTCAAATCCAACCTTAAACACTTACTAGCTGTGTGACCCTGGGCAAGTTGCTTAACTCCAATTACAGAAAGCAAGAAGGAAGGGAGAGAGGAAGGAAGGGAGGGTAGAAGAAAAAGAGTATGTGAATTCCTGAATGGAGAGAGCATATTAAGTGAAGATGACTGAGGGCTGAACTCTGGAAAATGTTATTAAAATCATATTCTCTGATTTCCCCTGGAGTTCCAATGCTGCCGGCAAAGTTTCCCTTCGTTTCTTTCTCATCCTCCCCACAGTGGCTATTTGGAATATTTGCCACTCCCTTCTACTTCCCAGAGAACTGAGGCCCAGACAAGGAGCTAAGTAGCTAAGTAGCAGAAGTAATATCTGAATTCAAGTCTTGTGATTTTTAAAAATGAAAGTCTAGTACTCTCTACACTGCACAACACTAACTCCTAAAACACTTTCAAGTGTTTGCATCATAACTTCAAAATGCAAAATGACCTGGATATTAAAGATAATGCCATTAAAAATTACATGGAGATGATATACATTTCACAGATATAGAGAAGGAATGAATTCTTAACTAAACAAAGGATAGGGGCAATTAAAAAAGATAAAATAGATAATCTCGAATATGTAAAATTGAAATACTTTTTATACAAAATTAATCCATTTAAGATAAGAAGTGAAGCAGTCAAATGGGAAACTATTTTACCATCCAAAGACAGAAAGAACAGATTGATGAATTGTGTATGCAACTAAAAAAAACAAATTAACATAAGCTGAAAAATATATAAAAGCTTCAAAATACAAATTGTTACAACTAGAGAAACTCAAATTATTGAAAGCATAAATAACATCTAATTAAAAAATTAAACTATAAACTTTTTAAAAATTTAAATAGAGAAACCGTTAGCTAATTTGATTAAAAACAGGAAAACCAATTTATTACTACCAAAGAAGAATAAGAATTCACAACAGATGAAGAAGAAATAACACATATGATTAGAAACAATTTTTCCCAATTACATGTCAATAAAACCAACAAATGAAATAGAAAGGAAGAATACTTACAAAAATATAAAATAACCAAATTAACATAAAAAGAAACAGAAATTTTAAGTAACTCAGAAAAGGAAATTAAAGAATTCAGAAAGAAATTTCCAAGGGAAAAAATACCGTAACAAAATGGATTCATAAGGAACTTATTTCACATATTCAATAATTTCAATATTATACAAGATATTTGAGAAAATAGCAAAAGGAAGTGAGCTTACCTAATTCCTTCTAGGATACAAATATAGTCTTGATACTTAAACTAGAAAAAGTCAAAACAAAAAAAGAAAACCATAGAGCAATATCCCAAAAGAAAATACTAACAAAGAAGTTACAGCAACATTTATGCCAGGAATGTTGTGCTAGTTTAATATCAGGAAAACTGTAAACAAAACTATTCATCTTAATAACAAGAACAGCAAGACCTAGTACTTCATATAATAAGGATAAAATAAAGTTCTTTCTATTAACATCAAAGATTAAGCAAAGATGCCCATCATTACCACTGCTTTTAAATACAGTTCTAGAAATCCTAGTTATAACAACAATAAGGCAAGAAAGATGAATGGAATCACAGGCAAAGAAGAAATACAATTACCACTCTTTGCAGATGATAAGATGGTATAGTTAGAATGAACTCCCATAAGTCGACTAGGAAGGTAAGTGAAAGAGCTAATAAGTTTAGCAAAGTTATACAATATAAAATAAATCTACGTAAATCACCAGCTTTTTTGATATATTACTAATAAAAACCAGCAGGCAAAGATAGAGTGAGAAACTGTACTTAAAATAACATAATGTGTATAATACTTGGGGGTATACCTACCGATATTCACACAAGGCCTATTTGAATAAAATTTTTTAAAAGATTGTTTAAAGAACTACAGATTTAAAAAGTTGGAAAATATTAATTACTCATCAGTAGCTGAATCAATGAGGCAGCCAGATGCCTCAGTGGATAGAGTTCTAGGCCTGGAATCAGGAAAACCTGATCTCAAATCTGGCCTCAGACACTTACTAGCTAGTGATCCAAGTCGCTAACATGTTTGTCTTAATCCATTGGAGAAGGAAATAGCAAGATGATCTAGTGTCTTTGTCAAGAAAATCCCACAGACAATGATGGTCCACGGGATCACTAAGAATAAGACACAACTTAATAACTGAATAACAAGGATGAATCAATAAAAATAAAAATACCACTTAATTTCATTTACTTACACAGAGCTATATCAAGCAAAGTACCAAACTAAAGGACTTGAATTTCTTTCTTTCTTTCTTTCTTTTTTTTTTTTTTGGTAACAACATCCATCCCTTGGAACAAAATGCCAAGAATCTTAAAGGAAATAATGAAAAAAAAGTGAGAAGAGGCCCAAGAGTACCAGTTCTCCTCAAACTACACTACAAAGCATCAATTATAAAGGCAATATTGTACTGGTTAAGAAATAGAGAGGTCAGGGGCAGCTAGGTGGTACAGTGAATAGAGCAAGTCAGGAGGACTTGAGTTCAAATCCCACCTCAGACACTTAACACTAGCCGTGTGACCTTGGGCAAGTCACATAACCCCAACTGCCTTGCCTTCCCCCCTCCAAAAAAAAAAAAAGAGGTCAATCAGTGGAACAGATTAGGTAGACAATATACGGAAGCAAATAAACCTTATAGTTTTGTGTTTGATAAACCAAAAGACCCAAGCTATTGGGGTTACATTTCACTATTTCACAAAAACTGCTTAGAAAATTGGCAGCAGTCCAGCAGAAATTAAGTTTAGACCAATATCTTATATATTATACCAGAATAAACTCCAAATGAATATAAGAAGTATTTATAAAAAGTCACATCATAAATGAATTAGAGGAATAAGGAAGAAATCACCCTACAAATTTCTGGATAGGGCGAGAGTTCATGACCAAACAAGGATCCCAGAGGATAAAATGGACAGTTCTGATCGCATAAAATTCAAAAAGCATTTTGCACAAACAAATCCAACACAGCTAAGATTAGAAGAAAAAAAAGTTAAATGGGAAAAATAATCTTCACAACAATTTTTTCTCATAAAGGTCTCATTTATAAAAGACAGAAGGAACTCATTTAAATTTATAATAAAAGATAATTTCCCAAATAATAAGTGGTCAAAATAAAACAGCAAGTTTTTCATTTTTGATAAGTAATTTTGTTTCCTATTTTTAATCAAATAAACTAGCATTTTTTATTCATTTTGTTTCCTTTAAAAATCTCTTAGCATTATTTTTGCTTTCAATTGTTAATTTCTTCATTGTCAGAATTTCGCTTTTGCTGTTACTTTTTAGTTAAATGCCCAATTCATTGATTAGCACCTTTCTCTCTTTGACTGATATAAGAGTACAGAGATATAAATTCTCCCCTAAGGAGTGCTTTGTTTGCATCCCCCCAATCCAGGTGCATTGTCTAGTTATTGTCCTTAGTGAAGTTCTCTATCGCTTCTATTATTAAACTTTGACTTACTGGTTCATTAGAACTAAGTTTCCAATAATTTTAAAACTATTTTCAGAATAAACGAAATAATGAGAAACTACATTACACAATTATGTCCCCTCTGGGAACCCAGCCCAACAATATAAGTGAGAATTAAGGAAAAGGGGAGAGGAATACATCTATACATGTTTTATCATAAATTTAGACCAGGGATTACTCAGTAAGCTGAGGGATAGCCTCACTTTCTTTTTAAGGATTCTAGTGGACCATTCAAACTACCGACTGTTACTCCTCACTCATTAACCATAAAACTAGCCTATAATTGTTTTTCAATCATACATTTTCTTATTGTCAACCTTTTACCTCTAAATCATCTAACAAAGTTCTTTGTTTCTTATATGCTACAATCTACCCAAATTTACCATGTACTTCTCCACTGTCCTTTGTGACATAGTCATTCTTAAGTTTTGAAAATACATTGTTCCTTGAGTCTCAGTCATATAACATCACCAGTATGATATTGCTATTAAAAGGATTCAAAGTACTCTGAAGCCACAAAAGACCTTTACAATCCCCCAAAAGCAAATTTTTTCCAATGGCTAAAGATAGCTTGGATTCCTCTTCCTCTTTAGTTTTTAAAATCTCTCTCTCTCTCTCTCATACATACACACACACACACACACACACACACACACACACACACACACACACCATGCTATATAGATATATTTATAGAGAGTTTGCCCATCATATATACATATACTTATTCAAAATTTCTACTTTGATATTTAATTGGGTTTTTAAAATTTGTTGGATTTCTAGAATTGTTTTTTTTTTTTATTTCAAGCCCAATTCATTGATCTCCTCTCTTTTATTGATGAAAGAGTCTAGACATATACATTTTTCCCTAAGGAACACTTTGGCTGCATCCTCCAGATTCTGCTATGTTGTGTCATTGTTGTCATTATCTTTACTGAAATTATCTATTATAATTATACACACATATATTATACATGCATATACATATATATGAATGATAGAGATAAGCTGTATAAGTTATCCATTTAATTGCCATGATTTGGACATAAACAAATACCTATACACATACATACACAGTATATGGTGTATATATGGATGTACATATATATAAATACATGCATATACCTATATGTACATGTATCCATACATATTTGTATTCAGCAAACTACATTTTAGTATAAATAATAAATAAATAAAATGCTTTACATTTAATTGCACACCATGACCTGGACAATAGATATTTTTCATCCATTTTGCTTTTCCTGCATAAGTTATTAAATCATATTATTTTCTTGAATTATCACAGATTTCTTTGAAGAGATTCTTAAGTGCTTTTCATATGGCTAGAATGATGTCATCACAATGATAATAATTACCACAAAGAATGCTAACATTAATCCAAAAGCACAGTAGCACTAATATGCAATAAAAGAGACAGCAGAGCTAGTGGATGGATGGTTAAGTGAATCTTATACCAGGAAATCATGGGTACAAATCCTGCTTCTCGTGCATTTTAGCCATGTGATAAATGCCAAGTTTCTCTTTCTTATTATTTTTCTTTCTTAGTACATTTTTCGCTTTTTATCTGTAAGATAAGCATACATTTCTTTTTTTCTTACTCTTTCCTATACTCCATCCTCTCTCTCTCTCTCTCTCTCTCTCTCTCTCTCTCTCTCTCTCTCTCTCTCTCTCCCTCTCCCTCTCCCTCTCCCTCTCCCTCTCCCTCTCCCTCTCCTCTGAAAGTGTCATGTAAGCTCTAGTGTTATACAAATGCCAGGTACAAAGTTATTACTTATCCCTTCCCCCTACCTCCTTCAAGAGGTCTTCCCTGATCCCTTCAGTTATTAGTGACCCCCCCAAAAAAAAACCCAAACTATTCTGTATTATAGAAGGCGAGATGGTTCAGTATATAAAGAGGTGAATATAAAGTCAAGAAGATGTGGTTTTCCCCCCTCCACACATTAGCTGCATGGCTGGGCAAGGCACTGAAATATTATGAGACTCAATTTCCTTGTCTGTAAATTCAGGATAAAAACAGCACCTACTTCACAAGGTGACTATAAGGATTAAGTCAGATATTGATAAAGCACTTGGTAAACCCTGAAGTACTACGGATATGTTACTTATAATTATTATTACTACTACTATTGATTTTGTCTATTTCTTATATTTACTCATTTGTGAAAATGTTTTAATGGAAGGTAAGAACAGTTTTATTTTTGTATCTCCATTACCTGAGATTTTTCAAAGATACGTACAATGTCTGGAGTATTAAAGCTCAAAAAGAGAAGCTGATAAGGAAGCCCATGAAAGCAATAAGAGTGAATTCTATTCCTTTCAGACTGAGATTTTTTTTTCTTTCCTTTTGTTATTTGGGGGGAAAGAGTTGGCTTAAAACAGGGATGAGACCATGGCGTATAGTACCCAGGATGCACTAAGTGGATTTCAATAAGGCATTCTGAAGCCATTCCACATTGAAAGGGGCAGCTGCCCAGGCCTCTGACCCTTGGTCAAGATGCCACAAAGGTACTGCCTCTCCCCCACTTCTCAGAATTTTTTCTTACAGAAACTTTTATGTCTCAAAAAGTACAAACCTTGTTTCTCTGTGACATAGATTGTAAATTCCAGTGGGAGTTAAGGGGTAGGATATGAGCCCCCTATCAGAGGTGTCAAACACACTGCCTGCAGACAGCATCCACTGTACTTTCAAGTGGACCCAAACCAGACTGAAATGTAATTAGGAAATATTTAACAAAATAAATAAAATTTAACAAAACAAAGATAATATTATATTTTAAAACTCAATCAATATGCAGGTGGGGGAAATCCTTATGCATGGTAGAAGCCCCCTTTTTCTCTGAGCTTGACACAACTGGCCCAGATGGTCCTGAATATACAATTAATATTTAGCAAATGCATACTGAATTGAACTGAAATGAACACGCATAAAAAAAGTGCATATGGATGGGGACTTGAAATTTCACAAGAGAAGGCCAAAGAACTACCTGCTGAAAAGGACAAATTCTCTTATGGAGTTTCTTTCCTACTTGAATGGCAATGTTGAGTTCCTAGAGATCTGAGGAATATGCATCACTAACTTAGTCTTGTAAGAGGCCAAGATATGCCATTAGGAAATAGCTCTTTTTTAATCTTAGCTATTTTTCCTGTGTTCTGCATTTTGCATTTGATAAAATTTAATAACAAAATGGAATTTTAAATTGGTGATAAATTTTGCACTAATAACTTTCAAAGTAATAATGAAAGGTACATAAAACATAACCAGGTTACAGGATAATAAATTGAGTTACAGAGAAATGCAGTTATAATATTAAGTAAGATTTAGTTATTTTTAAGTTTAAATGAGGTAGCCCCTTAATTGTAGCAATTTTGAATTCATGCTAATTAAAAAGGTTCCATAGTATTAGTAAGTAAGATTCAGGAATGCTGATTAATAGAAAATAAAGTCCAGAGAAAACTTTCATCCATAAGTAACACAGAACTTGAAAATAAGGCTTTGAAGAAAGAGTTAACTATGCCTTATTGCCATTTTAACGTGGCAAATCTTTGAGCCAGCTAGAATTAAGAATTTCTAGGTACACCAGGGATTGTTCGCTTGACTTCTCAGTTAAAAGCTATGGTTGTTTACTTGTTTTGCTGTTCTTTTTTTGTTGTTGTTGTTAGGAGGGGTGGTTTAGACATTTCAGCCTGGTTTCCATTAAGCATCTGTAGGATTAGCTGAACCATATGCACTGAAACATTCTGAGAACCCCTTCATTAGTACCAAAGGAAGACAAAAAATTCCAGCCACCTGTCTTCTGTATGCCAGAGCCCCACAATCCAGGCATGAAACCTTCACCTACTTCCCTGAAATTTTTAACCAGCCTAAGGTAGTGGTACCCTTTGCCTGTGATTACACAACAAATACACAATTATTTGAAACATGAAGATTTTAGTTAAACCCACATGGAATTTTTTTATCTGTGCAATGATCACTCAATAAATCAGTCAATAAACATTTATTAAGTACCTAGTGGGTGCTAGGCACTGTGCTAAGCACTAGGCAGTATGTTTATTTTTTTAATTTTTCAGTAAACTAAGCATATATTTTTCTTGCATTCTATAAACATTTGGTGCTCCAGGTTACATATATTGCATATATTATATACATATATCATATACATATATCATATACATACATATATCAGATATTTTTTTATTCATTCTGGGTCAGTTACAGGAATGGCCACAACTTACTAAGACTCCTATAAGTAGAAAAACTAGCTATCTATTTTGCCATTGATTTATATAGGAATCTATGATTCCAGGAGAAACAGAGTCAGATTTTAAAGTGATTTTATATTAAAATCTGAAATTTCATTTTTATATTGTTGTTTTCTAATTAATATTCACACTTTAAATTACAAGAAGAAAACAAACAAAAATCTTTCTGACCGTTTACATGACAAAAAGAAAAAAAACTATGCAGAGGTACTACTTGAGGATGGAGGTATTACTGAGTCACTTCTAAGAACTTTTTGGTATTATTTTTTTTCTTATTGGTTGTCCAAGGGTCACTTAAGTCATACATAAAGTAAACTGCATTACAGGGGTCAGAGAGATAGAGTAGACTGAACATCTGATTCTGTACCAGAACACTCAGGTTTCACCTCAGCTCCACCATTTCCTAGCTATGCAGGCAAGGGTACTTAACTATTTTGAATCTCACTCTATGCAGGGTGTCCCAAGCCTTAAACCTTTAACTATACGAAGACCATACATATACCATATATATTCTATACCATATAGAAACATAGGCTGTTTTTTCCAAAACATGACAAACTTAGAAGATTAGTTAAACAAAGATATAAGTGCTGTTTCTTCAATATTAATGACATCTATCTTGACCATTTTAAGGCATTTTTACATGAGTATTTGGGGGCAAGTAGCATACTTTTACCCGAGATCTATATTTTCTTATACTATACATTTCCTAACATATCTATAACATAGGCTTTTTGTCTTTAACTTTTTCATACATATAATTTTTTGCAGTAGAAAATGAAAAATCTGAAGACCTTTTCATATTTCCAATCTATTATCTAAACAGCAAATAGCTAAAAAATCCTCACATTTCTATGAATTGTTCATAACTCTACTAAATAATTCAAATGTAAAATCTATTAGGTTGATGCAAGATGTAATTTCGTTCAAAAGTAGAAATTAATTAGCTACTAAGTTCAATTTCAAAACTCTGTCTTTTAGCAGTAATACCAAACATTCTCTAGATACAGAGGTTCCCAAACTTATTTGACCTACCGCCCCCTTTAAAAAAATTACTCAGCACCCCCCTGGAAATTGACTTTCCTTAACCCTTTAGTGGTTTTTTATTTTTGTTTTTTGGGGTTTTTTTGTTTGTTTGTTTTTTGTTTAGTTTTTTTGTTTGTTTGTTTGTTTTTAAATTTGCATCATTTCAAACTACCACCCCCCCAGAAGGTGGTACCGACCACTTTAGGAACCTATGCATCTAGAATGTGATGTTGTTATTGAAGTTGTTTTAATAGGAAATCTTCATTTAAGTCAATAACCAAAGTTAATAACTGTACATGTTGATAAATATTTTAAAAACTAAACTGTTCCTCACATGAGTAAGTCCTTAAACCTCTTCTGGGCTGGATGATGACAGCAAACTGCTCAAGGAAATGATGTCT